>OY755211.1:9582303-9664658 GCA_963576765.1 Draba incana | reverse complement strand
CTGATGTAGACACACATCTACAGAATTTATTACCACTTAAGCAAGAAATCAATCTTCATCTACCTATTACCAATTACCATTTAAGCAAGCAATCAATTTTCATCTACCTATTACCAATTACCAATTAAGCAAGCAATCAGCAAGATGAATACCTTATGCTACGTTAGAACATCTTCCTTTGCTTCCTTGCTTCTTTGATACTCGAATACCTGAAAAAACCAAAATTCTGAAACATCAGTTTCTGCAGACTTAACAAACCCCTAACTCTGACTTATTTCATAAAAATCTCACCTGACAATCATGCAATAATCTCCTTGGTTTCTTCTGTGCAACATATACCTCGCAAAAATGTCAGAAACGAATGAATTAGATCTCATCAGATAATCCGATTTTGTACAATTAGCCAATCAACCACAAATCCGTAAAACATATTACTTCAAATCCCTAATTCTACTAAAACCTAATTCCATCACATGAAAGAACCCTAAAATCAACCAAATCAAGCCCAGAATTTGAAGACCTTAATCTTAGCAAACATAACCCTAAATTCAATTATATCTAAACCGGTACCAAACAACTTTCAATTAACACTAAATAGAACAAGATTTACCTAAGAGAACACAGAATACGTACCATCATATCGATTAGCCGCTGGTGAAGGATATTCACGGCGATTTTGTCAACCAAATTTGTCGATTCTGATGAAAGGCTCAGAACGGAGAATCCATCATTTATCCGACCTTTTCCAATTGATTTCTTCCCTCTAATCGGAAAATCCAGTCGAATCGCCATTAAAATGGGGATTTCGCCTTCGGAGGAAAGAGAGAGAGAGAGAGAGAGAGAGAGAGAGAGAGAGAGAGAGAGAGAGAGAGAGAGAGAGAGAGAGAGAGGAAGAGAGAGAGAGTCAACAAACGCAATCCCCTTTTTTTCCTTCTGCATTCAATTATTTTTCCCCAACGGCTCAGATTCGGCCACGTTTCCGTTCTTATCAGTTTAAAAAAAATCCTAAATTGGATCCTCAACTAAGCTTAAGACACTCATTAACAGTAACTTAATTATTTTTAAATGTTTAAACACCCACATAAGATACCCAAAAATCTGCATTGAACATGGCCTTAGGATATAACTTTGGTCAGAAGAAGAGTTCAAATTTGCTGTTTGTGGTAATGGATGTGTAAGTTGAACCGGGAAACTAAATCGCGGACATTCGACTTTACGGTTTAGCGACCTGGACTTGTGACATTTTGAGTGAACTATTGGTGTTTAGAGTTAGCAGTCTGTCTATGAAATTTGAAACTAAACTGTCACATAAACATACCTAGATCCAAATTAGAATCGAATACAAATAGAATCGAATTATTCGTCCCAAATGTTAAAAGGCTCACTCAGCGAGGCCTGCCCCATAAAAGAAGCCCAATCCTAAACATTCAGATTAGAGAGGGTAATACTGTAACCAATAGTGACGAAGTGAAGAATTTAATAGGAAGATGGGATCGAGATTTATTGGTCAAGTAAAGAATAATATAAATTTGTGGAATTTTTTTTCTCAGCAATTTTAAATTGCGAAAATCACCAAACGTTGACGAAGAAGATGGTGAACTACTTCCAGTCTCTTCTCCTGGACTTCATTCATCCAAATTCCGAGTCTCTTGAAAGGCTACAATGGCGACTCACGAGAAACCCTCACCAAAGCGTCAAGTATTCATCAATTTCTGTGAAGACGACTTGCGCGGCGGATTCGTCAAGCAGCTCGAGAAAGCCTTGGAAAGCGAAAGAGTCATCGTGTACGGAGATGAGTCGAATGGTGGAGATTTCAAAGGAATTGATGAATCGAGTATAGCTCTAGTAATTTTCTCGAGCAGGTACACTGAATCGAGACGGTGTTTAGAGGAGCTTGTGAAGATTAAACAAGGAATGGAGGAAAGCAAAATCATGGTGATTCCGATTTTCTACAAGCTTGTGAAAGGAGGACTTGACGGAGAAAGTTCGGGTCTTAATTTGTTAAATCCTGCGTTGCGTGATTTTGAGCCTGAACTGCTTACGATATGGAAAGAAGCTTTGGATTCCGTTTCCTGCATGATGGGATTTCAGTTGTATCAGAACAGGTAACTCTACTTGAGCTACTTTAGATATTGAATTTGATTTCAAAGGGATATATAGTTGTATCAATTGAATAGGAACAAGAGAGTTGGAAATCAGAGCAAACGTCTCATTTACAGATGCTTAAAATGAGTTATGTTTATGAATGCCTTACATGAGCAAAAGGTCTCATTGTTTTTCTGATTCTTCTTTTGGCAGTGATGAGTCCAAGTTTATATCTCGCATTGTCAAGGAGGTCAATAGGCTATTGATCCAGGTTTCGATGGAGGAGCAAACTCACGAGTCGCATGACCGATTGAATGAGCAGGAGAAGGATGCCTTTATGGACTCTTCCGAATCAGAGAGGGTGGATGGTGAAAGTGATGCAAAGGAAGTTGAAAGTGATTCAGTTAATGAAGGAAATAATCAAGAAAAAGTTAGCGAAAGCTCTACTATGGTGACCAACTACAAACCCCCGCCAGACCATAAAGTGTTCATTAATTTCCGTGGAACCGATCTGCTCCACAGCTTTGTTCGTCACCTCGTCAAGGCTTTGAAGAATGTTGGATTCAATGTCTTTATAGATGAAGATGAGCCGCCAAGTGGAGATCTTACAGAACTTCTATTCAAGGGGATAGAGGAGTCGAGGATTGCGATTGTAATCTTCTCAAGTAGGTACACCGAATCGACATGTTGCTTAGACGAACTGCTGAAGATTAAAGAACGCATGGATGAAGGCAAACTCCTAGTCATTCCAATCTTCTACAAGTTGAAGCCATTGCAGGTTAAACAACTGGAGGGAAATTTCGGAGTGAGGCTTTGGAATTTGTGGAGGACCCATCGGGAGCACCGTATCATTAAATGGAAGGAAGCTTTGGAGTCTGTTGGAGGCATGATGGGTTTCCCGTTTGAGGAGCATCGGTAAGTAAAATTTACAGTTTTTTACTGGCTTCATTGGCGTTGAAATTACTAATTTTTGGGGTAACATGATTGACGGGTCTCATTGGTTCTCTTGTTTGGCAGTTCTGAGAATGAGCTCATAACTTCCATTGTTAAGGAGGTCATTAAAAGCATGATCAAGAGTTCGTTGCAGAGACGAAAAAATCCATCTTTTTTTCCTTCTACAGGGAGAGGAGAAAGTACTGAATTGCCCACAGGAAAAGGAGAAATTCATGAAACTTATCTCAACAAACATGACCTCTTTGGAATCAAGCTACGCATGGAGCAGTTGGAGCAGAAGTTAGAGTTTGATAGCAATGAAACTCGAATTATTGGAGTTGTTGGGATGCCCGGTATTGGTAAAACTACTCTTGCAATGATGTTGTACGACAAGTGGAACTATAATTTTGTACGTTGCATGCCTCTTCTGGATGTCCGGAAGAAGTCAAAAGACCACGAGCCAGTTTGGTTTCAGGAGACACTCCTGGAAGTTTTACTTGAGGGGAAGTGTCCAGTGATAAGGAACGAGACAACACATGAATCAGTGAAGGATATACTGCTCCAAACTAAAGTTTTTGTTGTTCTCGATGATGTGAGTGACAAGAAGCAGTTAAATTTTCTCCTTGGAAAGCGAGACTGGATTAAGAAGGGAAGCAAGATTGTTATTACAACGTGTGATAAGTCATTGCTCGAGGGATTTGCTGATGATACATATGTGGTCCCGCTATTGAACGACAGAGAGGCCTTTCAACTCTTTAGTTATCATGCCTTTGATGGTCAGATCAGTAGGCCATCCAGGAGCTTCCTGGCTCTCTCAAGCAAGTTTGTGGATTACGCCAGAGGGCACCCGCTGGCCCTCATATTACTTGGTATTGAACTTCGTGGGAAAGACGAGGCTCACTGGGAACAAAGAGTGGGAACAGTAACACATAGTTACAATAAGAAGATCCAAGATTTGTGGAGATTATCTACTGATCAACTCAACGAGCGGCAGAAAGATGTCTTTCTCGACATTGTATATTTTTTCATGTCAGATGATGAGTATTTTGTTAGGAGTTTAGTGGATTCAGGAGATCCTGATGGTAATGATCCCGTGAGTGATTTAAAAGCTCTCGCTGACAAGTTCCTGATTACAATCTCCAACGGCCAAGTAGAGATGAATGATCTACTGTATACGTTTGGCAAGGGTCTTGGTTCCCCTTTGCGGCATAGGCTGTGGAACCACAAAGATATCTACAAGCTGCAGAAAATGAATGAAACAGTAAGTATATATATATTTTCTGCAAAAGAGAATATATAATGCGTGCAACATTTCTTGGCTGTTCTAAATTGTAGAATTTATATAGTATCTTATGGAATATAAGAACAACACTTGATGAAAAGTTTAGCAAACCGTATAGTAGCGTAATGGAATACAATGCTTTCTATCAAAAACGTGAGACAACAAGTTCACCCCTCATATGCAATCTAAACCCTGCTAAAGACATCTCATTCTTTTTTACCAACTCGTCCTCTTGAGGTTTTAAGATTTTTTGATAGGAGTACTAGGAACGTGTTTTCTTTGGTTTTAAAATCTTAGCTTATCAGTTGGAATTGTATGCTTAAACTATACTGATTCCAGGCTTTCATTTGATCTTAACTACACCTTCCATTACTTACATGTTGGAATATCAATCTTAGCAAGCTATGAAACTTGTGTCGGGAAAGTTTTCAGTTAGACTAAAATTTCGTGTATGTGTTACTAACATGCTTTTTTTTTTACGTGCTACCAGGAAGCTACTAATGTGAGAGGTATTTTCTTAGACATGTCCGAAGTAAAGGAGATCATTACCTTGGAAAGTATGACCTTTACCAGTATGCTCGATCTTCGATACCTCAAGATATATGATTCTTGTTGTCACCAACAATGCAAAGCTGACTGCAAATTGTACTTCCCAGATGGGCTTAAGTTCCCCTTGGAAGAAGTTGTATATTTCCATTGGGTGAAATTCCCGTTGGAGGAACTACCACTAGATTTCAGATCGGAGAATCTTGTTGACCTTAGGCTGCCTTACAGCAAGATTAAACGTGTCTGGAAAAGTGTTAAGGTGTGTCTTCCTGTGTCATCTTTTTGCTGTTTTTCTTTTTCATTAAATGGCTAAAGTTACCTGTTATTAGGTTACCTGTGTAGTTTTCTGAGTGGCGGTTTAATTTCTGATGGATTGTCACAGGATGCACCACGGTTGAAGTGGGTAGATTTAAGCCACTCGAGTAATTTGCTCAACTTGTCAGCATTGTTAAAGGCTGCTAATCTGCAAAGATTAAATCTAGAAGGTTGCACGAATTTGGATGAGTTGCCTGGGGAGACTCAACATATGAAGTCTCTCGTCTTTCTGAACCTGAGAGGATGCATACGTCTTTCATCTCTTCCCGAGATGAATTTAATATCTCTGAAAACTCTCATCCTTAGTGGCTGCACAAACCTCAAGGAATTTCAGCTTATCTCTGAAAGTCTAGAAGTTCTACGTTTGGATGGCACTGCAATCAAGGGACTTCCTCCGGCGTTCAAGAACCTCCAGAGGCTTGTCTTATTGAACTTGAAGAACTGCAAATTGTTGGAGTGTCTTCCCAACTGTCTAGGAGAGTTAGGAGCTCTTGAAGAGTTAATACTCTCTGGTTGTTCCAGTCTTATGAATCTTTCAAATGTAAGGGAGAATATGAAACATCTCCAGAGTTTACTTATTGACAGGATAGGAGCAAAAGAGATGCCAAACATATCATGCATCACCCGACCAAATATGGACTTCCAACATATTCACCCGAACGGATGGCCACGTGATGTTAATGGACTATCCTCTCTATGACGTTTATTTTTAAGCGGAAATGATTTTGTCACCCTGCACGCAGACATCTGCCAATTTCATGGTCTTAAATGGCTTGAAGTGAAGGAATGCAAGAAGCTGAGATCTCTTCCTATGCTTCCTCCAAAACTTCAATACTTTGACGCTAATGGCTGTGAATCACTGGAAAGAGTGGCAAATCCTCTGGCCCTTTCAGTTGTGACGGATCAGGTCCATGCGACATTTAATTTTTCCAACTGCAACATGTTGGATGAAGATTCAATGGATAGTATCATATCCTATACTCGGTGGAAAAGCCAGTTAGTGTTAGATGCACTATCTCAACACAATGGGGTATGCCTTTTTCGTTATCAATTTCCAATCTTACTGGCAGCACCTTTCGGTATCTGATCTTGTTTAGTATTCGTTTTTGCAGGGTTCTGTTTTGGAAGATTCAACTAGAACTTGCTTTCCTGGGTGGGAAGTACCTGCATGGTTCAGTCATCGAGCATCTGGATCTCTGTTAGAGCCAAAGCTTCTTCCACACTGGTGTGATAACGGGTTTGCTGGGATAGCTCTGTCCGCTGTTGTCTTATGTCCTGGCTACCATGAACAGAAGAACCGTATCGTAGTGACATGTAACTGTGTCTTCAAGAATGAAAACGGAACTCGTATCAGCTTTAGTTGCACTGTTGGCAGTTGGAGCAAACCAAGTAACGCACCGCTGAAGCTAGAGTCATCTCATGTATTTATTGGCTATACCACAATATTGGATAACAATAAACGTGGGGTGGATGATGATGAAGAGGGCTGTATCTTCACTGAAGCTTCCCTTGAGTTTCAAGTGACAGATGGTACGGAAGACATAATAGATTGCAAGGTGCTGAATTGTGGCTTTAGGTTGGTATATGCATCTGATGAAAGGGCAAACACATGTTCGGATGCAAAGACTATTGTAATGGCAGAGAGGGTTGAGAATGTCACAAGTGAAGAAAAATCTCATGAGTATGAGTCTTACTCTGGTCTAACTCTGGGGTCTGATGATAATTTCTCAACTCAAGCAAAATCTGATACTAACCCCAATTTACAAACGATTTTGAACGAGAAGAGAGTTGAAATTTTAAATGTAGAAAATGACGCAGGAAGAGAAACTACTGTAAGGTCTTATCAAAAGCGTTATTTCGTCGGAGTTGAACTACGACTCAAGCAAATGGAGAAGGTGTTGTATTCGACTCCGGGAGAAACTTGTATTGTTGGAGTTGTGGGGATGGCCGGCATTGGTAAAACAACCCTTGCAGCATTATTATTTGAAAAGCGTGGGTCTAAGTTTCCAAGTCACTTATTTTTACCAATGTCGAAGGAGTGTGGACCGAAGCAGTTGAGGGGGATGTTCCTCAAAGAGTTACTGAAACACGTAAAACAAAATATAAGTGACGAAACAACACATGAATTCATGAAAGATGAACTGCTTCAGACCAAGGTTTTCGCTGTTCTCGATGGCGTGAGTGACAAGATACAGTTGAAGTTTCTCCTTGGTAACCTTGACTGGGTTAAGAAGGGCAGTAAAATTGTTATTACAACGCGGGAAAAGTCATTGCTCGAGGGATTTGCTCATGATACATACGTCGTTCCGCAATTGAACAACAGAGAGGCCTTTCGACTCTTTAGCTATCATGCCTTTGATGATCAGATCAGTAGGCCATCCGGGAGCTTCGTGTCGCTGTCTAGAATGTTTGTGGATAATGCTAGAGGCAATCCACGAGCTCTCAAGTTACTGGGCAGTGGACTTTGTGACAAAGACGAGGCCTACTGGGAAAATGAACTCGAAAGAGTGGAACAAAGTTTCAGTATGAACATGAGAGATGTGTGGAGATTCTCTATTGATAACCTTAATGGGCGGGAGAAAGATGTGTTTTTCGACATATTGTATTTTTTCAGATCAGAGGAAGAATATTTCGTTAAAAGTCTGCTGGATCCTGAAGGTGTGAGTGATCTTGTCGACAATTTCCTTATTACAATCTCCGGTGGCCGAGTAGAGATACATGATCAACTGTATTCATTGGGCAAGGACTTTGGTTGTTTTGGGCGGTATAAGCTGGAGAACTACAAAGATACCATCAACAGGCTTACAAAAATGGAACAACAAGTAAGTTAATTGTTTCTGAATAAGGAGTCTAATTCATGCTTGCAACTTTTGTTGGCTGTTTTTAAAACATATTCCAGATTATTCTTTGATAGGATCTAAGGAATAAAATATGTTGTCTGTCCTGAAACACAAAGAATGAAATTAATTAACTTGTGTACGTTTTAGGATGGATGGTGAACTTTTACTAATAAGAAACATGAAATAACAGTAATAGATGTAAAATTTAGAATAAATCAGAGTAAAAGTGGTGGAAAAAGTTTAGCAAAGCTTATTCATGTAGAGAATTCAATACTTTCTGTCAACTCACAGGGACAACTAGCTCAGAGGGACCTCATGTAATTGCTAACTTGCTGTTTTTTAACTTGCTACCAGGATGCTAGCAATGTGAGAGGTATCTTCTTAGACATGGCTGAAGTAATGGAGAACATAGCCTTGGAAAGTACGACCTTTACCAGTATGGGCAATCTTCGATACCTCAAGATATATGATTCTAGTTGTCCCAAGCAATGTAAAGCAGACTGCAGATTATACTTCCCAGATGGTCTTGAATTCCCCTTGGAAGAAGTTCGATATCTCCATTGGGTAAAATTTCCGTTGGAGGAACTTCCACCAGATTTCAGACCAGAAAATCTTGTTGACCTTAGGTTGCCTTACAGCAAAATTGAACATGTTTGGGAAGGTGTTAAGGTGTGTTTCCATGTCCCATCTGTTTGTGGTTGTTTTTTCTTTCTGTGGCAAAAGTAACATGAATAGTAATCATTGTTAATATCTGACTCGTTGTCACAGGATGCACCACAGTTGAAATGGGTAGATCTAAGCCACTCGAGTAAGTTGCTCAACTTGTTAGCATTGTCAAAGGCTGAAAATCTTCAAAGAATAAATCTGGAAGGTTGCACGAGTTTGGATGAATTGCCTCTGGAGATTCAAAATATGAAGTCTCTTGCTTTCCTGAACCTGAGAGGATGCATACGTCTTTGGTCTCTTCCAAAGATGAATTTAATCTCTCTGAAAACACTCATTCTAAGTGACTGCTCAAACCTCAAGGAATTTCAGCTAATTTCTGAAAATATAGAATTTCTTCATTTGGATGGCACAGCAATCAAAGGACTTCCTCTTGACATCCAGAACCTTCAGAGACTTGTGGTATTGAATTTAAAAAACTGCAAAATGTTGGAGTGTCTTCCCAACTGTATTGGACAGCTGAAAGCCCTTGAAGAGTTGGTTCTTTCTGGTTGTTCAAGGCTTAAGAATCTTTCAGATGTGAGGGAGAGCATGAAACATCTCCAGAGTTTACTTCTTGACAGGATAGGAGCAAAAGAGATGCCAAACATATCGAGCATCACGATATCCGAAGGCCAAACTTCTCCAGATATGGTCGTACAACCTTTTGGCCCGAGGGGATGGCCACGTGTTGTTAATGGAGTATCTTGTTTGCGACGCCTATGTTTAAGTGGAAACGATTTTGTCAACCTGCAAACTGACATTGGGAACCTTTACAATCTAAATTGGCTTGACGTGCAGGAGTGCAAGATGCTGAGATCTATTCCTATGCTTCCACCAAGACTTCAGTACTTTGATGCTCGTGACTGTGATTCACTGGAAAGAGTTGCAAATCCTCTGGCCATTCCGGTCCCAACACATCATATGCATGCCACCTTCAACTTTTCCAACTGCAACAGGCTGGAACAAGACGCAAAGGATAATATCATATCCTATGTTAGGTGGAAAAGCCAATTAGTGCTAGATGCACTCTCTCAATATAATGGGGTCTGTCTATTCCCATCTACTAATTTTCAGCTTCCCAGCAGGATCTGTCTGTAGCTGATATTGTTTTTGTATTCCTGTTTTATAGGCTTCTAATTTGGAATCTTTTACTGGAACTTGTTTTCCTGGGTGGGAAGTACCGGCATCTTTCAGTTACCAAGCCTCTGGATCGGTATTAAAGCCAAAGCTGCCTCCACATTGGAGTGACACCAGGTTCACTGGAATAGCTCTATGCGCTGTTATCTTATTTCCTGACAACCATGAGGAGAGGAACCGCCTCGTAGTGAAATGTAATTGTGTGTTCAATAATGAAGACGGGTCTCGTATCTCCTTTAGTTGCACAGTTGGTGGTTGGAGTGAACAATGTAAAACACCAGGGAAGGTTGAAGCGTCTCATGTCTTTATTGGGTATGCCGGTACGTTGGATTTCAAAAAAGATGGCGGAGAGGAAGATAAAGTGGGATGCAATCATACCAATGCATCCTTTGAATTTCAAGTGACAGATGGTACGGAAGAGTTAGTCGATTGCGAGGTGCTAAAGTGTGGCGTTAGTTTAGAATATGCATCCGATGAATTGCGGGTTAAATTTGGTATATGTGGAGCTCCTGTTGAAGCAAATCACTACAGAGGTTTTTCAAAAGAAGGTGGTTGGATCTGAGATTTATTTTTTTACATCTTTATAGCTTTTTCTGTGTGATGTCTTTGCTCCCTAGTATTCCTTGAGGCTTTCAAATTACTGATTTTCCAAGCTTGCTTGTCTTCCTTTCTTAGTGGTGATTTCTGATGTAAGGAAGGAAACCGAAACAGTGGAAAGGCAGCCTGATGGTGGGTACGGGATACTTGAATTGCCAAATGAAACTATAGGGCATGGAATCGTAAGTTTTATCCTATGATGTTGATGTATATATTTTTGAAACAAAGATTTAATGCATTTTCCATTGCATGTTCATTTCTGCAGTTTCCCACTCCCCAAACACCTATCACCAAGTCTCCTGTACCTCCACCTGAATTTGGAACCGGATCAAACAATCCAGTATTAGAAGGAGAGAGACATGTCCAGTTGACCGGGAAACCTCGGGTTTTTGTCAGTTGCCATGGAGCTGATCTGTGCATCGCCTTTGTTAAACATCTCGTGAGTACTTTGACAAATGCTGGGGTCAACGTCTACATAGACAACGACAAGAGAATGTGGTTAAAAGTACAAAAGTTTTACAAGAAGATCGAGGAGTCAAAGATTGCAGTCATTATCTTCTCGAAGTGGTATCTATCTTCAAAGTTATGCCTGCACGAGCTTGTGAAGATGGCTGAGCTTGCAGAGAAAGGCAAACTCTTAGTGATCCCCGTCTTTTACCAGGTGAGCTTTAGCGACGTGAAAAATCGTAAGGGAGAGTTTGGCAGACGTTTCAAGGAGGTGAGGAAGAGATTTAAGGACGAACCCGAGAAGGTCCTGAAGTGGGAGACTTCCATGGACTTCATTACAAAGACACAGGACATACAGTTGGAAGTTCACGGGTAATGATTTCTTGATAATCCTTATTGATGAGTTTCTTTTTGATCTGTATCTGCTGAAAAGGAATTGTGGAATTTTTCGCGGACTTTAGACGAGGTTAAAGACTCATTGTGAGTTTCGACTCTAGAGGAAATTATTGTTTGTATGTGACAAGACTCGTGACTATGTAGTGTTCTGCATTCTCATCTTCATCTGTTTCTCTCACTAATGTTGCAGCATAGATGTCTCTGTCGTTGAAGCGACTGTTCAAGCAGTTCAGAGAGAGCTAGCCAAAATATCTGGAGGAAAGTCCAAGTTCCTGGGAAGAGGACCAGTATTCTTTATGGCTCTGTTTGCCGTTTTTCTCTTTAGTCTCTTCATAGTTCCTCTCCTTCTCACCGATGCAAAATTTCCCGCGTTCTGGTAAGTTCATTTTCTAGTTTTTGTTGGTGTTGTGGTCTGTTAATAGTTGCAGCGAGAAAGTCCACCAAATGACGGCCTGCGACCACGTATGCTGGTAATGGTTTGGTTCTGTACGTGGTGCGTGGCTCCTGTTTGGTGTGTTTGTATTTAACTACATTTGTACTGAGTATTTAATGTGTGTGTGGTTCTTGGAAAGACATTTCGTTAGACATGTAACTCTTTGCTTCTTCCTTGGTATGAACACACTTATATTCTTCGACATATATTTTGTGTTTGTTATGGATTAATTCATATGGGACCTAACTATTATATAAAGGATTAGGTTTTGGATCTGTGACTTTCGTAGGTTATCTCACATACAAATAACGAAAAAGACCAATGGAATGCCTCACTACATAAAAATAATAAAATCACGATTAATAATTGGGTAATAATTAGATCTAACCATAGTTCCAATATTTTAGACTTGTTGTATTGTATATGAATTATATCTCGTCATAGTTGCCAGTTGGAGAGATCGTGCCATAGTCTGATTAATTAATTCAATAACAAAAGACCAATGCAGATGATTGAGTGTATTTCTCTTATACAAATCATTAAATATTATGTAGTGAAAAGTTTAGCTTCTTGAAAGTTGACCTTTATGATTATTAGTTGAATTGGTCTAGATTGCATCTTGCAGCCAAAAACTTTCCAATGGCTCTTTTATCCTCTCCCCAAGTACATTCTGAGTCATGGCAAGTGTTCATCAATTTCCGCGGGAAGGAATTGCGCACAAATTTCATCAGCCATCTGGCGGGAGCTTTAAAAGAGGCTCACATCAACTACTTCATTGACTCCAAAGAGATCCGGGGCCAGGATCTTAAAGATCTTTTTAAGAGAATCGAGCAATCAGAGATCGCATTGCCCATCTTTTCGAGCATGTACGCTGAATCAAGTTGGTGTTTGGACGAGCTGGTGAAGATAATGGAACAAGTGGAGAAAGATAAACTCAAAATCATTCCAATCTTCTTCAATGTGACGCCAGATGAGGTGCAAGAGCAGAAGGGAGAGTTCGGCCTTAAGCTATACGGAGAAGGTAGAAGCAAACGACCTAATACATCGAATTGGGAGAAGGTTTTACGGTCTGTGCCAAGCAAAATGGGCTTGACTTTGGAGCAGTGTAGGTAAGAAAAAACAAACTAGAAAAATTGTTTGATCATATCATCTTTGTTCTTATTATCACAAGAGTCTAATAAGTGACGTAGTTTTTCAACTCAAAACCAATTGACAATGAGTGAACCAATATGTTCCCCTTGGATAAACTCATATCCTTTATATACTAATTAGGTCCCATACTAATAACCCACACTCATTTTCCTTACTCATATATATTGCAGTGATGAGAGGGAGCTCGTTGAGAAGATTGTTGCCGCAGTCAAAGAAGTACTAGCCCAGCCAGTAAGCAGACAAGATGTGCTTTCTAAGGATGTCTCATTGGTAAGGTCTGGTGGCAATAATTCCTCTAGAGGAGTTGAAAGGCCTTTCTTTGAAGATGAAATGAATCAACGCCTTAAGCAATTGGAAGAAAAGATAAATTTTGGGTGCCCCGAAACTCGGATTGTTGGAATTGTTGGGATGCCTGGGATTGGTAAAACCACTCTTGCCAATAAGTATTTCAATACGAAGAACGACAGGTTTGTGTTCAACAAGAATGTTCCAGGGATCCGCAAGAAGTCAGAAAAGCATGGGCCGGATTGGCTGAAGAACGAGCTTCTGAATGGTGAAGACTTAAATGCCAAGGCTACCATGTTCACAAAAAGGATTTTTCTTGTTTTGGATGACGTAAGCCACAAGAACCAAGTTAGTTTCTTACTCCAAAACCTTGAATGGATTAAGAAAGGAAGCAAGATTGTCATTACAACACGCGACAAGTCAATGATCACAGAACTCGTTCACGATACTTATGTGGTCCCTGGTTTGAACGATAAAGATGCCTTGGAGCTCTTCAAGTATCATGCCTTTGAGACTGATGAAGTCACTAATACCACAGGGGGTTTCCCGGAGCTGTCGAAAAAGTTTGTGGATTATGCGGGAGGCAATCCACGAGCCCTCGAGGAATTAGGGAAGGAGCTTTGTGGGGAAAAAGAGCCTCAGTGGAAAACAAGACTAGAATCATTGCCACATTGTTGCAATGATAATATCAAAAGAGAATTACGAATCAGTTATGACAAACTGACACATCAACAAAAGGATGCATTTCTTGACATAGCTTGTTTCTTCAGATCAGAGGAGGAGGATTACGTCAAATGTTTACTTGACCCGTATGACTCTGAGTCTAGTGATGAAGTTGTTAAAGATCTTGCTGAAAAGTTGTTGATATGTATCTCTGCCGGTCGAATAGAGATGCATAATCTACTGTGTACATTGGGCACAGAACTCGGTTCATCGGTTGGAAATGGCTCGGGTGAAAGAATGTGGGATCATGAAAAAATTATTAAAATTCTACGCTTAGAAGAAGTGGTGACCAACGATGAGCAAATAGAAAAGGTACAAAATATCTCAACAAAGTCCATTGTCTAAAAACTTCAAATGCATTTTTGCTAACTTGTTTACTTGTTTTGTTTTGTTCAAGAAAAAAAAAAAGAGAAAGGTGAGAGGTATTTTCTTAGACACATCTAAAGAAGAAAAGGGAATAGCAGTAGACAAGGAAATACTTTTCGATAAGTTTGATGAGAATCTGCGGTACCTCAAAATATATGACTCTGTTTGTCCTTGGAACTGTAAAGTAACTTTGCCCGAGGGACTTAAGTTTCCGTTTCCAGAGATCCGATATCTCCACTGGCTGAAATTCCCATTGGATGAACTTCCACCAGACTTCGAACCAGAAAATCTTATTGATCTTAGGCTGCCTTATAGTACAATCAGTCGTGTTTGGGAAGCTGTTAAGGTGTGTCTTCTTCTACCATTTTTGCTTTGCATTGCTACATATAATTGTGATCTCCGTTTCCTTCAAATGCAAATCTTTTCGATACATGTGAATTTTCGTTTCAACAAAAAACACAATTTTTTAAAAATAAGAACATTTTTGTTGTCTTATAAAATATTTTCTTGCCAAGTATAATAAATTTTCAAATTTCTATTGGTTTCTTATGAAGGAAAACACAATGTTTATAACATGTAAAGATAGGCAAGAACTTGATTTGACCGGGTAATTTAGCACGCTAACCGTGATTTGATCGTTCTTAGGAAATGCCACGCCTGAAGTGGGTGGATCTAAGTTATTCGAATAATTTAGTCGACCTATCAGCATTGTCAAAGGCATATTATCTTCGAAGATTAAATCTTGAAGGCTGCAAGATTCTTGCAAAGTTACCAGAAGAGATGAAAAATATGAAGAGCCTTGTGTTCCTTAACCTCAGAGGATGCATAATGCTCTCTTCTCTACCAGAAAAACTTGATCTAATCTCTTTGAAGACTCTCATCCTCACTGGCTGCTCAAACTTCAACAAATTTGAGCTAATTTCCAAAAATCTTGAATTTCTACATTTAGATGGCACTTCGATCGAGAGACTTCCTACGACCATCAAGAACTTCCAGAAACTAGTGGTGTTAAATTTGAAAAACTGCAAAATGCTTGAGTCTCTTCCGGATTGCATCGACAAGCTCAAGGATCTTGAAGAATTGATACTCTCTGGTTGTTCAGGGCTTAGGAGTTTTCCTGAAATCAAAGAGAACATGGAGAATCTTCAAATTTTACTACTTGATGAGACCTCAATAAAAGAGTTACCAAAAATGTTATTACATTGTGGTAACTTCAATGACAAGTTGGTTTCGCTACGGCCTAAACAGATGAATGGTTTATCCATGTTGCGGCGTCTATGCTTAAGCAGAAATGATATGATATGCAGCTTGCAATCTAGCATCAGTCAACTCTATCATTTGACTTGGATCGACTTGAGGTATTGCAAGAATCTCACATCTCTTCTAACGCTTCCACCGAATCTTCAATACTTAAATGCACATGCTTGCGCCTCGCTGAAAACAGTAGCAAGTCCTTTAGCTCTTCTTATGCCAAAGGAACAGGTCTCTTCCTCATTCATCTTCACTAACTGCGAAAAACTGGAGCCCCTCGCAAAAAATGATATCATATACTATGCTCACACTAAGAGCCGCCTCTTGTCAGATCGCCACAATAAGGTATTTCTCTCGCCAAAACTCCATGATTTACAACTATACTTCCTCTGTTTTTTGTAGATGTATGCTTTTAAGTTTTTGTTTGTTTCTTAAAGATGTTTCATCTATTCAGAGTTTTCATACCAAGTACTAAGTGTCATTAGCTCAACTAGTAAAGTGTCTCATGCAAAACTTAGAGGTCGCTGGTCCCCGGCCTGAGGGGATGTACGAGTCTAGGCCCATAACATCTTACTACTAAAAAAGTGTATTCATATCAATGAAATTTCAGTTAATGTAAATCTTAGTGAAATGAACAAATTCAATTTAATAGAGTGAAGTTAGATTTGGTAGTGTGTGGAAAATCTCAGAACATTACAATTTATAGGAAAAAAAAGGTATTAATAATCTTTATTTTACTATGCAGGGTCTTGCTTTTGAAACATTGATTGCTACTTGCTTTCCTGGAAATGAAGTTCCTGCGTGGTTCAATCACAGAGCTTCTGGAGCAGTGTTAGAGCCAAAGCTGCTTCCAAGTGACAATGGCTTTGTTGGTATAGCTTTATGTGCTATTGTCTCGTTTCAAAACTACAAAATCCGAAACAACAACTTCATGGTGAAATGCATATGTGAGTTCAACAACATCGTCGGCACGCCTTCTAGCATCTTCAATTTCCATATCGGAGATTTATCTGAGAAAAAAGACGAACAATGCACGATTAAGTCTACTCACGTATTCATTGGCTTCACCAGTTGGCTAAATATCAACCAATTTCAAGAAGTGGGTCTTACTAAAGGAAGTGTTCCTACTAAAGCTTCTATTAAATTTGAAGTCATGGATGGTACTTGTGAGGCTAAAAACTGCGAGGTACTCAAGTGTGGTTTTAGTTTGGTTTGTGAATCTGATAATGGTTCTTGGAATGCAAATGGTGATGCGATATCAGTGGACTGTGAATCTGATAATGTTTCTTCAGACGTAACCGCTAAGGCAAATTCAATTGCTAGTGAATCTGGTAATGGTTCAGCGGGAGGGGAAGTCAAACGAGGTGAAGGTACAATTTTTCGTCTTTTGAGAAGAAGAGGATGGCTTTTTACTTTATGATTGCAAAATGTAGATGCAAATGTAAAGAAGGAAGATAACTTCAATAGGTGAAACAAATTCCACCGCGGTTAATACAGCTCAACAACTTCTTTGTTCACTCATCATCTTCATATGATAGTTTCTGTTTTTCAGCGTTCTTTCTCGATAACAAATTAGAATTATCTACTCCTGTGGTTCAACTTTGAAATTTATCTTGTGTTCTTCTATAGAGCAAAAAAAAACACAACTGATTTCTCCAATCATTATTTACTATTAGCTTTTTCTCCATTGGTCTCTTTCACTTTTATGTCTGAAATGTAGCAGAGGACCATGGTTAGTGATTAGACACTGTAGGTTGTTAAAAATATACAGGTCACCACCAACAGTAACAGTCCAAAACACTTGTGCTAAAATAAAAAGGCTGTGAGAGTTTACAACACCTTATTCGTCTATATTTTGTTTAGATAGTTTACAGAATTTTAAGATTCACAATACAAATTGTATCAAAGCCAAACCAGATTCATAAACATTCGAGTTACTTACTTCATAAAATATTTAAAAAATCCCATGAATTGATTCATTTTGATCTCGCTTCTCCTTGCCTCTGCATTGTTCTTTCCAGACTTGTTTCCGTCTTTACTACTATCATCCAAAACCTCCAAGAGTTGTATGCCGCATTCTTTTATCTTTATCATATCCTTCTTGTGGTCAAGGCAAAAAAACTCAAACTGCACGTTGTTATTGTTTAACTCAGCTGGAGGATCACTGAATTCCTCGGGAGTGAACTCGCAACCAAATGTGATGAGATGATTCCTTGTCGAGATAGTGTTGGTCAAACAACTGAAATACTTCTTATTGTTTCCGCCTCTGAAATGCCAAATGACCCCAAAGTAAAACCAACCAGACCTTGATTCAACCACGATGCATGCTCTAAAACTCAAGATTTTTTTGGAAAGAGAGATCTGGGGCAAAGGGACGGTTAGGAAATTTGTATCAACCCGATGAGTGAAATACACAGGGACTTCTCCACCAGGTAAGATAGCATATGCACAGTCTGAACGTAGGATGAATTCTCTCGCTTGGTGATTCAGTTTGAAGCAGTTAATAAATTGGAGAGCCATCCGTGGGTAGTCAAAGGAGCCATATAAACTCTCAAGTGATTCACAATTATTTGCCACAAGCATGGAGATCGATGCAGGGAGCTCTGGCAGTGACACGAGGTTTCTGCAATAACCGAGGATAAGATCTTTTGGTTGAATGGAAGTCCATGTGTCTGGAAGTCTTTTAAAACTGTTACCAGACATGTCTACTCTGATAAGAGACGTGCAGATCTCCTCAGGGTGGCTCTGCCAGCTATCTTGAGTTAGTGCCCCGCAGTCTGAAAAATCTACCTCCACGAGACGTTTCAGTTTAGATATGTTTGGAGAGATCTTCCTCAACTTGGTGCAACCATTCATCGATAGGTAAGAGAGCCTAGAGATATTCTCAACCCACCAAGGAACTTCTTCTATCGCAGTTCCATCAAGATAGAGATCTGATATGTTCATTGAAATGTCCGGAAAACTTCTCAACCGTGAGCATCCAGTGAGAATGAGGCAATAGAGAGATTCCAAGTTGACCCCGGTTGGAAGAACCTCGAGATGTATACAATTTGACATGTCCAGGTCCTTCAATTTATGGAGATTCCTAATAGAGGAAGGAAGCATTGTCAAACTTGAGCAACCGCCAAGATCCAATTTCTCAAGACGGGTGGCATCTGAAAGATCTGGGATTTCTCTCAAGTTCAATGAACCCCGTAGACTCATACACGTGAGACTTCTAAGCGGCTGAAGAAAGATGCATGGAAAGACAGACATCAGATACTTGGAAATAATAATATTAATTTCTCAACTTCTGGTAGTTTTATTTTTTTGTTTTGCATTTACATGATTTCAACTTATGTATCTAACCATTAATTTTATCAACCATTGAAGAAGAACTTGAAGAAAATTGGATGCATCCATCAACAACAATTAACTATTAATCACAGCACGTACCTGAGCTCCATCCCACAACTTCTCAAGCTTGCTAGCCTCCATTGTGAGTTCAACAAGATTTACTGGGCTAAAGTCAGAAGGCATCCAACTCAATGGGAATGCCTCCCAGTGCAGTAACCTGAGTTTACGGCTTAGATAATCAAGGCCATCAGGTATATGTACCTTGACTTCTTTCTTCACTTCTTTATTCTCCAAGTTTGTGTAGAATTTCAAGAACTGAAGATTTTTCATCCCCCTGAACCCTCTCTCACTTATAAAAAGCTCATTGATTGATGATATGTCCAATGATATCCCTAAAACACTTTCAGTACCCTGAAAAAAAAAATACATCTAAAGTTGGTTATCTTAATAAAGACTACAGTAGACTAAGTAACCCAATAAAATGCTTATCAAAACTTACAGCGTCATCCGCAAATACGTCCCTTATATCCTCAGAATCCACCAAGTACCGACGTTCTCCAGGGGCATAAGTGGACTCGCTACGGACTATTTCTCTGCCCAGATTTTGTTGTAAATGGTGCATTGTAATCTTTCCATGTTCTGTTATATGTATGACAGACTTTTCAGCTAGGCTTCTAAGCCCCCACACAACATCCAAGACGCTGTATGCGAGTAATCGTGTTACATATTCAACCGTATCATGATTAAATAAACACGCGATGATTAGAAATATGGCTTTATCCTGATCATGTAACCCGTCATATGTGACTCTTAATATTTTCTCTATTTCTCCATGTAGCTTATTTCTGATTCGAGGCAAGATATTCGTCCAACTCGTTTTATCTTGCTCTCTCAGATATGAACCCAAAACTCTGAGACCCAAAGGAAGATTCCCAGCAAACTTTACAACTTCAACTGCGAGATCCATAAATCCCTCAGGTGGATTTTTTTGCGCGAAAGCAAATTGGCAGAACATTTCAAGAGCTTGATTTTTAGATGGTAAATCCACCATGTAAATATCATCAATCCCATGATTATTCAAAAGCCCTTTATCTCTTGTAGTCACAATAATTCTGCTCCCTGGACCAAACCATCGAGTTTGTCCTGCAAAGGCCTCTAATTGCAATATATCATCCACATCATCCAGAATGATAAGAACCTTCTTGTCATTTAGCCTTTCTGCCACCATACCTAGATGAGCTATCTTTATATCCTTCTGGCGGAAAATGTTGGATAATAACAATTCCTGAAAATGCAACTTTGCGCCGTAGTCATCTGAGTGGGCTCTCTTATCAATGCTTGATATAATTAAGAAAGCACTTAGTTGGAATCTTGAAGAGAGTTCATTGTATAGAGCTCTTGCAATGGTTGTCTTACCAATTCCCGGGTGACCCCAAATTCCGACCATCTTCATTTCTTCAGATTCCAAGCACAACAATTGATTCATTTTTGCAATATGAGCTTCGATTCCAACCAAACCATGAGAATCAATTGATGGTGTACAGCTCAGAGTGTTTGAAACATCATTGACGATTTTCTCGATCATGTTTGCTTCGCTATTCCTAACAAGGAGAAGTATCATTATTGTAAGTACATAAATTCTATGAAGGATTTCAACGGGTAATATGATCACAAACAACAAATGCATACAATCTTCTCTCTGAGATTAATTTCAACATAGCATTCATTCATCTAAATGTCAGAAAGATCTGTCGTTGAATTATTATTTTTATTAACATTCACAATTTCAAGGAAGAAATTTTGTTTCATATTGAAAATAAAGAAACTAATAACGTAGCAAAAAGCGTACCATTGTGGAGAACAGAATCCGGAAATGTTTGCTATGTTGATCAAAGTTTGGCGCCACCGTTGTTTCACTTCTTCTGTTTGACTATAACAAGTCTTCTGGAAGTGCATTCCAAACTCTCCAGTCTGATTCCGAACATCCAACGGATCCACATCATAGAAAATTGGAATCAATTTTTGAGCCAGCTCTTTCTTGCACTTGACGATTTCTACCAACTCGTCAAGGAGCCAGCGCGAAGAGGCGTATCTTCTCGAGATCACGACGATTGAGATCCTCGACTCTCTTATCGCTGCGAGCAACGTTTCTTTTATTGACTGACTTCTGTCCAAATCATGGTCATTGAATGTGATTATTGATTTACTTTTGAGGGCCACAAGAAAATGGCTGAGAAATGATTTGCGTACATCTTCCCCGGAGAAGCTCAGGAAAACGTGGTACCTCCAGTTACGAGATGAATAAGAAGCCATTGGAAACGGTGAAAGAGAGGGTAAAGATTTACTAAGTTCAGTTCCACTCTCATGTCTGCCTCGTAACGTTTTCTTTACTTTTTGTTCCAATATATGTCTGACCTGAGGCAACATATCCATCCACTCCTCTTTGCTTCTAGCTCGCAAAGACGAACCTAAAACACTGAGACCCAAAGGAAGATAACCAGCAAGCTGCACAACTTTATCTGTTAATTCCATGAAATCATCAGGTGGAAAGTTGTGCCTGAAAGCAGATTGGCAGAACATCTGAAGAGCTTGCTCATTAGTTGGAAAATCAACATCGTAGATATAAGTGATCCCATGAGAGTTCAGAAGATGTCTATCTATTGTAGTCACAATAATTCTGCTCCCTGAACCAAACCATCCAGTGTCTCCTGCCAAGGCCTCTAGTAGCACAATATCATCCGCATCATCTAGAATGATAAGAACTTCTGGTCC
Source organism: Draba incana (assembly GCA_963576765.1). Taxonomy (NCBI): domain Eukaryota; kingdom Viridiplantae; phylum Streptophyta; class Magnoliopsida; order Brassicales; family Brassicaceae; genus Draba; species Draba incana. Next base: position 9,643,057 of record OY755211.1, on the reverse strand, counting down.
TGTAGCTTCTCTCTCACCATACCTAGATGATATCCTTTTATGTGCTTCTGGCCTATAATATCAGACAGAAATTGTTCTTGCAAATGCAATTTCATGCCATACTCATCCAGCATGACTGTCGTAGAATATCCCGTAGTCTTATCTACGAAAGCTCTATCTATAAATATGCTACGGTGAAATTGATGAGCAAGTTGGCTATATAGAGCTCTTGCGATGGTACTCTTACCAATTCCTGCAGGACCCCAAATGCCAACCATCCTCACTTCCTCAGATTCCAAGCACATCAGTGAATTCATTTTTGAGATATGACCTTCGACAACGTCACCAAAATCCTTTGATGCTGTGATATTCAGTTTTTTTAAGACATCATTGGCAATTGTTTCCATCATGTCTGCTTCATTATTCCTAAGAATGGAAAGATTCATATCGTCTTAGTAATCCTTAATTTCAGCATTGTGTGGATTGTCTTTATTAGCATTCAAAACTCATGCAAACTATTTGTGAGAGTCAAGATAAAGAAACTAATAATGACTCAAAATAACATACCAGCTCGCAGATTGGTATCCAAGTAAGTTGGCTAAGTCAGTCAAAGCTTGGCACCATTGTTGTTTCTCATCCTCTGTTCTGTTCTTGCAAGTTTGTTTGAATCGCATTCCAAATTCTCCTCTCTGTTTCCTAACATCTGACGGATCCACATCATAGAAAATTGGTATCACTTTCTGACCCAAATCTTCCTTCCTATTTACGATCTCTACCAATTCGTTTAGGTTCCATATCGAAGAGACATAGTTTTTTGACAATACAACAACTGAGATCCTCGACTCTCTTATCCCTCGTACGAGCGAATAACTGAGCAATTGTCCCCTGCTGATCTCATCGTCAATGAATGTAGTGATTCCTTTCCTTTTGAATACTTGCAAAAGGTGGCTGAGGAAGTTTTTGCGGACATCTTTCCCGTTGAAGCTCGGGAAAATATCATATTTAAAATGGCGAGATGAAGAAGAAGCCATAGAGACGTCTTGGGTCAAATCTTTTGAGCTACCTGACAGCATGGATTGTTTATGGAGGATATCTTTACCCAAGTTTCCAAGATTTACGTGCTTCCAAGATTTCTTCAACTTCAACTAGTGTCACTAAATGCCCAAGTTTGATTCTCTTTAACATCGAGAAGCTCTGACAAAAATACACAAATGGAAAAGATGAGTCAGTCTAATTATTACATAAAATGGAATATATATATATATTTGTATGTAAAATTGTGGGTGAAAATGTGTGTTCGTTTATAGTAATAAACTTATTAAATGACAATCGCGATAATTATTTACAAAATGTCATTGTAGGATATTTTTCTAGATGGTATATGAACTTTATAAACTTTGATTAGATTCTAATATCTTTTGATATGATCGTATCTTATATGTTGGACACAATCAATGCACAATCTCATTCTGTTCTAAAATGATGATTTTTTTCTTTGAGCTCGACAGCTCGTGTCGTTTTTCTTACCTTACAGTATCCTACCCATCGCCAAAGTTTAAGTTTGTGAGATTGACAAGCAAATCCTTGGTATATAACAAACGGATTTCGGGGCAAGGATTGCACTTCAGGATCACTAGGTACAGACTCACGGACACGGCCGTGAGGGTTGAATTCCTGGAGCTCCCGATTGGTATCTCTAGTGTCCTGAAAACATACCAAAAAAAGAAAAAAGAGACATTTTCCAATGGTTAGGACATTCACAAAATCTCCATATACACATATCATATATATGTATGAGAATGTGACATACCAAAACACCATGTTCATAGTCATTTCCATAGGAGATAATGCAAAAAGAGGTGTTCGTCATAGTGTTAATACATGCATCGACCATGTGCACTGAACCTTCAAATAGTTTGAGATGGCCCTGAGGATCATGACATATCTCGGGTAAAGCCAACTCCATTTCAGTCATTGTCTTGCCCTTTAAATCCTTGGCATATGAGATGAGAGCAGAAGGGTTCCCTTCAAAACGTTCAATCACTCTCGTTGAAAGATCCAGAAGCTTCTGCTCTATCACTCCAGTCCCAAAGGCACGCCTTGTGAATAACTTCAGAGCATCTTCATCATTTAGACCTTTAAGCTCATAAATCTCATTCATCTGGCACTCCTCAAGAACTGATTTATCTCTTGCGCTTATGATGAGATCAAACTCCCTTGACCAAACTGATCAGCGGCTCCAAGAAAAGACTTCGCATCTTGAGCATTTTGTACATCATCTAGAACAATGAGAACCCTTTTTTGGCGATGGCATGGCTCGGAACCATAATTGTTTAGGTCAAACACTTCCATTGGAGTCGCGCACAAGAAATCATCAGGTGAAGACTCAAGTCCCGTTTTACTAAATCTTGAGTGGAAATTTTCGATGAGGCAAGAAGCATCATAGCCACTAGACATTTGGCGATGTACCGCTCTAGTCAATGTTGTCTTGCCTATCATAGGCAGCCTATGCTAGACACGCCCAAAATGCCTAAAGTGCGAACGCCCCATGGTTGCTTGCATAGCAAGTTTTCTATATCCAGTTGCAGCTTGTGGATCCCAATCTCTTCCGTAGGATTGAGTTTCTCAAACACATATTGGACGATCTCTTCCAGAAATACGGATTCTTCGCTGTAAATAAGAATGAAGGTTATTGTCAGTAAATATCAAATGTATTGAACACTTTACAGATATTTAAACAATTTCTTGCATGCTTCCAATAAATATTTTCGTTTAATAAAATTAGTACAAGTAAATATCATTCTTTTCTTGTATTTTATAATAGCGTTTTAGGGGACACATCATTTAGTTTTAACCAATCAAAACATTACAACTAAAATTATATATCATAGTTGAAATCTCTACATGTTTTTATTAATTTTATAATATATACCCATTGATACATGTTTTACAAATTTAAGCCCAACTAAATATAATATTTTAAACTTACCATATCATCTACTTTTATGTTTTTATTGATATATTAACAAGCTTTTTATTATTATATATTGTGTATGTACTTAGATGGGGAAATACATATATGCCACACTTGAAAATATTTTCAAAAATGTCAACGTTGAAAATTTGTTGCAAACATGCCACTTTTTTTTATAAAGACAAAATCATTGATTTTTTTTCTTTCAACTCAAAGGCCAGGAAATATTTCAGAGGAGAAACCAATTAAACGGAACTGTGTATCACCACCAGAGAAGGGATACATAATGACACCAAGAATTTAAATGCAAAACGTCAAATTGAAGGTTACCTGGATTTCAGAGTCTTCAATAACCTTACATAGTAGATTGGTAAATAATAACATTAGAGACCTTATAATGCTTTTTTCTGGTTCAAGTTAATTTGTAGTTCGTAGTTGTTTATCTTTCGGGTATGACTCCAGTATTTAATCTCTCTGTAAGACTCTTCTTACAGTTGAATGAAGAAAATAGTTTTTTCACTATTCTCTTGCCATTGTTAATCTGAAATTTTAATCTTTCGCGCAATAAAAATGTTCTAACCCTTCTCATTCTGTTGAGTCCTACCCTCGTCATTTGACGTATAGCTTGACTGTCACCTTACAACCGTCAAGGCGGTCATACCAGGTAAGGATGATCACTCTTTTGTTTGGTTACGTTAGTGAGAATTTGGATTTTGGTTTTCTTTTGTGTGTAAAAGAACTATCAGCCTTTGGATTAAGGGTTCTAAAGGTTAATGTTGTTACTAGAGGAACCCTTTAGTGTAATCTGTTCTTGTGCTCTTGATTCAGAGGTGGGAAACAGAATTTGGTTGCTTGGAGTATTCACTTGATGACTCTTATATTCTATTAAGCTTAGACATTATTGTAGTTAAGTGAACTAGATTCACGGTTTAGCTGCCTGGAACTTTTCCTACCAAAGCAACCTAACCGGGTAAAGACTTTTGTGTTTTGGTTCAAACTTGTGACATTTTGAATGAACTGTTGGTGTTAGTGTACAGTATCTTTTGAACAATCCATCACGGTACAGTATTTGATTATATATAACTGAGCCTAGAGACCCCAAACAATCCAATTAGACCATGCTAAAGTCTAAACACACGATGCATTGCTTCTTTATTTCGAGTCCTTGAGTTACTTGCTGATGCTAAATTGCTTATGTTGCATGATAAATAATCTTATCACGATTCTAACAAATTCTTTTGTGATGCAGCTGAAGTAGGTACCCTTACAAACGTATCAAAGGAAAATTCGCGGTCTTTGACTTTATAACCAGGACAACCATGAGCATCACTCAGTTGTGTTTAGGACGACTTATTTGTGATTTTGCAATCAATTTTTGTGTGTAAATTTTGATTTTAACCTTCGATCATCTACCAAACTACCAAAGTCTCCCATCATTATAATGTATATTAACCGGGTAAAGGCTGTGGAAGAATTGGACCGAAGTAAAAACAGATTCATATATTAACATTTAAGTTACAACATACACTCACAGATCCTTATTCTTAAGGTCATTTTTTTCCACTCTTATCTAAAAACTTTCAAAAGGAGTTCGAGAAATTATATTACAATTTTTTTTTAGGTTTTGATCAAACAAGTATCTTTTTGAACTGAAATTAGATTTTTTTTTATTTTTTTTTATAAAAGAACACATGAAATAAACCTGAAGATTAATCAAGTTTAGTTCAAAATCTTTGAAATTAAGCTCTCCGCGTTAGTAACAAAGTTGTGGTACTTTGTTGCTTTGCTAATTTAATGAACCCTTTTTCTTCACATCTTATTTCCATTATACCAGTCCCTTCAAGATTTAATTCATTTATGGTCGGAATATTATCTGGAAAATGTTCGATCCCAGTGCAACCAGAGAGATTTAGAATTTGGAGATGCTTGAGCTGATCAATTACGGGTATTCTTTTTAAGCTCGTGCAATCTCGAAGATCGATTTCCTCAAGGTTATGTGCTTCCGAAATTGCTTCAATTTCAACTAGTTTCTCGAAATGGCTAAACTTGATACTTCTCAACCTTGAGAAGCTCTGAAAATTAAAAATTGGTAAGGTAACTATTTAAGCAATTTTATCGGATGTCTATGAATTTAAGCAATTCAGCTGTGCTGTGATTGGCAAATAATGTAGAAGGGCTATAAACATTTTTTTATGAAATCAAATAGAGTTTTAATACAATTTACTTACACCATCTCCAATGTATTTCTCTATTTTTGACTCTAAAATAGATTTTAGAGCAATTCTTCACTTTTTCCTCTATATATAGAGTATAAATATTATTTTTTATTTTAGATGTAGAAATATCAAATATATTTATATTTTTCTCATATTATTGTGTGATTTTTTATTTTTCAAAAAAAATATTGAGTACTAAACGAATATATGTTTAAACATTTATATAAAAAAGGCGTACAACATTCTGACTGGTATCTTTTTGCTTTTTTCTAATTTAAAAAAATCTAGTAATTTTATTTGTTTATTATCACCGGGTTGGATTTCCAAACCATTTTAATTAGTCTGTTGTTGGCAAACAAAAAAAGATCTAGCAATTGTCATTTATGCGCTAATTTGTTTATCATTTATCTACCTATTATCATATCACATGAAAATTGAAAAATCAAAATTGAAAGAAAAACCTAATTTCTTTTCGTGCGTTTGCACTCATATAATGTAAAGTAAGTTTGATAAAAAACGTATCATAACTTTGGAAATTATTTTGAAAACAAACACAGTAAATTAACTAGCATGTTCATGTTCTTATAAATTTTGATAAGACGACGATGGGATTCCTAATATGTTTTTGCGCAGTAAATGATTAAAGCAAAAATAGGAAAAATGACGAGTTTTAATAATAGAGCTTTTGTGGGTTCCGTTACCTTATACCCTTTCCAAAGTTTGTTAAGTTGACAAGCAACTCCTTTGAGCATAAAAAGTTGCTTCTTTTGAAATTGTTGAGCCAAAGATTGCAAAGATTCTTGACCCAAAGAGAAAATCCTTTGGTCACTAGCCAACGATTCAAGGGATTGGCCGGGACAACCGAGTAGCGGGAGATCCTTAAGATCGGATATATCATTGTTTGAGCTGGGAAAAAAAGAACAAGTTGGCATAGAATCATGACCTTCTAGGTCACGAAACATAGACTCAAAGAACCTCCTGGCTAGGTCGAGTTCCGGGAGCTTCTCGATATCAGATTGATAGTTGTGTGCAGCCTCGGTAATTAAGAAAGACTGCTTCAAATTTATGAGGAAACTATCTTCAGTTCCCTGAAAACATGAAAAAAGTTTACTGTCAGTAAGCAAATCGAGGAAAATCCTCCTCAAGTCTGGCTCCATTTCTATCGTTTTCTTGCTCTTAATCATCTCTGCATATGAGCGAATACTAGACGGATTCCCATCACAAATTTTAAGCCCTCTCACTAAAATCTCCGGAAGTTTTTCCTCTATAACATCTTTCTCAGCAAGACACCTAGTGAATAGCTTTAGGGCATCTTTATCATTTAGACCTTTAAGCTCATAAATTTCATTGACATGACACTCCTCAAGAACTTGTCTATTTCTTGAAGTTAGGATGAGTAAGCTCCCTGGTCCAAAACGATAAAACCCACGAAGAAAAGCCTCCGCGTCTTGAGAATTTTGCACATCATCTAGAGCAAAGAGAAATCTTTTTCGTCGGTAGCATGGCTCGGCATCTTGATTGTTTCGGTCAAACTTTTCCATTATAATTTCTTGAAAGTCATCATCAGAGAAAAGCTCAAATATATTTTCATTTAACTCTTTGATGAAGCGAGAATCATCATAGTCACCAACCATTCTGCAAAAGAGGGCCCTAGCCAATGTTGTTTTGCCTATGCCAGACTCACCGAAAATTCCAATAGACCGAATGCCCCATGCTTGCTTGCATAGCAAGTTTTGTAGCTCTTGTAATACTTTGTGGATCCCAATATGTTCCGTTGGATAGAGCTTCTCATATACATCTTTGGCGATCTTTTCTATCAAGTCAGATTCGTACCTGCACAAAACGTTATTATTTGTACTTTATATTTCACTAGGACTCGCGTTAATACGCGTATAAGCACTACAAAACGTCATATACATCGTTAAGCATATTATTACTAGTATATATATTTAGGGACAATTACAAAAATGTCACTTTTGACATGCCACTTTACAAATATGTTATTGTTGAATTATTTTCTTACCAACATGCTAATTATAAATCCGTTTAAAAACTTTATATCTCAAAATTTTTAATTTAAAAAAAATGTTATGATCCTAACAAACCTTAAACTCAAAAAACTAAACTATAATATAACATAGTTAACCCAAACATAAATGTCTTAAAAATTGGGAAGAAATGATAGTGACATTTTTTAAAAGTGGTATTTCTTTAAAATTTTTAACACATTAGTATATTGACACTGTCATCATCTGAGCGGTATTAGACAAGTGCCGCAATCTGGTGAGTTACAATTTTTCATATCCAACTTTATGTAATTAATAAGATGTGTTGTAGATATTCTTTACAAATAGAACTCGGGAAATTTGGAAATTAAGGATGTTTTTTTTTCTACTTTGTCCATCTAAACTTTAATTACTTTAGTTTGTCCACATATGCTTTAATTTTATTTAGAATCCTAAATTGACCTTAATTTAAAAAATACATAACCCTTACTATTTCGTGTAATTAAAAAATTGAAAAAGGTGAATTTATTTTAAAACTCTCTATTTGAAAGAGAGAGTTTAGTATTGGGTGAAAACCTAATTGTTTCTCTGCAAAATTCTTTTCCCAACGGATCACTCATGAAGGTCTCTGATTGTTGACTTCTTCTCCTCTATTTTTTTTTTCTTCGCCGCCGACTTGCATATTCTCTGGTCTCCTTATTAGACAGCTTATTCTTCTCTACATAGTAAAAAAGTTCCTTCACTCTCTCTTTGTCTTCTTCTCTTGGTAAGTTATCCTTAAAGATGTGTTCACCTTTAGGCAGATTTGTATATAATGTGATTTGATTTTTGCTCTTTTGTGTACTTATTGATGTGTAATTTTGACTCATGGTAATTTGTAGGCATGGAAGGTTCAAGCATGGAAGGCAAGTATCCAAAACGCTTATTCAAAGAAGGGAACGAGCCAGATATAGTTCAAATCAACAACAGCTGCAAAATGAATCTTCTGACAAAAATTGCTAGCGCACTTCCATTAGAGTTTGATGAAGTTAAAAAAGATCATGTATTTGCTCATGTATTTAAAATACATGAGAATGAGCTAGGATACTCAGCTCGGTTGATACACAACATTATGTGTAGGCAATTAGTTACAAGGAAGAAGCATGAACTATGGGTTGTGTTTGGAAAGAAGTCCCTAGTTTTATAAAATAAAAATTGCACATTTGATAAAGAGTCTAAGTTCTTTGTTAATTAGATGTTGAAAAAAAAAATTGAAAAAATCTAATTATTTATATAAAAAAGGGTAATTTAGGCATAAATTACAATGAAGTAATTAAAGTTTAGATGGACACAGTAGAAAAAAAACATCCTTAATTTCCAATTTTCCCATAGAACTCGGGTGGTCTATAAGTTTTTCCAACGTTAGGGGTGAGTGTTTCAGCTAGGCTTAACTCCACATAATTATCTCAATACGAAATGTTCTGAAATCTTCTTAATTTTTATTGAATAACAATTTTTATAAATATATTCTTAAAATCATTATTATGAACAAACATTAATTTACAATTAACTATCAACCGAATATAACAACATATTGAAATAATGTTCGAAGTTGAATTTACAATTAAAACTTAAAATACAACCCTAAAAAGGCATGCCCAATGTTTTTTTTAAAATTTAACTTGTAGTAAAGGATCGGATGAAGATTAAGATAGGTTGGAGAGTTTTTAAAAAAAATATATTAGGAGGTTATGCGTGGAAAATTTCAATCCCCCAAATCCGAGATGACAGCATGTAATATTAGTCTTGTTCTAAGCATTGCTAGATCTCAAGGTTTTTGCATTTTAGTGCTTTTTGAGGTGAACTAAAGATAATTGGTACGTTAAAGAGATTTAGTTAAATTGTTTTTCGAAGCCAATTTAATGTAAACTAAAACTAAGAGATATTTATTGGTTTTAGTATTTAATGGATTTCAAAATCTAAAAAATATTCAAAATTTATTGATTTTTCAAATTCAACATGTGTATTTTAATTAGTGTTTGCAAATTCATAGGTTTTCTTTTGGATTTGAGTCTTTTTATTTTTAACACAGAAATTCATCCAAATCCACTAAAATTCATTTTGAATCAGATCCATAAGTAAATTAATACACATGTTTGAAAATATGTGATTTTAATTTGTATTTGAAAATCACAAATTGAAAACATGATTTTAATGAGAATTTTAAATTGATGGACTGAAAAACTTAGGATTTGGGTTGGATTCTCAAATCTATTATAATACCAAAACCAATAAACCCCATAAGCCTAGTAGGAGGTAAGTCCACTGAGGGCATGCACTATCATACCCGAGATCGAATGCCTCTACCTATTTAATGTAAAAATTAGGCTAATAGGCCGGCTAGTTAACCCCAAGTGGATCAATTTTGGATTTCAATGTAAATTTTGATGTACACTTAGTCTAACCACTAATAGTGAAATATAATATCAATAATCAAATTGTTTTTTAAGAGGTATAGTAGAGTTTTTTTATATATATTTTTTTTATAATGTGAACTTGTCAAAATGACACTTATTCTATATTGGAGACACTTATTCTATATTGGAGGGAGCTTTTTTTTTTAATAAAACTTTCTTCAGGAAATATTAATGGAAGATACTTAATTAAATAAATTGAAATATGAAAGTGGTAATTAATTATGAAAATGGTATTTATGGAATAAATTGGACTTCTCATTGTGCATGCACAAGTATAGAAACTTGTTAAAAGATTAGTAAAAATGAAGTATTAAAAGTTGTTTGAATAATTCGTGAAAACTCTAGAAAATCAATCTTCGTCACAAAACATTGTTTAGAAATAAAATAGATATCAATGAAGTTGCATTCGCATACCTTAGTTTATTGGTATACCCATGGCCCTGTAATTTCATGATTTCCGCTAGCGCACGCCGCCACTTAGTAACCTGTTCTGCAGAATACGACTTTTCTAGTGTCGAAAATGCTTCACCGGACATCTCCATTTGTTGTCTCACGACTGCGTCGTAGAATACCGGGACCACCACATGACCTTGTTGCAGTAACTCAAAAAGCTTCACGAGGTTCTCTAGGCATGCCACAGAAAACGCGTAAGAGTTAGAGAAAACCACCAAAGAAAGCTTGATTTTGGAAAACCGAATGCTCTCTAGTTTGTGGCTGGTTTTTTCAGAAAGCGCAACGATCCCTTGGCGGTATAAAGCCGTTACGAGGTAGCTTATGAAAGAAGAGACCGATGAGTCATTGTTGTTGTGGCTGATGTAAACGGTTTGGTTAGTTTCGACCTTGTTATCCATTACTGATTTTGGAGCATCAAGGAAAAAGGTATCATGTCGGATATTTATGTGAGGGTCATTTGGTTGCGTTCTTAACTATATCTTTTTAATCATTTTTTAAAAAATTCAAAAAAGAGAAAGAGAAACTTCTAAGAAGTTTAACTTCTAACAAAAAATAGTCACCACCACTATTTTTTTAATTTAAGAAAATGAATAAAAATATATAATTAAGATCGCAACCAGAGGTTCTTTATCATTTTTCATGGCTTCGTGGTAAGTCTCAACTACTGAAGGGGCATTTGGACCAACGAATTAAAAAAGTTTGTAACGTAGTAAACGTGTCTCCTACTCCACAAGGACACAAACTGATAGCTGTGTGATTAATTATGAATTGACATACACCGATTGATTAAGGCTTTGATTGGTAGACTTTTTTAAATCTTTATGCCACTTTTTAATTCATACAGCTTTAGATTGTACCAATCACGAAATCTTTATCAAAAGCTTTACCAACACTATTACACAAATATTTATCTCAAATATTTATCTCAAATCTTTATCTATACAACTTTGCACTATGCTATAAAGCTTACCGCTCCAACTTCTCGCTCCAGATTTTTAAAAAGTTAGTTTATCAATCGGACCCTAAGACTGATTCTGTTATGTATTTTTATATAAATGGTAGGGCCAAGTGTGGGATCTATTATACACTTCTTTCTTTAAACTATTTGGGCTTCCTTGAACTTGATTTTGGGCTTTAGGACGGAGCATCCGTGAGAAGAATGTTGTATGTACCTCAAAATTCCAAAAATTCTTGATTTGTGTAAATTTTACACTGTACAAACTACTAAAGTTTTTAATTCTATTTATCTTGGAAATAGGTTATTTTCCATAAATTACATCTTCAGGAAAAATCGTTTATTGATTATTTTAAGGGTTACGTCTTTTCCACATAACCGCTTTATAATTATTTCAAAGAGTTGCCTTTTTCTAATACAATTGCTTTTTCAAAAGTTGCCTTAATATACTTTATGGTTATTTAAGATTGAATCTTTCCGAAATATCTCGTACTTTTAGAATAACCATTTTAAAATTATTTTCTAGGGTTGCATTTTTTTGGAAAAATGGCCATTTGACCTATATATTTATGCTTGTTAATGCTAATTGCATCTTTTGAAGATTTTTGATTAATGGTTATTAATGTATTTTAGAGTTGCGTCATTTCGAAAAAAGTTGTGTATATCTATAATTATAACATAGCCAAAGGACCAGAGTTATAGCCAATACAATAATCTAAGCAAAAACAAGCTCAGTTGCATCCTTAGGCAAAAAATGGGATTAGCTGCTTACTTCCGCAATTAGCATCTCTACTCTACTAATGAAATAGAACCAAAACATCTCAGCATCAACCAGAGGAAATGATAGAACCCTGGCTAGCTTGGACAAAGGAGCTAAGGAACCAAACGAGCAACATGTAGCCGAGGAGGCTCTTAAAGACGCAAAAACCTTGTAAATTCCAAGAGGACCTATGACGAGGTCAAGGAAAAGACAACTTAACCAAGCCATCTCTTTGCTTATGGTTAAAATAACAGGCCAACTTCCTCTAGTTGCTCATCAAACCGCATTGGTTGTGATTCGAGCTAAGGAAGGGTGATAATGAGAGGTATGTGGGTTCGTACTTTTTTTCCTATCTTTGGTTTTGTCCCAATGAGTTTTCCGAAATAGGTTTTTAATGAGGCAAGCACACATACTCTTCCATTTCCTCATTATCATACTTAGGCTATTTTTGGACTTCTTGAAGCCCATGAAGATGTGAGTTTCGGCCGGCCCATTATATTTTTATTTATATTTTATTATTATGATTTAAAGATAAGTAGTGTTGAGTGTGTTCACACTTGAGTGACTTTCAAACTTCTTATTTATTACCTTGTTTTTCCGTGTACGTGGTAGTGGAAGGGATTTGTCCTTTCACTTCCCCCTCTTATAGATAGTGGCCGAATCTCATGAATAAGATCATCAACCTTTTTATCAAAAATGTCTCTCTAAAGTTGTTGATCAAACCGTAATTGTGTGTCATATCAATTACAACTCTTTCTTTTCTTAGTGTGTAATATCTAAGTTTAGATCAAGCCTCGTAGTCTAAAAGATCCTTCATATCTTTTGGAAGTACACTTCGATCCATTTGTTCTATCCGTTCATCTCCCATCAAATCGGATCATCTCCATCACCCCGGATCATCATCGTTTTATCATCATTCCGCATCTCCAAAACCTTTCGAAGTGATCATCGGACATAGATCCTCACAAGGAGTTTATCAAGTGATATCAGAGCCACTTCAAACAAGGTTTTTTCGTTCTAAACTAGTTTCTACAATTTTCCAGATTTCAGATCTGTTTTAAAAACATTTTCATAAATAATTGGCTCACCGTAAAATTGAGAAATCAATTGAATTTAAACCTGGAATGAGTCTAGTTATTTTTTAAAATAATTCTAGAATTGTTTAACACAATTTGATATTTTATTTTGACCGATCAGTTGATTGTGTCAGATCTGGCTGTTCATCTTCTTGTTTTGTTTAGAATTTCAAAAGATCCTTTTGCTTGTTAGTTTTTCTTGAATTTTCAGGTACCATGGTGAGTTTGGAGGAAGAATCATCCGCTTCTAGTGCGAGGAAAAAGAAAAATTTGTTGGATTCTTTTACGACTATCACGGCGACAATGCTCGATGAAAAGCTTGGTGCTTTACAACTAAATCGAGTCGTTCCGAAACTTATTCCGAATTAGCATCAAGAGCTTACTCCAAAGCCTCCTAACCCCACATTCAAATCAACTCGGAGCAGCCCACATAAAACCTCTCACACTCCCAAATCTAAGGTTCATTTGTTTTCTGACATTCAACGTGCTAATGAACTTCAACTCTATAAATTTTCAGGAAAAAATAAATTATCTAGAATGGGAAAGCAACATGGAAGATTGGTTTTACTACAAGTGCATCGACAAGGACAAAATGATGTTTTGTGCAATTGGCCAGCTCAAAGAAGATGCTTATAAATGGTGGTGTCAAGAAATTGAAAAACGTTGGTATAACAAGGAGAGTATTATCACCTCGTGGAGAAAACTTAAGGAACTATTGAGGAATAAGTATGCACCCAACGGTTTAGTACCAAAAGAGGCAAAACAGTCTTCACCAATCCATCAAAGGCCCATGAAGCAGAAAGAAAACATTAAATGCAGCACGAAAACGAAAGAGTAACTAGAGAACGAGCTACTCGAGCTTCTCAATTCTTATAGCAAATCCTTAAAAAGCTAAGTGTGCTCTTCCTTCTAAATCTTTGAAAGATAAGTGTGATTTTCCTTCTAAAAAATCTGATTTTGTGCTTGAAAGTAATTAAGCTTGTGAAAAACTAACTTTTTTCAAACCGGTGCAACCGAGTAGTATTGATTCTTTTTCACAGGTTCTTGATGAAAAATTACTTGAAGAAACATCAAGGAGTTCGCCATTGATTGATAACTTGGAGCATCCGACCAACCTTGTCCCGGAACCAATCCTTTAGCCATTTCCTTGTATCTACCCAAAAAAGCACTGTCAGAAAATTTGATTTGGTTAATTTAGAGCCTAATTTGTTTGTGATGATTTCTGCTCTAGATGAAAAACGTTTTGGTTTGGATAATGTGAAAGAACTTTGTGTTTCAAATTCTGTTTTTGAAAAAATGATTCCAACTTTTGAAACACTATCATCTGAAAAGTTCTTTAAGCCAAATTGTATATCATTAAAAGAATTTTGTGAATTTCAACCTTCTTTTAGAGTTTCTTTGTTTACCAATACTTTTGAGTTGATTAAAACTAAGGCAGATTTTGTTAGAACTTTTCTAAGTTAAGACAAGACGTCTCAAAACCATTTGGTGAACTACGCATACCCATTTTAAACGATCTTTTAGTCTTTAATCACACAGATATGAATCACTTGTCTTTGTGAAAAGAGCCAAATGCAGGGTTTAAAGCAGTTTAGAAGCACATGGAAAGTACGGAAAGGAAAAGGAAGACAAACGATTCAAGCCACCTAATCTAGACAAAAGTACTAAAAAGAGAGAGGAAGACAATCGGTTTAAACCACCTGATTTAAACTAGGATAAACACCAAGACGTCAATAGCTTCATGTTGATCAAAGAAGCACCTCTTGATGCAAAGACGAGCCAAAAAAAATTTGAAGGTATGGCCTTAATCCTTTATAAATACGTTTCTTACTTGGTTCCTTATTTTGCAGATAGTTCGGATTTGAGTTCAAATCTTTTTCAAGAGGGAGGGAATGATAAAACCCTGGCTAGCTTGGACAAATGAGCTAAGGAACCAAACGAGCAACATGTAGCCGAGGAGGTTCTTAAAGACGCAAAAAACTTGCAAATTCCGAGAGGACCTATGACGAGGTCAAGGAAAAGACAACTTAACCAAGCCATCTCTTTGCTTATGGTTAAAATAATAGGCCAACTTCCTCTAGTTGCTCATCCAACCGCATTGGTTCTGATTCGAGCTAAGAAAAGGTGATAATGAGAGGTATGTGGGTCCGTACTCTTTTTCCCTATCTTCATTTTTGTCCCAATGGGTTTTCCAAAGTAGGTTTTTAATGAGGCAAACACAGATACTCTTCCATTTCCTCATTATCATACTTACTACTTAGGCTATTTTTGGACTTCTTGAAGCCCATGAAGATGTGAGTTTCGGCCGGCCCATTATATTTTTATTTATGTTTTATTATTATGATTTAAAGATAAGGGTTGAGTGTGTTCACATTTGAGTGACTTTCAAACTTCTTATTTATTACCTTGTTTTTTTGTGTATGTGGTAGTGGAAGGGGTTTGTCCTTTCACTTCCCCTTCTTATATATAGTGGCCGAATCTCATGAATAAGATCATCAACCTTTTTATCAAAAATGTCCCTCTAAAGTTGTTGATCAAACCGTAATTGTGTTATTTCAATTACAACTCTTTATTTTCTTAGTGCGTAATATCTAAGTTTAGATCGAGCCTCGTAGTCTAAAAGATCCTTCATATCTTTTGGAAGTACACTTCGATCCATTTGTTCTATCCGTTCATCTCCCATCAAATCGGATCATCTCCATCATCCCGGATCATCATCATTTTATCATCATTTCGCATCTCCAAAACCTTTTGAAGTGATCATCGGACATAGATCCTCACGAGAAGTGTTTCAGGAAACCCCTTTCTCAGTGTCAAAGATGTAGTCCAGCCACCACGGTTGTCCTTCTGCAACATATGACTGTGATCGATCACCATGTATGACACTTTGAGCGATGAGAAAGACTCCTCTATTTGAACCCATATATTCCAAAAAGAATTAGCTACTTTCTATCTCTTGACCTACTCTCCGAATCTCCCCTAATTGAAAATGAAAGGATGGCTAAACCTGGGGCATGTTACTAACACCAACTAGAGTATTAAACTCATAAGCAAAAATGACCTTGTTAACATGTAGACTGGTCATACTTTCCAGGGCCCATAGCATAGCTTGTGATTCTGTTTCTTCTTTGGAACCCAAATCCACCAGACTTCTTCTGCTGTGGAGGAGAACTGTTCCAGCAAAGTTTCTAAGTACCCAAGCCACACCTGCTATGTTAGTCTTTTTATCCCAACAAAAACCAATATTCCACTTCAACCATGGCCTCGGAGGATGCTTCTATTTGGTCTACTTTGGTTGCACTTCCACTCCCATGGAGTTCCTTTCCAGTTCCTTTGTTGTGTGAGCCATGAACCAACTTGAAATCTCCTCATTAATCTTCTTAACTATGTCTGTTGCTAAGTAGACCTTTCCCTTAATGACAAAACCATTTCTGTTTTTCAAGAGGTGCCACAAAATCCAAGGGTAAGCTCTTTTTCTTTATGCATCAATCTTGTTATTCTTTCCCATCATCATCAGGTTATGAATGTTGGCATAAAATGATTTAGGGTTGCAACCTTCCTGTGGGATTGGAAAATGAGATAAAACACATACATGCCTTGCTAATGTACAAGTGAAAAGTACATGATTTGATGATTCTCCTTCCCAGCCGCATATTTGGCATCTTGAATCACATCTCATTCCTCTTGAGATGATAAGCTCACCTACTAGGAGAATTCCACTGATGATTCTCCAGAGAAACGTCTGAATCTTGTGAAATGTAAGAACAGACCATGCCAAGCTCTCTAACGTGTTTAAAGACGGTTGGGCAATTGGCTCTCTAATTAGGTCCCCTTTGGCTTGTTGAAAGGCTAGCTAATAAGCTGACTTCACACTGAAATATCTTGATTTATTGAAACTCCATGTCCAGAAGTCATTTCTACTAATGGCTAGCTGCTTGGCTAAAATGAGACCCACATCAGTTGGATAGACGTAGTGGTTTAGCTTGTTCTTATCCCATATTCTACTCTTAGTATCAATTAGATCATTGACCCTTAGGTCCAAATCAACTGAGAAGTACTGGCACAGAGGTTCCCTCATGCCCTCATCATAGATCCATTTATCACTCCATACCAAAGCAGGTTTATATTTCTTGCATTCCATCTGAGCCCTCTCTTCAGCAGAAAACGACCATGCAGAATGCTTTTCCAAGCAAAGGAAGAGCCCTTGGTATCTTCTGCTTCAAAAAATTCACCATTATCAGAGTATCTTCTCTTCAGAATCGTAGGAAAAAGGGTATCAAGATTTTGGATCATTCTCCAAGCCTGCTTACACAACAAGGCCTGATTAAAACATTAAAGATCTTTAAATCCCAAACCTCCTGTGTCTTGGGCAGGCACATCCTCTCCCAAGACATCTAATGCATTTTTTTCTAATGTTCTACTGAGTTCCACCAGAAAGAAGATATTGCACTGGTTAAACTATTGCAGGTTCCTATGGGAAGTTTGAAACAGGACATGGCGTACACCGGCGTGGCCATGGCAACAACCTTTAACAATAGCTCTTTCCCTCCTAGAGAAAGTGTTCTAGCAAACCATCTAGTCAATCTAGTCTTCAGATTCTCATGAATATAAGATAAAAGGTCTATCTTTGACTTGCTAAAATAACCAGGCAGCCCTAGATAGATTCCAGCGCCTCTTTCACTTGCAATTCTAGTTAAAGAGTTTATTATTAACTTCCTGTACTAAGGAATTTTTGAGCCAAAGGAAATCGATGACTTACCAATGTTAATTGCTTGGCCTGTAGCATCCCCATACTTCTTCAAGATGTCCACTAGGAAAGAGACTTGATCCACTGATGCCTGGCACATGAAGAGGCTATCATTTGCAAATAGCAGATGATGAATTGAAGGTCTATTCTGCGAAAACTGTATGCCACTGATACTGCCAATCCTTGTAGGGGTCCAATCTCCCCTAAGAAGAATCGATTACCTAAAACGGCTAAGTATATGTTAAACCGGTTATTTCGGGAAGTCAAACTAGAAAGTCAAAGTCAACGCAACCCAAAAGTCAAAGCCCATTTAAAGCCCAGCCGACCTAGAAGTCGAGTCTAAAAGAAAAACCAAGGAGGCTTAGGAAGTTTTCCTTTTTCTTATTGGGCTTGGCCCAACCGGCTTTGTATACTATAAATATGTTTGTACATCCTCATAATAAGGGGATCATAAACTTTTACAAGAAATCTAATACAGCTTTCCAGCTTAATAAAACCCTAATTCGAAATCTATTTTTGTGTTTGAAACCCTAGAAGCTCTATTCCAAGAATCTTCACAAATTCAATTGTGTGAATTTCCAGCTCACACAATTTGGCGCTAGAAGGAGGGGGTTCTAAACAAGCTTCATACACGAAGAATACGCAGGCAGACTCAAGCACGATGTCAGGATCGAACGAGCAACCCCAGCAACTGAGGACGGTTCAGTTCCAGAGGGGCCGGCCACGGGCGAGCAGAGCAACCTGCTCAATAACGAGACGACTCCAGAAGTAGAGGCCGACGGGCTTGTGCCAGAAAGAAACCAGACGGTAACAAACGCCGGCTTGACCGACTCGGTCACATCGGAGAGTTTCAACCAGCTCAAGGGAATGTTGGAACAACTGCTTAAACAATCCAAGGAGCAGGAGACGGTCAGCGACGGTTTAAGGGCAGAGATCAGAGCCATGTCGACAGTCGGTCGCAGCCAGAGAGTCCACAGCCGAGTCGCACCTCGCATGACCCCGAGAACTCTTTTTTCAACTCCGATCAGCAATACCAGTAGAGCTCGCGATGGGCATGTCACACCTCTGAGAGATGGAAACATTCCCGTCACAAACGCGACTGATGATGTCGTTGATATCGCTGACGATCTCGAAGATGACCGCGAGCTCGAAGGCGCTGTTCGTTCTAGAATACGAACTAATCGTGTCCAAGATCGGGACGAAGATGAACGCGAGGAAAATCTGCGATGGGTGGAGCAGGCCGAAGCCCCAACTAATCGCAGAACTATTTCAGCACAGCAGAGGGAGATGGACGAGCTCAAATCCATCATGCAGCAGACCGCACACGATCTAAAGGAGATGCGGTCGCAAGTGCATCGCGCAACTAGCAAAGCACCGGAAACCGATCGGGTTCTCGAGGAAGCTCGCACTACTCCTTTCATAGAGCGAATAACTAGGGCACGGCTGTCCGATCCGGGAAAGATAAAAGTTCCCATTTATGATGGAAAAGGCGACCCCACGGAGCACATCACAACATTTTCGATCGCAATGGGGCGAGCTTATTTCAGACCTAAAGAAAAAGACATAGGCTACTGTCTCCTCTTCGTGGAGCATCCCAAGGGGACAACTCTCCATTGGTTTGCAGGAATGGAGAGAAACTCGATCGACAACTTCGCGCAGCTCTCCCAAGCATTCTTAAAGCATTATGCCATCCTAATCGAGCGAAGGTCGTCGGAGGCGGATCTTTACACCATGTCGCATGCAGCCAACGAACCCTTGGAAAAATTCATTGAGCGTTTCAAAGCGATACTTACTCAGGTAAAGGGGATTGACGACAAGTCTGCACTAAGCACGCTGCGAAAAGCGCTCTGGTATAATTCGGATTTCCGAAAGGAGATGACGATTAATGATCCCTCATCTATTCAAGATGCACTCCACCGCGCTAGTGGTTTCGCAAAGAGTGAAGACGAAACCAGAACTCTGGCCCAAAAATACGGGAAGGCCAGAAATCTCAGTTCGCAAGAGGCTCCGGCTACAGAAAAGAAGCACCAGGGCAACTTTGTCTAGCATGAAGGAGGTTTCAAAGGCGCCCATAACTATCAGGTGGACTCGTCTAGCTACGGTCGAGGTAGAGGGAGAGGCCGTGGAAGAGGCACTCCGGGCCGCAGTTACGGCAACACATGGACGAGGAATTCGCAGTATGGCGAGTCGGCATACTGTGACTTGCATCGGACGAGCGGACACTCAACGGCAAATTGTAGAGTTCTTGGTTCGCGGCTTGCAGCGAAGTTGGCTGCCGGTGAACTTAAAGGGAACATATGTGTTAATGACTTTCAACTTGAGCAGTTCGACGATGTCGCAAAAGAAGATCGTAACGAGAACAACAAACGAGACAATCGGAATGACGCTGAAGGCAAAGGTGGCCAGAAGCGAAGAGTCTGTAATATGATCATGGGCGGTTCGCGCTATTGTTCAAAGACCGTCTCGTTAATCAAAGCTTTCCAGAGACGAGCTGAGGTAGGGGCAAACAAGCCGATTCCGTCAAAATTTCCAAACGATGTCATCAAATTCGAAGAGCGAGAGGTTGACGACATTGACAAACCTCATGATGACCCGCTTGTCATTCGACTACTCATCGCAGATTGGGACACAGCTCGCGTATTGATAGATACGAGAAGCACTGTAGACATTATTTTCGTAGATGCTCTTAAATGCATGGAAATCGATCTCGCTCAGATTGAAGTTCATCCTAAACCCTTATTTGGGTTCAACGGCGAGACAACAATGATCTTGGGAACGATCAAACTTCCGGTGTGTGCGGAAGGAGTAACTAAAATCGTAGAGTTCGCGGTGTCCGAGAACCCTGCGATTTACAATGTTATAATGGGGACCCCTTGGCTCAACTCGATCCGTGCTATTGCCTCGACGTACCATCTCTGCCTTAGGTTTCCCACAAAGAACGGGATCAAAACAATCAGGGGAAATCAAATTCCCGGAGAGATGCATTGAGATAGGTGCAACGCTAAACAAAGCAATCCAGCTCGACCTCGTCAAATTTCTTAAGGAGAATGTCAATACCTTTGTATGGGCGGTTGAAGATATGCCTGGGATTGACATCAGTATCGCCAGTCATGAATTGAATGTTGATCCGACCTTTAAGCCTGTGAATAGGGCTGGGCATAAAACCCATACCCGATTCCCGAGCCCGAATCCGACCCAAAAATTAGGGTACGGGTAGGGTACGGGTATCGTCAATTACCCGATCGGGTTTCATTTTATTAACATTAGGGTATCCGAACCCGATAGGGTAAAACCCAATACCCGATCGGGTACCCGAATCTATACATACACATACACAATTATGTATTTTAATCACTAAACCTAAGTCTAAAACACTCATTTCAGCTTTCTTTTTTTTGCCTATGGCTTACATGATCGTGATCCTTGTGCTTCGAATTGAAAATTATTATTCTTTTGTTTCCTATACTTATTGTGTGTTTATATAGTAGTAAATTTACTACATTTGAGTTGTGTTTTGAATTCCTTTTTCGTTTTTTTTACTGTCATATCTTTGTGTTTGGTCAACTTTGGCATTTTTAAACTCAATTTGTGTTTAAGACTTGGTTTTTTGAATATTTTTTTTTATCTTTTGATTTTTTTTTATTTTTTTTAGTATAATCATAAAATATGGGTACCCATACGGGTACCCGATACCCGCTACTACCCGACCCGCACCCGACCTAATTATACGTTATACCCGAATGGGTTTTATATTTTTGAAAACGGATACCCGACGAACATAACTACCCGCCTCGAACCCGAACGGGTACCCGAACGCCCAACCCTACCTGTGAAGTAGAAGCGAAGATAACTCGGGCCGGAAAAAGCTCAAGCGGTGAACGATGAAGTAGAGAGACTTTTGCGGGTTGGTTCAATTTCCGAAGTAAAATATCCAGATAAGCTCGCTAATCCGGTGGTGGTGAAGAAGAAGAACGGCAAATGGCGAGTCTGTGTAGACTTTACAGATTTGAGTAAGGCATGCCCAAAGGACAATTTCCCTCTTCCACATATCGACCGCCTCGTCGAGGCCACGACCGGAAACATATTACTATCATTTTTGGACGCGTTTTCTGGGTACATCAAATCCTCATGCACCCTGGTGATCGCGATAAAACGTCTTTCATAACAGATCGCGACATTTATTGTTACAAGGTCATGCCCTTCGGTCTTAAGAATGTTGGGGCAACTTATCAACGATTGGTGAATAGAATGTTTGCAGACCACCTCGGCAAGACAATGGAGGTTTACATTTATGACATGCTCGTCAAATAGCTCGAAGAGGAGGATTACGTTGGCCATCTCGCGGAATATTTCGCATTATTGAACAAATATAACATGAAGTGTCGTTTCGCGTGATGTCGGGTGAATTCCTCGGATATATGGTAACTCACCGCGGGATCGAAGCAAATCTGAAGCAAATCAACGCACTCATTCAGATGGCTTTGCCGAGATCGAAAAAGGAGGTCCAACGATTGACAGGTAGAGTGGCAGCTTTGAATAGATTTATTTCGCGTTCAACCGAAAGATGTTTGCATTTCTATGACACACTTAAGGATAAGAAGAAGAGGACAGATCGATAGGCATTCGAATGGATGGAGAAGTGTGAAGCGGCTTTCCAGGAGTTGAAACAGTATCTTGCGACTCCACCCGTTTTGGCAAAACCTATTATAGGCGAACCGCTTTATCTTTACATTGCCGTATCGTTATCAACAGTAAGTGTAGTGCTGGTTCGTGCGGACGGCGCGGAGCAAAAACCCGTTTTTTACATCAGCAAGTCCTTAACCGATGCAGAGACACGATATCCTTTGACCAAAAAATTGGCACTCGCAGTTATTGTGTCGGCTTGCAAGCTGCGACCTTACTTCCAAACACACATGATTGTAGTTCTCAGTACTTTCCCCTTGCGTGCTGTTCTCCACAGTCCAACTCAGTCCGGGCGACTCGCCAAGTGGGCTATCGAGTTAAGCGAGTTCGATATCGAATATCGTAGTCGAACGACGATCAAGGCACAAGTGTTGGCTGATTTTCTTATCGAGTTACCTGAGGCATCTGTTTCGACAGAAAATGAAAGCCCGCCCCAAGTTTGGCAATTACATGTGGACGGTTCGTCGTCAAAACATGGATCGGGAGTGGGCATTCGGCTATCGTCACCAGACAGAGAATCACTGGAGCAGTCATTTCGCCTCGGGTTCAAGGCGTCAAACAACGAGGAGGAGTACGAGGCCTTACTCGCAGGTCTTCGATTGGCTAAAGCACTCAAAATGACAAGGATAAACGCTTTTTACGATTCTCAACTTGTCGTGAATCAATTTAACGGCGAATACACAACAAAGGATGGGCGCATGGAAGTTTATCTCGCCCTCGTCAGGACATTAACATCAGAATTTGAGGTTTTTACGTTGACAAGAATTCCAATGGCCGAAAACTTGCAAGCCGATGCACTCGCTTCGCTCGGCTCGTCGGCAAAGCCGGATGAAGCTCTTCAAAGAATTATCCCGATTGAGTTCATCGAAAATCCAAGTATTGAAGTCGCCAAAGAGGTCCACGTGTTGACAAGATCTCAAGCCGTGAAGCAAAAAACACTTCGGAGCAACGGTTCGCCGAGATCACGCGCGACAGATATGATGGACCTTGACCAGACTGAAGCTGTTTCCACACCAGTTTTGATGGACCTCGACCAGTCCGAAGAAGTCAAAGCAGATGCAACCACAGATGTAATGGAGAACAACGAGCTCGATCCCGATATTACTTTTGACCGTGGCCCTCTTCCCGAACAAATCGAAGAATTACCAGAAGATGCTTACCCATGTAGTGAGGAACCGCCACCATTGCATGAAGTGGATGCCGTTGATGACGAGACTACGGTTTATTGTTGTGACACGAAGTGGATTGAGCGAATTCGCTTATACCTTACTGACGGTGATGTTCCAACTGATAAGTGGGCAGCTCGCAAGTTAAAGGCGCAGGCATCGTGTTTCATTCTGTTGCATGGTGATGTCTTTAAGTGGCGATTGAGGGAGAAGCAGCTCGCCGGATAATGCATGAAGTTCACGGTGGATCCTGTGGTAATCATTCCGGAGGCCGCTCACTCGCCATCAGAATAAAAAGACATGGATATTTTTGGCCAACTATGATAAAAGACTGTGTGTTGTTCGCGGCTCGATGCGAGAAGTGCCAGCGGCCTGGTCCTTTCATTCTTCAACCTACGGAGTTCTTGACATCGGTCACTTCGCCTTATCCGTTTATGAGATGGGCGATGGATATCGTCGGACCCCTCTACCCATCTCGGCAGAAATGGTATCTTCTAGTCTTAACAGATTATTTTTCCAAGTGGATTGAGGCAGAAGCTTTTGGGTCAATCAAGGATCGACATGTCAAAAATTTCATTTGGAAAAATATCATTTTCTGGCACGGCGTACCCTACGAAATAGTGACTGATAATGGTTCGCAATTTATATCGAAGCAGTTTGAAATCTTCTGCGACAAGTGGAAAATAAGAGTCAGCAACTCGACACCTTGATGTCCCCAGGGCAACGGTCAGGCGGAGGCGTCAAACAAGACACTTAACCACGGTTTAAAGACTCGACTCGATGCTAAAAAGGGTCGTTGGGCAGATGAACTCGAGGGTGTTTTATGGTCCTATCGAACCACACCTCGCCGCGCTACAGGCGAGACTCCTTTTGTCTTTATCTACGGAACGTAATGTGTGATTCCTCCTGAGGTCCATTTTCCAGGGGTTCGTCGGTGACTTCTTCCGGAGCAAGAAAATATCAACCATCTCCTCATGCTCGACGAGCTCGACCTCGTGAACGAAAGACGTGATCGAACCCTCATTAAAATGACTGAATATCAAATCGCAGCAGCAAAGTATTACAATTCTAATGTCAGAGTTCGACATTTTTATGAAGGCGACCTCGTTCTTCGCGAAGTGTTTCAGAACACTGCTTAGACCAACGCCGGCAAACTAGGCGCACACTGGGAAGGACCTTACCAAATCATAAAGGTGGTTCACCCAGGCGTCTATGAGCTCGCAAATATGCAAGGCGAAATGATCCCGCGTTCCTGGAACGCGCGACATCTAAAAAAATACTACTGCTAAAGTACTTTGTCTTTGGACTTGAACTACGGGCCGACTTGATCCCTGCGAAGGGTATGTAGGCAGCTCATTTTCAGACGGGTTCAGTTGCCCCCCTCCTCAAAAGAGGGGGGGGGGGGGGGGGGAGGGGGGGAACGGGTGCATATATTCATATTCATAAAACGCAATGTAGCATTGATTTCGCATAGTCGAACCTTTTTAATAATTTTCATTTCGCAAACGACCAAGTCTAAAACACGACGTCTCGCATGACATAAGAAAGTACGCCAACGACTTAGTCTAAACGCGACCTCTATATCGATTCATCATCACTATTGGCCATAGTGACGAACTCTAACACTTTATCGCGAAGTTTACCAATACATCCATAACGGATATCACAAGCGCGCTATATAAATTTAGAGTTCATTACTGGAGCGGATATATTTATGGGAATATGGCCGTAAACCAGAATGTTCATCTCGCAAAACCTAGTTAATACTTAACACTGGTCGAACTTGGCAAATATAATCGGGTCAGAGATTCTGTGGAATTCATTTGTGCACCGAAATTTGTCTAAGTAACGAACCATTGCAGGCCTCGACTAAACAGGCTTCGCCTTAAAAACAAAAAACGGCCTCGCCTATAACAGGCCTCGCCTAAAATATGAATAAACTCAAACAGGCCTCGCTAAGACATGGAGATTCTTAGTGAATTGATAACATCAAATCCGACAAATTCACATCCATTGAGTTTAAACTCGACAAACCGAACAAATGAAGTGTCATGGACGATAAAGCCCATCCAGACACACGAAAATGAACAAGTCTTAAAACCTTACAAAAACTAATTTATCAAGTCTTTAGAATATAAAAAAACAACAACAACAAAGCAGAAAGGATTTAGGCAACCAGCTCGCCATCTTCTTTCTCTTCAACAGGAACATTCTCGGTGACAGTCGGTTCGTCGGTTTGACCTGCTAGAGCATTGAGCTCGATGGTGGGGACCGATTCGTGTTGATCGTTTTCGTGACCTTGTTCGACAGACTTGTCAGTCTCGGCTGATTCATTGTCAAGCAACCCTTCATCTCGGAACTGCATCCCCATGAGGCCATCGTTGGATCCAGAGGCTACATGAATACCAACAGACTTAGCGACCAGGTCGTCAAAAACATCATAGGCGGAAGCCAATTTTTCCTTGGTTTCGCTAAGATCTGTACGCTCCGCCTCAGGATCAAAGGGCTCTCCTTCGGTGTTTCCCATGTCGTCGAGAAGCTGCAAGTTCACATCTGCTTGGGCGAGGTGCACCATGTTCTTAATCGGTTTCTTCATTAATTTCTTAAACAGATCATAGGCATTATCCAATTGAGATTGGACCTCAGCAGCTGCAGCTCTCCTCGCAGAAGATGTAGTCGTCTCAAGCTCCTGCTGATGCGCCATCTTAAGGGCTCACAACTCTTGCTCCAGGTCGGCAACCCTTTGCTCATCTTTCTTCTTCTCCTAGGACACTCTGTGGAGGTGCTTATGGAGGTCGTCAGCATTCTTCTTGTACGAGTCGTGCTCAGTGGTGAGCTCCTCCAGCAGCTTAGCAACCCTTGTTTTCTCAACTTCTTTTTTTTTCTCGAGCCTTGTTGATAAAGACTTGTCTTGACCGAGCATCGACGTCGTACACCACGATCATCCGGTTGAAATGGGCAAAGGCCTACAAATCAAATGACAATGTATTGAGAGGAGAATTTTACGTCAAGGGTTTATAAGAGGAATAGGGCAATACCTTAATCTGGCGAGATGCGAATTCATTGTAGAAGTCGTTTTTCAACAACATATCCGGGATTGGAAAGCTATCCCCCGGATAGGTGATCTTAGCCATCAAGGCAGCAGCGGCGGACGGATCGTCGTAGAGTTCAACAGAAGAGATATCTTTTTCAGTTCGCGGTCCAAGAGAGTTCAACTCGCCAGAAGGCAGGATCGGCAAATCGCGGCACGACTTCTTCGCATCGCTGGTTTTGCCTTTACCTTTATCAGTAGCAGAGAGTTTCCTTTTCCGACTCTCCTCTTTTTTCTTATCGACAGACTCGTCCACATTGACGATTGCCATAGATTTCGCGACTAGGGCAGAGTCGCCCTCAGCTACAGTTGCCACCTCGCTTTGAGCATGATCTTTTGTAATATTCCACTCGGATGTTCCACCAGCAGGAGTAGCAGCCGGACTTGCGACCGTAGAGGCAGTCGGTTTCTTGTTCCTCGCTGCTTTCTTCTTTTTGGTGAGATCGCGGATTGTAGGGATGGCATAACTTCAAAAATCTTCGGATTCGCTTTGATAATCTCCTTCGTCAGATTGTCAGACAGGGCGGATTCTCGCGCTCTAATAACTCTTTGGAGATGAAAGTGGCGAACCCAATAACACTTCCGAGCTCTGAGTTACTGGTGGAGATCATCAATCCCAGGGACAGGAGTACCAAGTCTATGGCGAGCTGCAATTACGAAATAAAAAGTTAAAGAATTAAACAAATCAAAACAAGTAAAAACTGACCAGAGGCAGCTCGAAGAAGAAACTTCAAGAATATCTACCGATGGTTCCCTACTTCGCCCTGACCGCGTTCTCATCACCAAGAAGAAATATTTCCGCCAATCATGGTCTTTGTTTGGGAACTCGTCAATAATCTAATACTGAGGACGATTCGCCAAGTTATACTTATTCTTGCCATCCGGGCTCTTATTCTTGCGGAACTCCAAAAAGTTAACAAAATGGCGAACTCCAAAGGGCTCGCCACACTCGGAAGCTCGCGTCAAGAGTCCCACCATTTGACGAATTCTTCACGTATTGATTTGAGCCAGTGCAATGTGATGAATCCACATGTATCGAAGTATCACTGCAGGGATTGGGAAGGTGAGATAACAATCCCTGAACCAGCATTCATATGTGGTAAACATGCCCGTAGGGGGCTCGTCCTCTCGTTGATCAAGAGACAGAGGGATCAGTTTGACCTCGTCAGGAATCCCGCATTCAATTCGCAGGACTGTTAGAGAATCCTCATCACACCATGAAGAGCCTGGAGGAGGTCGTTGTCTTCGCTTCGATTTTGTTTTCTTGATTATCGGTACTCCAGAACCAACCCAGGCTTCAGGCTTTTCTTTGGCTCCAAGGGGGTTGTAATCCCAGTTGCATTCTTTGATTTTTACTCAGGTCGAATGGTTCGAAGGCAAATCAAGAGGTTCGTCTCGCAGACTCGGAATCTCGATAACAAGCCTATTTTCGTTATCAATAGCATTAGGTCGTGAAGTGCCGACCCCTAAGCAATCTTGTTTTGGCGAAGTGTTTTCTGCTGCATCGCCTCGCCTTGTTGGTGTTGGGTAGTAAAACAACTCGGCAAGGGGAGAATTGTGGAAGGATCTATCATCTCGACCAGAAGTACTCGTTTCTTCTTCACTTCGGATCGGCTCGTAGCTCGAACTGGCTTCTAAAAGTGGTTCGCTATCACTAGAATAATCCTAGATTGATTTTCTTCCCTCAGGCGGATTGGCAGGAGACGAAGACTTATTTGAATTCGCGGATGACATCGATTTCGGATCAAAAGATAGCTTTTAGAAGATCAAAGTCTAGGTTTTCTCAAGAAATCGGTTGTACTCAGGATGGATCGAAATCTTCAAGAAACTACACCGGAAAATTTAAAGATTGGCGGCAGTGATTGAAGAACGCGGCAGCGGCGAAGTGATGGGACAAGCAAACCCTAAAGAACAACTTAAAGAAAATAGAGAGAAAAAGAGGAGAGAAATCTACCTGTTTTCGGAGAAATGAGATTGTGAGAAGTCATCTTCGGGTCTTCGTTCTTTATATAAGAAAACAATGGGCCGAATTTGGAAATGGGCCGACGCTTTGTTTCCTTGGTCGGTCTTTGAAAGCATTGTCTCGAGATTCCAACTTCATCAATACATAGTGCTCTCCTCGCCTTAACATTATACTTGTGTATTTGTGATATCGGCCCCATCATTGGCAACTTGCATTGTAATAACAGTTCGCAATAATGCGAGCCGACTCGTCCAGTATGCGAAGTTATTCCAATTCGGATCATCGCAAATTTGTCGAGAATGCCCGCAAATCTCACGATGTCGCTTGTTTTGAATCGAATCGAAACTAAATAAAGCAATTTGCAGACAAGCTAACATAACATCTTGCAACGTCATTAAAACTTGCGAGAGGACTTCAGCTTCACCTCGACCGATTCGCCGAAATTCACGCACTTGGAGGATTTCATATGAGGATTCAGGACACCTAGCGACTTCGCATATTTGGAACATTTCGCGACTTTGCATATTCAAGTCACCTCGCGACCATGCATTCTTGATTTTTGTAGTCGCCTCGCGTCTCTAATCAGATCGCGGATGTGAAGCATACCCATCACGCCTTAAGTCATATGGCAAGATCAAATTGAAGCCTCGCAGAATTCCATCAACTTCAGTTCGCAACCTCGCGGATTTCCTCAAACCTGCTCGTCACATCGCGGTTTTTCATCAAATCATCTCGCGAAATCCATTAGCTAAATCAGTTCGCGACTTCGCTTCGCCATCTCGCAGTAAATATTTCACGTCAGCTCGCAAACTCGCAATTTATCCAATCTGTCAATTCAGTTCTCGATCTCGCGGTTTTCTTACTTCAATTTACCAATTATCAACTTGATCAACTCGCCAAGGCAAGCACAACAATCTGAATTCGGTATGATAACTTTGGAGCAGAATTCGTCAGAGTAGTATAGCGTTCAAAACATCGAGAGTCTAACGGTAAACGGTTCTTCTTCTGGACACCCTTACTTCAACATTTTTATTAATAAAATTGTTGAACTGGGGGGCTAACTGTAGGGGTCCAATCTCCCCTAAAAAGAATCGATTACCTAAAACGGCTAAGTATATGTTAAACCGGTTATTTCGGGAAGTCAAACTAGAAAGTCAAAGTCAACGCAGCCCATTTAAAGCCCAATCGACCTAGAAGTTGAGTCTAAAAGAAAAACCAAGGAGGCTTAGGAAGTTTTCTTTTTTCTTATTGGGCTTGGCCCAACCGATTTTGTATACTATAAATATGCTTGTACATCCTCATAATAAGGGGATCAGAAACTTTTACAAGAAATCTAATACAGCTTTCCAGCTTAATAAAAACCCTAATTAGAAATCTATCTTTGTGTTTGAAACCCTAGAAGCTCTATTCCAAGAATCTTCACAAATTCAATTGTGTGAATTTCCAGCTCACACAATCCTTCCCTTTTGTTGAGCATGTGAGTTAGAGCTTCTGTGCATAGGATAAAGAGAAAGGGAGGCAAGGGATCGCTTTGTCTTAAGCCTCTCTCAGGGATGATTAAACCATGCTCCAAATTGTTGATTAGCACTGAATAGGTTACTGTGGAGACACAAGCCATAATTCATTTAATCCAAACTTCTTGGAATCCAAGAGCTTTCAGTAAGGCCTTAATAAATCTCCATTACAGTCTATAAAAGCCTTGGACATGTCAGTCTTCATAGCTAAAAACTCAGATGAGATTTTGGGATGAGCACCTAAGCTATGAACCATTTTGGTGCAATAATGATGTTATCCGAGATTAGTCTTTTTGAGACAAAAGCAGATTGTGTTGGGCTCACCAGGCTGCTCAGACAAGGTTGAAGCCTAGAAACCAGTGTTTTGGAAATGATCTTGTATTGGACTGAACACAAGCTGATGGGTATTAATTCTGACATTCTTTCAAACTTCAATCTTGGGAAGGAGACAGAGTTAAGTGTAGTTCCATTCCCTAGGAAAGGTTCCTTTTTCAAAAAAACTCCTTGATTTCCTTTGTCACTTGTTCCCAAATAATGTCCCAATACTTCTGATAAAATAATCCATTCATGCTATCTGAACCAGGAGCACTAGATGGCTTGATTGAGAAGACTGCAAGTCTAATCTCTTCACTGGTGACTCTGGAGGTTAGGCTTTTGTTCATTTATGTGGTCACTCTAGGTTTTAATCCTTCAAAGACCTCCTCAAAAGAGTCAGGATTGGTAGAAGCAAAAAAAGTTCTTGAAGTAAGCCACATCTAAGTATCCATTAGCTGATTCTGATCTTTGCATATTCCTATTAAGGTCCAGAAGAAAGTCCACTCTTTTCTTTGCTCTATCACTTTTAACTGAGGCATGAAACATTTCGTGTTTATATCACCCTCAACATGCCAAGTTTCTCTACTTCTCTATACTCTTGCATTAAATTTCTTTTGATTTCATTCAGGTACCTGGTAGATGGCATCATAGCAGATTGTTTCTTTTCCAAGTCCTCTTCTAGTTGATGTATCTTTTCCTTGGCATTCGTGTTGTTGTGTTTCTTCCAAATGCTCAAGGATTTATGACATCTTCTTAGTTTGCTAGACACTGTAACCACACTTCCTCTTAGATTGGAACCTTGAGACTAAGCGCCAGAGATAGCTTCCTTTACTAATAGTTTCTTAAAAAAGCACTGGTCAAAGCTAAAGAAACCTCTATAAGCCTTAAAAGAGGCTAAAAGCTTTACCAACACAGGCATGTGGTCTGACCCTCTCTTCTCTAAGAACACCTGATTTGCAGCTGGAAAAATTCTTCTCCACTCCTTTTTCCGAAATAAGCGGTCTATCTTGCACTGAATGTAATGTTTTCCTCTCATCCCTCCCCAAGTCATCTCATTTCCAGTACTGGAGAATTCTTGCATATTGCAGGCCTTGAGCATATCATTGAAGGGCTCAAAGTTCTTTATGTTTCTCTTGGAGCCGCCTATCTTCTCCTCATTTTTTTGAATGTCATTAATATCCCCTAAGATACACCAGCCTGTTGACCTCTGAACTCTAATCCTAGAGATTCTTTCCCATAACTTAGCCTTGTCCTCCTTTGTTGGTTCTCCATAGATACAAGAAACAAAAAATCTAAAATTACCAAAATGAATCTCCATATCCATAAGATTCTTTTCCGCAAACTTCAGCTCCAAAGAAAGATTCTCTTTCCAAAAAAGAGCTAACCCACCACTATAACCTTTAGGCTCCACTGTGTACAATCTGTCATACCCCAGCCAAGCTTGAAGATCTACTAAACTATTTCTACTATTCTTAGTATCCATTAATAATAAAATATCAGGGGAAAACTCCTTTTTCAAGTCCCTGAGTCTGGGAATTGTCAATTCCTGAGGCCGCCCCAATCCTTGAAAATTCCAAGCTATCATCCTCATTAAATGGGGGACAGTCCCTCACTTGGGACCATCACTGATTTGAGACGCATAGCCTCTCTATTTCCTTCAATCCATTCATCTCCTGCTTGTCTTTTCCCCATTCATTCCTCTGCACCTTTCTTCTTGTCTTCTTCTTTTCTTATCACCCTGATATCTCTTCTTTTTGGCTTCTTTTTGCTCTTGTGAGGTCTTCTCCTGGGCTTGAGACCTTTACCTTTGATTCCGAAAGAGCTAGCTCCAAGGGAGCCATCTCTTATAACCGTTGAACCAAAAGAGAAGGAGGGTCCATACCCAGTAGTATCCACATTTTCACTATATGTCTGCTCCGCATTTTGCATCCATTTCATAGCAATACCAGAACCAATAGTTGAGGCCATCATTTTTTATTCCTTTCCTTTCTCCTCTGATTTAGCAGATGCAGCTCCAGCTGAATCATAATAAAAAATTGGGCTTTTTCCTTTATTCACATCACATCCAATGATGGTAGCAGGTTATAACCTCAGAATTTTATTCTCTGACCTAGGGTCTTTAGCCACAACTTGTACAGTTTCCTGAATCCTTTCCACTCTCACCACCTTTGGATCTCCATTTTCCACCAGAAGATACCTTCTCAATTATTTTAACACCTCCTCAACAATTCTTGGCCTTCCTGTCATTGGGTCAATACCAACCTAATCTTCAAACAAGACTCCAAATAGAGGATCATCTTCCTTGATGACTTTCAAGGGAGATAGTAGTTGTTGTACTGCTCTTCGAGCTTTCCTTTCCACATCAGCATCTTTTTTCTTCTGAATCACAACGGGACAAGCATCTCTGTCATGAGTAAGCCTCCGGCACTCATAACAACGTTTTTGTAGTCTCTCATAGTCATAAAGGACTGTTACTGATTCACCAGATATAAGGGTAACCACCTTTGATTTTCTCAAAGGTTTTTCCACATTAAACTTTATTCTGACTCACATAATTTTGAATCTGTACCTTAGTAGGGTCAAATGCCACTTCTGTAACTTGGCCTGCAAACTCATCGAGCCATGAAATCGCATCTACCGTTTTGTTGTTCACTGAAACATTCCTTAGCCTAACCCAGAGAAGAATGTATTGTAGGTAATCCGGTGGCGGATTCTCCACCCATAACTCCATTACCAACATCCATTTGTTGTACGTATGAACGCCTTTATCCAGTATCTCTATCAAATCGTGCTCATGTTTGAAGAGAAAACGAAATCGATCCTTCGACAAAGCTACTCCTCTCTCTTTGTCATACTTCTGCCATTTCCTTGGAAGATCTACGCTGAGGCTAGTCATTCTCACTCTCGCTGGATTAAGGACTCTTCCAATTACATTGTTTACATTCTGATCCGCTGAAGAAAACTCAGGAAAATCCGGCATCGCCGACGGAGAATCCTCATCTTCCAGGTTCATATTTGCCATCGTGATGTTCATCTCTGTCGTCATCAATTATCCAGAGAAAAAATCAAGAAATCTAACTCTCTTTCCCACTCGAGAACTCAGAAAAGTCGAAAGAAATGAAGAAACCCTAGATCCCCAATTTTATTTCCTCTATTACTCTTGAAAAGGCCTGATAAACCTTTGATTATCGTGAACAGTAGACGTTTATTACCCCAAAAGCTCAGTTTCAATAAAGCCAAACACTCTTAATGAAAAGAAGAGTCCTAAGCTCAAAAAAGGGTAGCCCCTTTTGAAAAAAAAGATTGCTTTTTTAGAAATGAAATAATGCTTTATAGTTATTTTTTATGAATGCAACTTAAAAAAAAATGTGGTATGGTTATTAATGTCTCTTAGGATTGCTTTTTTTTTTATAAATATATATATATGTTTTATAATTATTAATACCTAAGGGCTGCATCTTTTAAATCTTTGTATCGTTAACAATGTTCTTGAGAACTATAGCTTTTCAAAGAAATCGTTTTATGGTTATTAATATATGATTGCATCTTCTTAGTAAAAACTATTTTGTGGTTATTAATACATCTTAGGGTTGCATTGTTTTGAGAAATTTGGTTTATGGTTATTAATGCATCATAAGGTTGGGTCTATTCAAACTAAGATATATATATATATATATATATATATATATATATATATATAGTGTATTATATGGTTGTATCTTTCCAAGAATAAACTGTTTTATAGTTATTAATGCATTTTAGAGTTGCGTTATCGGGTCACCTATTTTTGATCCAAACAATTTTATATTCCTTCCGTTCTTATTTGATTGATGTTTTAGAAAAAAAAATGTTTTTAAAAGATTGACTTTCTCTATTTTCTATGCATTTTTTATGAAACAATAATGACAAATTGTAAATTTCAATGTATATTAATTGGTTTTATTGAAATATTATTGGCTTAGAGTTATTGAAAATTGTTTAGTGCGAAAAATAAGACATTTATAACTAAACATTTATGTGTTTTCTTAATATAAGTGAAAACTCTAAAAAATCAAACAATACAAAACGGAAGGAGTTGTTATTAATAAATCTCATCTATATGGCTGCATCACAAAATCACATTCTCATATTTCTTTGGTCTTTTCATTTATAACATATTTATGTGTTTGCATATAATTTTTAAAAATCTTTTTTACTTCTATCCTTAAAACAATATTAAATTTAAATTGTATACTTATTTATTATCGTATGGAACATTTTTTATAATTATAATAATTGAAAAACATAATTTCATATTTATTATAGAATGCCTTGAAACTAAAACCTCATTTTTTTACGGAAAATCGTCGTGCAAAGAACTTTGGAGGAATTAGTAACAACGGAAACAACACAAACTAAGAAGAGAAAAATAGCATGCTATAGGGGAAATTCAATAAATGTCTAGAGTTAAATTAAGTTGTACGCAACATGACTAACACAACATGGTCACCCAACTTGTAATTAGTGATAAACCGATAATCTGCTCGACTAATTCAAACTTAGTGCCATATCTGTAAGGGACAACGCAACTGGATTTTCTTTAACTGGGGCTTACAGAACTAATTTTATAAAATAGTCTCTGGCATCCGGCCGTTTTACGAAATATATATATCAATCAAATATTTTATCATGTGAGAATCGATCTCCTAACTAATTATAAAGGGCTTTTTTTATAAACACTAGAAATATGTAATGAGATCGACGAAATGTTCTTAGATATGATCCAGTCAACTTAAGTATTTATATAATACAATTCTGAAAATTATTTTATGTAAAAATCTAATTATTGAAACATATAATTTCCACATCCAATCTAATGTTATGGCAAATGCCTACCTATGTTTTCCAAAAGTGTGAATTTATACCCAAACATTTTCGGAATTCCACTACAAGAAAACAGCGAGAATCATACGGAAATATCCGTCGGAAGTCTGTCGGAAAACGCATATTCCGACAGATTTCCGACGGATTTGTCTGTCGTTTCTATCTTGTCGGAAATGGTAATTCTGTCGGAAATCCGTCAAAAATTTCCGACAGATTTCCGACGGCTTTATTTCCGACGGAATTCCGACATCCTGCCGGAGTACGGCGACACGTCGGAATTCCGTCAGAAATGTCACTGTCGGAAATCTGTCGGTTTTGTTTCCGACTGATTTCCGACGAGTTCCGATTACATGTAAACCGACGACTTTCCGACAGACTTCCGACGTATTTATTTCCGACAGATTTCCGACGGTTTTATTTCCGACAGCTTTCCGACGGATCCATTTCCGACAGATTTCCGACGTATTCGTAGAAATTATTAAAAATTATAATAAATTAAATAATAATTAATTTAATATAAATCTAAAATTTAAAATTCGAATTATTTAAATTAAAATAAATTAAAAGTAGAAATTAAAATAAAATTAAAAGTAGAAATTAAAATAAAATTAAAAGTAATATTGTTTTACAAAAACGTTGAAAATAAAAATCTAAATGGTGGGCCCCCGCGGAAAATCCGGGTTGCGGCCCAAGTACTCCATCATCCGTTGCATCATCTCCCTGTCCTTGTCCCGCTCGGCTCTCTCCTTCTCCCGCTCGGCTTCTAGGACGGCTTGTGCATCTCGTATCTGTTGGACCGTCGTCTTCAAACCTTCAATTTCGACGTCCTTTTCCTGCATCTTGGCTCTCAGGTCGGATGTCTCGCTGTAGTAACAAGAAGACCCCGATGATCCTGCATCGTCGGGAAGACCATAAAGCCGCCCTTTGCTCTGCGGAGCAACCTGCGGAACAAATTAAATTGTAAATGAAAAAGACATGAAAACTATTTTAAATTTTACATACCTTTAAGACGAATTCGTTGATGATGTCGTCCGGGGCTTGGGTGAGGGGAGGGGTTCCTTCCACGGATGGCTGAGACAGAATGTACTCCTCTTCCATTCTTTGGACGCTCTCCTGAATCTCCCGAGCTACCTGATCCTGGACGACACCATTCTTGTCGGTGTGTGTTGCTAGCAGAAGTTCCAAGTTGTTGGGATCCCGACCCAACTTCTTAGCCTGCAATTGTTAGAAATTTATTTGATAATATAAATGTATAAAACAAAAAAAAAATTAAAAATCAAGACGTACATAAAAAACTTACTATATCCCTAGCCTTTGTCTTCTTGCTGGTAGCTCCAAGGTTGTGGGTGGAAGGTCCCTTGCCGTTGCGCTGGCTGTTCCGGTTGCTAGAGTGATATGTAGAGCTCTCCTTGGTAGCCTCTAGTTGCCAATAGGCGATGAACCCGTTCCACAAGTCCGGCTTCTCAACCATCTCCTTTGGCACCTCACCGTGTAGCCACTTATCCTTCCACTCGAACACCTTCTTCGAGTAGTGCAGTGCTGTATAAGAGTCGAATTCCCTCCTAACCAGAGCGGTCATGTGTGGGTCCCACCTAAATTCTTGCTGCAAAAACAAAAATTAAATATAAATAATAATAATTTAAATGAAAGTAAAAATTGTGAAAACAGATGACTTACCGCAAATTGGCGAAACCACATTTCTTGATCCTCCAGTGGCATGGCGGTGTACATCGCATAAGGACGGCTGAGCATAGAGTTTTCCATCTGTTGAGGGACTTCGAAATCCCGCTGCGAGAATCACCAAACCTACGGGAAAAAATGTAATATTAGTCGCAATTAAATTAAATTTGTTAAAAAAAAAACAGAAATGGAACAAAAAACTTACCATCTGTCTCTACCGAGCTGGTCTGGATGGAGTCTAGTCAACCTCTCCCGCCCAGGAAGACCCATGAAGTCCTCGACGCTAATCTGCGACGGTGTTGTGGTGGCTGCTGGTGTCACTGGCGTCTGTAGAGGTGTAGACGACGGTGTAGGTGTAGACGTCGAAGTCGAATGAGCTCTACTCACACGACGACGACGATGTTGGCCGCTGCCAGATGCAGTGGCGAAACCACCGTAATCCCTAGATTTATATGATAATATATTTTAAATATATGAGAAATCTATTTTTTGCAAATAATGGTAAAATTATTAAGAAATTCTAAAGTTATAAAGTTTTTAAAAGTTTTATTAAAACTGTTAAAAAAACCTTATAAAACTATTTAAATACCGTGTAAAACTGTTTATAAGGTTTTTTGTAAAGTTTTATAATTATAAAAATTATAAAAATTTCGAAATTGGTTAAATATATAATTATAAAAATATGATGGTTTAAAAAAACATTTCTTTAAATTTCCAAAATTCTAAAATTTAAATTCTAAAATTTAAATTTCCAAAATTGTAAAATTTAAAATTCTGAGGTTGAATTTAAAATTTAAATTTCCAAAATTCTAAAATTTAAAATTTAAAGTTTTATAAGGTTTTTAATTAGTGTTATAAGGTTTTTGTAAAGTTTTATAAGGTTTTTAAATAGTTTTATAAGGTTTTTAAATAGTTTTATAAGGTTTTGTAAACAATCTTATAAACCTAATTGTTTAAAATTCTTTAAAATATAGATATAAATTCAAAAATTAAGTCATTATCTTCAAATTTACAATTATTTCGATATTCTAAAATTCTTAAGTAATTGTTACATCATTTATAATTCTAAAATATTAAAATTCTAAAATTCTAAATTAATCGTTATAATTGTTTAAAAATTAGTAAAACATGCTAACAATTTTCTAAACATTTATGGAAAAAATAATTTCCTAAATCTAAATTCATAATTTTTCCTAATCATAAATCTAATTTTTCCTAATCATAAATCTAATTATTCATAACAATTTAAAAACCCTAACAATTTAGTAAAAATTAGTAAAAATACTAACAATTTAGTAACAATTTCATAAAATTTGTAACAATTTCCAAATTTCATAATATAACTTCCCAAACCCTAAATCTAACCCTAATCCTAATCCTAAATCTAGCAAAAATCAATTCACAAACTAATTTATATTAAATCTAACCAAAATCAACATTAAATTTGAGGATACTTACAAATGGGATGGAATTTCCGCCATTTGTACGTAATCTGGCGAAGAAGAGGCGATTTCCGGCGAGGAGGAGGCGATTTCCGGTGAGGAGGAGGAGGCTCGTGGGCGATTTCCGGCGAAGGCAAGGCGAGGAGGAGGAGGCTCGTGGGAGATTAGGGCTCGTGGGCGATTTCCGGCGAAGAAACCGGCGTGAATAGACAGACCGGAAGGGCTAGAGGCGGAGGAGGCGATTTGTGATTTTTTTGACGGTTGAGGAAGTGTCCTTCGGGGAAGACGAGTGGTCTGGAAATAACCCAGATTTCCGACGGATTTCAAGCAGTCGGAAATCCGTCGGAAATCGAAATAAATTAATTGGGCCGCGTGTTTTGGACCGACTGATTTCGCGGTGTTTATTTTTCATTTCGCGGGTAAAAATTGGCAAATCCATCAGAAATCTGTCGGAAATCTAGGTTATTTTCGACAGATTTCCGACAGATATGGGGTTTTAGGGTATGGGAAATTTAAAAAATGTTTTTTTGTTGGTTTAGGGTTAAGGAATTGAAGAAATTTAAGAAATGTTTATTAAATTTAAGAAATGTTTTTTTTGGAAATTAATGAATTAGCATTTTGGAAAAAAATTGGTAATTTTTAAACAATATTTAGCATTGTTAGCATTTTGTACATATTTTTACCTGAAATCTCCAATTCCGTCGGAAATCTGTCGGAAAATTATACATTTTTCTAACATATTTCCGACAGATATGGGGTTTTAAGCTTGTTTATGATCTGTTTTCGTAGTTACAAGTTAATAGCATGGTTGAACCAATATTTGGAAGATAAAATACTTGATAATGGTCATTGTTACTTTCAAATTCTAAACATTTAGTATTTTCCGTAAACATCTATTGTTTTGTATATGTAACTGTATGAAACGCTTTTGGTTGAAACGTGACAAAATCGCAAAACATGTTCTGTATAACATCGAGAAGGTTATTTACTCAATTATCTTTCACTTTAGTTGTCAGAATTGTATGCCGAGACTTTGTCTTCTCGAAATTCAGGAATTTGACCTCAAAACCCTAAATCTGTCGGAAATCTGTCGGAAAAATAGATATATTTCCGACAGATTTCCGACAGATGTAAGGGTAACACGTGTCGTCTTTTAAGGTTAGCATGATATGAATATTGCATCAGAAATCTGTCGAAAATATATATATTTCCGACAGATTTCCGACGCAGGCTTTAAAAGAATATATACACAGATGAATTTTTTATAAGAATTATATAAATATCAGTTTCTGTCGGAAATCTGTCGGAAATATAGATTTCCGACGCATGCTTTAAAAGAATATATACACAGATGAATTTTTTATAAGAATTATATAAATATCAGTTTCTGTCGGAAATTTGTCGGAAATAAATATATATATTTCCGACAGATTTCCGACGGAATATCATTTTTAAAAAAAAAAAAATAGGAAAATGAAAATTATCTGAAATTCTTGTTTATGTTAACAAATACAAACATATCAAAATCCTAAATCTTAGTCTGAGTCTGATCCTTCCGAAGGAATTGTGTCTCTTCATCAAATTCTCCAACTTCTTCTTCTGATTTTGAATGTACTATATTATCATCAAATTCAGTGAAATCAACAAAAAGGTCCACCGCTGAAGAATGACCAACTGGAGCCATCAGAGTAATTCTAGTTGGTTGCATAGCATCTTGCCCAGCAACTCCATATAGTCTCCCTCTTGGATTAATTGGAGTCACTGTAATCCAAGGATCTCCTCGATGTGTTACCCTAGGGTAAAAAATGTAGCATACCTGAAACAAACATATTTAGTTTAGGCAATTACAATATCATTATTTATCTATAACGCACGTATTATAAAATTTTAAAATCAAACCTGGTCTGCCTGTGATGCTAGGATGAATGGGTCATACTTTTGCAGTCTCTTAGAAGAATTTACTGAAGTGACGCCAAATTGGCTCACCTGAACACCTTCTGGATATGACGGATCATACCACTCACACAAGAAAACAATGCACCTCATGCCCAACATTCCTGGATAGCTCACTTTCAATATTT
Organism: Draba incana; assembly: GCA_963576765.1. Classification (NCBI taxonomy): domain Eukaryota; kingdom Viridiplantae; phylum Streptophyta; class Magnoliopsida; order Brassicales; family Brassicaceae; genus Draba; species Draba incana. The sequence goes on along the minus strand of OY755211.1, from coordinate 9,602,637 downwards.
CTTTGAGAATCCCGTAGTAGACTACATCACCACTTGTAGCTGAAATACCGTAATCTTCAGTTGGCCTCGACCTTTCTTCATGAATCCTAAATGCAAATCCCCTAGTGCAATACTGAACGTATGAAGTTGCTTCGAAGCTTGGGCCAGAAACTATCTCTTGTAACCATGTCAGAAACCTTTCTCCATTCTTCATTCCTTCAGAAACCTGAGATAATAATTTAGACAAATTAACATTTTATTCAGTCTCATAATTAATTCACTAATTTTAAGATATACAAGCATTTTTTAAAAACTTACGTAATATTGCAGCCAATTTGGAAACTTGGTTTCCTTAGATTCTCCAAGTTCGTCTTCTGTCATATCCGGATAATAGCGACGTATTGATGCAATGTAAATCCTGAAAGCAAACAACAATATATAACATATGAAACCTATATATTACTTAGGTATAAAAAAAATTAAGTATTTAAATAAGTTCTGTTTTTACCTTTCGTACTCCGCCATCTCCTCACAATTCGTGAGGATATACATATGTAAGTGACTCCACTCATCTTGTGATAGGTAGCGTCTCTTCCCTCTCCCAATCACTCGGCCAACTTGCGAAAACAACTCAGGGACCAGCGCGGCATACGTGACTCTCTCACCTCTATCATCATGACGAGCAGGACGTCTACTCTTCGTACGAACTCCCCGCGGAAAGTAATATTCCGCAAACTGTGATGATTCTTCATTGATACTCTGTGCGACAATAGAACCTTCAACTCGAGCCAAATTTTTGACCTTCTTCTTTAGATGGAACATGTACCGCTCGAAAGGATACATCCAACGAAATTGAACGGGACCACCTAGTTCGGCTTCGCGGGGGAGGTGTAGGGGAAGATATTCCATAACATAAAAAAAAGACGGCGAACAGATCTTCTCAAGATTGCAAAGGATCACTGGTATATTGGCATCTAAATTGCGGATCCCCTCAACTGTAAGTGTCCTCGTGCATAAATCCCTAAAGAAAGCATCAACTGCTGCAATAGCTTCGTGGACAGTTTGAGGAAGGAGATGGATAAAAGCAAATGGAAGAAGCCTCTGCATCAGTACATGACAATCATGACTCTTCAGTCCCATAAACTTTAGGTATCGCGAGTCTACGCAGTTACCCAGATTAGCTGCATATCCATCAGTGAATTTAACTTCGTCTTTAATCCACCGGAAAAATTCTCTTATCTTTTGTATTTGCAATCGGTACGGAGGAAAAGGATATTTACCATCGGGAAGACGATCAAGATAATCACGGTAGCAAATCTTTGAAACATCCATCCTAGACTTCACATTATCTTTTGTCTTTCCCGGGATGTTTAACACCGTATTCATGATGTTGTCAAAGAAGTTCTTTTCAATATGCATCACATCGAGGTTGTGCCTTAATAAATGATCCTTCCAATACGGCAAATCCCGAAATATACTCTTCTTGTGCTAGTTGTGAGCTTCCCCTACACCACAAAGCGGTTCATGCCCATTACCCCCACAATCAGGAGTCTTCTCAGCACCAAAATCTCTCAACAGCTCCAATATCGTACGACTGTCTATCTCATCAATTGGACCATCAACCACTTGTGTATTTTTCTTAAATAATCTTTTAGACCGACGATAGGGATGGCCGTACGGTAGAAACCTTCTATGACAATCAAACCAACATGGCTTTCTTCCATTCCTCAATTGGAAAGCATCAGTGTTGTCTTGGCAAATCGGGCACGATAATCTTCCATGAGTAGTCCATCCAGATAGCATACCGTATGCTGGGAAATCGCTAATAGTCCCCATAAGGACCGCACACATCAGAAAATTCTCTTTCCGTGAAACATCAAACGCTTCGACACCGTGACTCCATAGCATTTGTAACTCATAAATCAATGGCTGGAGGAATACATCAAGTGATCGCTTCGGATGCTCAGGCCGGGAATAAGAACGGAGAGGAATAAAAACTCTCGACGCATGCACATACCAGGGGGCAAATTGTACGGTGTTACGATTACGGGCCACAAAGAATACTGCCTTCCATGCTTCCCAAATGGGTTGAAACCATCCGTACTTAACCCGAGGTACACATTTCTTGACTCGTATGCAAAATACGGATACAACATTTGAAAATGTTTCCACGCTTTTGCATCTGAAGGATGTGTAATCTCTCCATCTTGACGATGCTCTCCATGCCATCTCATTTGTTCTGCCGTTCGCGCAGATTGATATAACCTCTTTAACCTCGCTGTCAATGGTAAGTACCACATACGTTATTATGGAATTGGAACTCTCCCACCAGTTTCCTGATACCGTGGTTTACGACAAAATTTACATCTTCTCCGGTCTTCGTCTTCTCTCCAATATAGCATACAGTTGTCGATGCATACATCTATCACCTGATACGGCATACTAAGACCAGCTACAAGTTTCTGTATCTCGTAGTATGATGCAGGTGCCTGATTATCTTCAGGCAAAATATCTTTCACAAAATCTGCTATCGCATCAACACAGTCTTCCGCCAAATTGAAATCCGTCTTAATGGTCATCAGTCTACTAGCAGTTGATAAAGGTGAATGTCCGTCTCGACACCCATCATATAAGGGCTGCTTCCCTGCGTCTAACATATCAAAAAATCTTCTAGATTCTTCATTTGGTTCTTCTACTCTATCCTCCCCTATTACGATCGATGGCAAATTCTCTCTAAACGTATCATGAACCATCTCAGCAGTACCTACACCAAAATCTACTTCCGTTCTATGTTCGCCTAAGCTATCCGTTCTATGTTCACCTAAGTTATCCGTTCTATGTTCGCCTAAGCTATCCGCAACATATGGTGCACTGCTACTACTAGCACCATCATTATTAGTTTCTCCATGAAAAAACCAAATTTTGTATCCCGGCATAAAACCATTGGTATACAAGTGATGCCAAACTTGTTCTACATTAACATTACGCGAATTGCAACAATTTAAACATGGACATTTTATCACCTTTCGATTCCCGACAACCGCCATGAACTCGCATATACCTCGTGCATAACTTGCATTTAATGTCTTCGACTCCGGATCATACATCTCTTCATCCATCCACGATCTATAATATCTAGAAGATGACATCTCACTCTCTTGACGATTTTTTCTAAGAAATGTTTGGTTGGAAGTTGTTGTTGTTGTGAGTGAATGAAGATGTGTGGAATCATATATATAAATACGCTGACCGTCGGAAATCTTTCGGAAAAGCGTCAAAAATCAAACGGATATAATAACGGCTATATAACGGCTATTTTTCCGACAGATTTCCGACAGCTAGTTATGTGTCTGTCGGAAATCCGTCGGAAAATATTAACGGTTCATAATTTCCGACGGATTTCCGACAGCTAACCGGAATCACCGCCGGTGTCGGCACCGGCTAGTTACACGGTCCAATAATCCGACCGATTTCCGACAGTCTTCTTGTCCGTCGGAAATAATTCCGACAGATTTCCGACGGAATTGAAAAATTTCAGTTCCTTCAGAAATCGGTCAGATTACCGTCGGAAAATTTCCGACGGAATTCTTTCCGTCGGATTTGCTGCTGTTTTCTTGTAGTGTTCATTTTATTCTTCTAAAATAAAACCCATCTTTTTAATGTTCATTTCGAGCCTTAGATGTCAATTAGTTATGTAAAACAGTCAAAACATTATTTTCCATTTCTCCAAAATGCCACTATTTTATGAATTATTTTAAAAATACTATTTTTAGTTCAATGTTTCAAAAATACCACAAAATTAAAATGGAGTTTTAACATTTAAAACTAAATTCTAAAACCCAAACCCAAACCCAAACTTTACCCCCTAAAACTATACCATAATTTGAGAAGAGTTAATCGACACCTAAATCAATTTTTGTATTTGTAGTATTTTTGGAACTTTTCAAGAAATGGTGGCATTATAGAGAATTTCTCATTTTTAATTAAATAACAAAAGATAATGTGGCATATGCACTTGATGAAATTATACAATCCTTTTTTTTTATTTTAAACATATGATTCATTCATTAATTTCAAAGAATATACAAGATTTGGTACATCCATAGTACATCAATAATTAGCAAATACACATACACATTCACATTCATATTCACAAATACACAACTCCTAGAACCGAGAGAAAAAAGGGAGATCAAAAAGAAAAAGGGGAGGTTTTCAGTAGTGCAAGATGATCTCCCTTTATATACAATCCCTTTCTTGTATGTGTATTTTTTTGATCAAAATATTTATCTAATATTTTTTTTCTTTTTCAGTTTTATTTCTTTTATTATAAATTAATTAAAATGCAGAAATAAATTATCTTAAAAATGAAAAATATGTGGCAACCTATGTTCGAACTCATGATTTGATTGTTGAAGCCGTTTCATGTCTAGCCAGTTAAGCTATGGATGTTTTATTGTTCTTTCTACATCGATAACATACTTAAATAATGGATTGTATCTTCTTCTTTTTCTTCATCGCGATTCCTTGTTCAAAAACACTTCTTTTGATCCTTTGAATTTTGTCTTTTGATTTGGCAAATTGTTGCACATGTAGCAAAATATCTTCGTACAACACATAAAACAAAAACATGCAAGAGCATCTTTAGGCTTTTGCGTTTTTTTTTATTGTTAGTAAACATTAATTAAAACTCCCATACTAAGAATACAAAATGTGTCACAACTTTCCTCGAACTATATACGTTGTAACCATGTTACAGTGTAACCAGTTAAGCTATAGATTATATATTATTCTTTCAGCATCTATGAAATACATAAATAACAAATTGTTTTATTTGTGTTTAAAAAGTTGCAAAAAATGTCAGTTCATACATTCAAACTCTTGATTTAAAACAGAGTCGCAGATAAGGTGTAACCAATTAAGCTAAAGGTAATTAATTGTCTATCATGATAGTAAAAATATGAAATATGATAGTAAAGGCGGTTTATGTGTGAAATAAGTTACACTTTCCTAAAATGTAGGAGCAAATATTGTTGTTTAATTTAATTTCGTTTTTCAAATATATATTATTATATTTTTTCCCTTTTTGAGATTTATAATACAACAGTTTATTGTATTTTCTTTTCTGATTTTTAAACTTTTTTTTGTTATTTAATCTAATTTTTTTTTTCAAATATATATATATATACTTTTTTTTTCTTTTTTCAGATTTATAATACAAAAATTTATTGTATTTCTTTTCTGATTGTTTTTATTTTTTTGTTATTTAATTTAATTTCATTTTCAAATATATGTTATTATATTGTTTTCTTCTTTTTCAGATTTATATTCCCAAAAATAGTGTATTTTCTGAATTTTTTTATTTTTTTTATTTAATTTAATTTCTTTTTTAAAATATATATTATTAATTGTTTTTCTTTTTTCTGATTTATAATAAAAACAATTATTCTATTTCCTTTTCTGATTTTTAAAGTTATTATAAGAATTAACAAATATCATTAGTAATTTTAAGTCAAGGTTATATTTGGGATTTGAAAATTTAAAAGTCTAATGAAGCTTTGTTATGAAAAATAAATTCTATTATGACACTTTATCACTAAATGTGACTTAATTTAGTAATTTTCCCAAAATTGTATAACATTATTTCCGATTTTGATTCGGAGTCAGAGAAACTTGTTGGTGTCAATCAATGACAAAGCGTGTGGGATTGACATGAAAGTGCCTTAGCAATATTGAAATTCGTGCATAAGGAAAAATGAAGGAAATTGGTGATTTGCTATTGTAATTTGGTGTTATTGTAAAGAAAGGTTGAGCAGAAAATTTTTATGGCTATCAAAGATATGGAGATGAAAATTACGTGAAGGTTTAGGTGAAGGGATGTTGATCGTATTAATTAGTCCAAATAAAAATGATAAAAGCAATTAAGACGAGTTTCAGAAAATATCTTACTCAGGGAATGTAAATTTAAACATTCTTTTTACCGCAATTTATTACTCCTAAACAGAATGTCGGGAAAAAATACGGAGTATGTGTTTTCATTGGAATGTGTATTATCATTCCTATTCTCATAAGTACTAATAAGAAGTAACAAGTATTGATGATAGCATTCAATCAGACATAAATTTTTAATTTTTTTCCTCAATTACATGTCTTTGGTGTCAATTAGAGATGTCAAAATGGGTAACCCAACCCTACCCAAAACCGTATGGGTTCAAGATTTTCATGGGCGGGTTTAACCCAACCCATTTATTATATGGGTAGAATTTTCATACCCAAACCCATTTATATGAAACCCGTTGGCTTAATCGGTTAAATGGGTACCCATATATATATATATATCGAATCACACAATAAACTTATAAAAACCCATCACATAATTCATAAATTATTATAAATCAAACAAAAGTTTTTAAGTTAAACAAGAAAGAAACTAATTATATGTAACTTAAAATAAAATAGTAAAACCATAAAACCAATAAAATAGAAAAACCATAAAACCAATGTATCTTAAAATAAACTAGTAAAATCATAAAAACCATAAAATCAATAAAACTATGTTTAAAAAGCAATTCAATCTTTCTTCAGTTCTTCTCCTTCCTTAGATCCATCTGGTTTATTGTTCTCATCATCACTTTCAATGTCTACAAATAATAGGAAAAATATATTTAGCAACTAGTATTAATATAGTAAATGTAAATGATAAATTTACCTTTTTCATCATTTGGAAAACCAAATAACCATGATCCCGTATAAAATAGAGCCTGGACATGTTTCGGAAGAAGTCGACTTGATATTTGTTTAGAACACGAGAACCAATACTGAAAGATGATTATGAAGCTACAATAGTTATAGGAATGCTTAGCACATCATATGTCATATAGGCTAAAGCACCAAAACGATGTCTGTTATTTTTCCAATACTGCAAAATAGACTTGTCATTTTTTTACCTAAGAAAACCGGAAAACCCTAGTCATTTTTTTGTTAAACATAAATCTATTAAAAGAATATATATATATATATATTATTTTATATTTTGTGTTTAACCCGTGGGTAACCCATAACCCTAATGGGTTTACCCATTGAACCCTAATGGGTTTACCCATTGAACCCGTGAACCCAATAGGGTAACCAACGAAACCCATTTATTTATATGGGTAAAAAAATATAACCCTTACCTACTAAAACTGTGGGTGTGTTCGGGTAACCCATGAGTAATAACCCATTTTGACATCCCTAGTGTCAATAGATTTGATCTTAATTAACATTAACTTAAGACAAGCAGTGATCACATTTATCACTTCTAGTTTATTACCCATATATGCGTAGTATTAATTCATCATGGTTTATGGTAGATTAGGTTTGATAAAATAAACCAATTTTATTCAATTATGTTTATGTCATCCTCCGTTAACATATTTTGACTATTTGATAGAAGTAATATTTGAGGGTAAAAACAGACAATTTAACGCAAAATGGTACATATCTATGAAGTTTTCTAGTTTTAATAAAACCATTGTGACCAACAAGGGAAAAAAAAAATGAACTAAAACAAATTGAAAATAATGTAAAAGAAAAATGTTTTTAGTCATTTTCTCTAAATTTACTAAGAATTGTTCCGGCAGGATTGGAACTGATCAACTGAAAATTGCGGCATTTTGATGGCTGATTTGCTAGAAATTATATTTTCTACATTTAATCGTAGTTTCAGGCTTTTAAAACATTATATGACTAATGCAAAACTCTTGTAGTGACTTATGACAACCCTATTTAACTAAATAACTCCTTATTGTTAACTTCCTCAATATGGATTCATTTATTATACCAATTTACTTAATTAATACAGTTGAAGACGACCGAGTTGTGTTTAGTATTTCTCTGTCAACGGGCACATGGAAAATAAATTCTCAACTTGAAATAAAGAGTAAACGAAGAATAATAGACAAGTGGTGGAATCTATAAGTTCTTGAGTTAGAATTTGTCTTCAAGAATAAATATTTAACGTCGTGGTAAGACTTTGTCGTTAAGAATTAACTAACGATTGTCTTTAGTCTCGAGGAAGAACGCGCTCTTCCGAATTAGATAAATAAGCGGGCATCAATCATATGATATGTTGCAAATCGATCAAAGATTTCAAACTAAGTGACAACCAATTCAAAAAAAAAAAAAAAAAAAGTTCACGATGGTGACAACTTCTTCCTCTTCCAATGTCAACGCAGGACCACAAGTCTTCATCAATTTTCGAGGAGACGAGCTGCGTAAGAATTTCGTCTCCCATCTCTATGAAGCATTGAACCGGAGCGGGATCAATGCTTTTATAGACTCAGATGAGGTTGCGGGGGAAAAACTGGTAAACCTTTTCAAAAGAATCGAGGAGTCAAAGATTGCATTGGCGATTTTATCGAGCAGGTACACGGAGTCACATTGGTGTTTGGATGAGCTGGTGAAGATGAAGGAATGTAGTACAAAAGGGGAAGGATACAAAAATTTATTGGTCATTCCAATCTTCTACAAGCTTGACACATCCATCGTGGAAGGGCTTGAAGGTAGTTTCGGTATTAACCTATTTAATACGTGGAGGCAGCCAGGTGGTGTTCGAGACGACCGCATTGTTAAGTGGAACGCGGCTTTGCATGATGTTCTGAGCAAAGCGGCTTTGGTATTCAAGGAAAATGGGTACGAATTAGCAATTAGTTTAAATTTTAAATATAGTTAATTTAATTTTTATAAAAAATGATGATTCTTGCTTTTAGTATTTGAAATTGGTAGAAATAGGATGGAAATGAAGGAAGACGAGTAATCTAGCTAGTCCTATTAACATAATTTTTCTTAGGGTTTAAGGTACATATGCTCATTTACGGAATCATTAATTTGGAATTAGAAGTAGTTTTTTTTTTAATCAACATTGAGCCACAACTGGCCGGGCCATTAGGCTAATTACTACATTCAGAGGGAGTGAGACTCTAATCCAAATGAACTAATACCGAATGAGCATATCTACCTTAAAGCTTAAGAATAAAATATAGTTTCAATCTACTTTTAATCCAAATGAGCATATATACCGTAAACCTTAAGAATATTTATACTAATAGGATTAATATTTACACTGGAAGGATTTTGTTATTTCATTTTTCTTTGTTATGTACCAACTACCAAACCCAAGAACTACATTTTAATATTTTATTTTTCTTTGGAATAATATGTTTTTATTTTTCGGGTAAGGAACTAATACCTTGTTGAAGAACAAACCCAAGAACTACATTTTAATATTTTATGGAAAATTATGAAAATGCCATTTTGAGAAGTAACATTGATTTTTTGCTGTAAATTTTTTAAAATAGCACTTTCATTTATTCATAAGATTTCTCTTATGAAAATTAAAATGTATTAGATTTTATTAGAGGCAATAGCACTTTTATATAGTCCTAAGGTTTATTTTATAAAAAATAAAATGTATAAGAGTTTTGAAGGCAAATTTAAAAACTACCACACTTTAAATTTTTATTTCCTAAAAACTATTAGTTTTTTTTTTGTTTTGGGGTCAAATTTATCATTGACTAAACCAATGCGCTCCAATTTTATTTTCTAAAAGGACACTAAAATTTATGGTTTTCCAAACACACCACAAAAAAACCTAATATGTGATTCTTCATGTAAATAAGATAAAATGATATTCAAATGAATGGAATACAAAATGAATTATTATTCTTTTATTAAACCTGAATATATATCTAAAAATTATATTTTTTATTTATTTATATAAAAATCATGTTTTTTATTTGTTTATTGTTTTGGGTACATTTACGAAAAATGTTAATATATTATCATACATTTTATATGACTTACTAAATTTATATATTCAAAAATTTTGTTTACCAATAATTTGTGGTCTTCTCAGAAGGGCAAAAACCGCATAAATTAAATGAATTTTTTTTTTAATCGTCTAGATTTATGAATTATTACAAATTATGAAAATTATTACACGGACGATTACAAAACAGACAATTTTAGCCTTAACATACAGAACTACTCCGAACGACTCTCTTTGCACCATGCTGAAAATCTCATGTAAATGTTGCCTCCATTAATTTGTATTTCCCGGGACTCGAACTCAATACATATAGGTGTAGAAGCATCAATAAACCATTTAATCAAACCAGATTAAGGGGGCTTCAACACATAAAAGGAAAAGTTAAAAATAAACATCTAGGAAAGAAAAAGCGTATTAGAAAAGTAATCTACTAATATCTCTATTAAAAATTGGAAAATGATCTCATTATTGTTTGTGTAACAGTGAGGAGGCGGCTTTCCTGACTAAGATCGTCCAAACAGTTCATAATGCGCTAACCCAAATTTTACATAAAAGTCAAAAAAACCGTAAATCTGATGAGAGAGGAAGAGGAAACCCTAACCCCCAACAATCTCTTAGCAGAGAAATAAACAATACTGAACCAGAGGAACAACGCTTGAAGCATTTGGCTGAAAACTTGGATGTTGAGTGTAATGACGAAGAAACTCGTATTGTTGCACTCGTCGGGATGCCTGGAATCGGCAAAACAGATCTCGCCTGGAAACTCTTCTTCAAGCTTCAGAAGAAGATTGTTCGTCAAGCGTTTATCGAGTTTGACAGTGAGAAATCGGAAGAAGATGGATCAGAGTGGCTCCAGGAGAGACTTGTGGAAGGTTTATTGGCGAAAGATTATCCAGATACCAGTTTCTCCAATGTGAATGCACTTGAGGTTTGGAAGAATCATTTAAACGAGAAGAAAGTCGTGGTTGTTTTTGATAACGTGCGTAACAAGAAACAGATCAAATCACTTCTTGTGAATTGCGATTGGATTAAGGAAGGGAGCAGAATCGTCATCACGACACGGGACAAGTCATTGATTGAGGAATTAGGCAATTCATTAACCGAGGGTTTAAACTGTCATCTTTATGAGGTTCCGGGGTTGAACGAGAGAGAGGGCTTAGAGCTCTTTAGGGCTCTAAACTGTGGCATTCTTGAGGGAAACTTCACGGAGATGTTCGTGGCTTATGCAGGAGGCAACCCATTAGCTCTCAAAGCATTTGCTGATGAGCTTAAGGGGAAAGATGAAGATCAATGGAAATCAAGACTTGGAACACTGAGACAAGTTTCCAGTGAGAAGATCGGGGAAGTCTTGAGGAACAGTTTTGAAAATGATTTGGATGAGAAGCAGAAGGATGCGTTTCTTGATGTAGTTTGTTTCTTTAGATCAGAGGATGAGAATTGTGTAACAAGTTTACTTGATTCTATTGACCCTCAGTCGGTTGAAGCTGGAAGAGAAGTTAGAGATCTCGCAGACAAATTCTTCATTCACATCTCTAACGGTCGAGTAGAGATGCATGATCTAATGTTTACAATGGGTAAGGAACTTGTTGAAGCTAATACCTGGAAATATTGGATGTCTACTAATGCGCTGAGAAACAAAAAGGTGTGTTAAGAAAGTTTAAAGTTTGTAACTTTTTACATTAGAAGAGTCAACATTAATTGTGCTTGCAAAAACTTATTGTAGTTCTTCTTACTTGAACAACAGGGAAGAGATATGGTTCGAGGAATTGTCTTAGACATGACTAAAATGGAGGAAATGCCTTTAGACAACGATGCCTTTATTGGTATGAGCAATCTACGATACTTGAAAGTGTACAATTCTCTCTGTTTTAGGAATTGTGAAACTCTGTGCAAGTTAAACTTACCGGACGGACTTGAGTTCCCAAAAGATAACAATCTCCGGTATCTTCATTGGGTGAACTTCCCAGCAAAGGAACTTCCATCAGACTTCGATCCCAAGAATCTTATCGATCTTAGGTTACCTTTTAGCAATATTACCAGTTTATGGAACTGTTTTAAGGTTTGTATCTCTCTAATTAGTTTAAACTTTAGTTGTGGCTTGTGTAGTTTTTGTGACTAATGGTTCAAGTTCTGTTTTGTCTCATAGGTTACACCAAATTTGAAGTGGGTTGATCTTAGTCATTCAAGTAAGTTGACTTCCTTGTCTGGTTTATCAAAAGCATCAAATCTTTTGAGATTAAACCTCGAAGGATGCACAAGTTTGAAGGAGTTACCTGAGGAGATGAAAGAGATGGCAAATCTAGTTTTCCTCAACCTAAGAGGATGCACAAGTCTCTTGTCACTACCAAAGATCACTATGGATTCCCTGAAGACTCTTATTCTCAGCGGCTGCTCCAAACTTCAAACATTTGAGGTGATTTCAAATCGTCTAGAAACTCTCTACTTAAATAGCACTGCAATAGGTGGACTTCCTCTAGCCATTGGTGATCTCCATGAGCTTAACTTCTTGAATCTTAAAGATTGCCAAAATCTGGCAAGTCTTCCTGATTGTCTTTGGAAGATGAAATCTCTTCAAGAACTAAAACTCTCTCATTGTTCAAATCTCAAGATTATCCCTGATGTTAAGGAGATCGTAGAAAATTTGCGGGTTTTACTGCTTGATGGAACATCAATAGCAGAGATGCCAAGCACTATTTTCGGATTATCTTTTCTTCGACGTCTATGTTTAAGCAGGAATGATAGTATATGCAGCCTACAATTTGACATGGGTCAAATGTTCCATCTGAAGTGGCTCGAGTTGAAGTATTGTAAGAATCTCACATCTCTTCCGAGTCTTCCACCGAATCTTCAATGCTTAAATGCATATGGTTGTACTTCACTAAGAACAATCGCTAGTCCAGTAGCCCTTCTTATGCCAACCGATCAGATTCATTCCACCTTCATTTTCACAAATTGTCATGGACTGGATCAAGTCTCAAAGAATGCTATCATATCTTACATTCAGAAGAAAAGCGAGTTGATGTCAGATGATCGATATAATCAGGTATTTCTCTTGTTTTTCTCAAGTTTCTACTCCCTCCGTTTCTAATTGTTAGATGTTTTAGAGTTCTTACATATACTAAGAAATTAAACAAATTAATGCTGAGCTATAAATGCAATATTATTTGCACTATACAATTTTTCATAGCTCTAAGTCAATAGTATATTAATATGTCTTGAAGCTTACAATTTATGTCTTTATTTTATCCTAAAAAACGCATAGGAAAATTAAAATTTGTCTAGAAGAAAAAATTATCTCTCTTAGAAACGGAGGGAGGATTATATTTCCTCCAACATCCACATTTAATGATTTTCATTTGGCATTCGATTTGCAGGATTTTATTCTCAAATCCTTGATCGGTACTTGCTTTCCTGGATGTGAAGTACCTGCATGGTTCAACAACCAAGCATTGGGATCTCTCCTAAAGCTGGACTTGCCTAGAGATTGGAATGAAGATAGATTTATTGGAATAGCTCTATGTGTTGCAGTGTCATTTAAGGGGTACAAAGACCAACACAACAGTCTGCAAGTGAAATGTACATGTGAGTTCGCTAATGTATCCTTGAGTCCGGAAACTTTCATCGTTGGCGGTTGGTCCGAACAAGGCGATGAGTCACATACGGTTGAGTGCGACCATGTCTTCATTGGCTACACTACTAGGTTCAATCTCAAGACACGTCAACACTTTTCGTCATCCAATGAAGTTTCCTTGAGATTTGAAGTGACAAATGGTACAAATGAGGTTGCGGAATGCAAGGTGATGAAGTGTGGATTCTCTTTGGTCTATGAGTCTGATGATGGTGAGAAGACATCTTGGGAGGTAATTCCAAGTATGCAGAACAATAGACAAGGCCAAAGAAGCTCTTATATAACTGCAGAGGATGATGCTGATTGCCCTAATGCAACTCCAACAAGATCAGAACTTAACAGGAAGGATAGTTTTCTCAGTTTCTTTGGCTTTAAGCCAAAGACGAAAGATCTGGTTACTCAAAATGAGGGTGAAAATTTAGGTAATGAGCCTAATTAACCGCAATGCAACTTGAAGAAAGTTCGACAATTTCGTTGGTGAGGCAGTAAAAAATGGAGAAAAAAATGTTTTTTCTTCATATCCAATGATGTTTTTTTGCTTATATCTAATTTGCTTCTGTTCTTTTACTTTGATCAAAATCATCGTTGAGGAGAAATAAGTGCTCAAAATATATTGTTGTAACCTGATTCAAGATTCTTAAAACGAAAGAGGTCAAATTCGGACCAGCCTATTTAGATGTTTGACATGGTATCTATTTTTTCTTATAAGAATCTCATTATTTTGATATTGAGTAAACAAGAATTCATATATTCTTAGTTTTGACTCCCAAAAGCTGTTTTGCTAATTTCCCTTTTTTTTTATACGAAATTTAGAAATTAGAACATGAACTTTAAAACAAGGGTTAATTAGGTGAATATTATGTTTCAGATATGTAATTAGCTGAGTAACATGCAAAGAATATAAATTAAGTGAGTAGCAATTTATTGATCCAATTGAACAAAATTGCCCTTAATTACAAAAGCACAACACATTATAGTCAACTATACAAATTTACATAGTTCACTATATCAAACAAACATGTAAATGATAGTTTACTATAATATAAATTTACATACATGTAAATTAACTATATTAAACATACATGTAAATGATAATTCACTATAATATAACAAATTTAAATAGTTCACTATATCAAACATATATCAAACATACATATAAAGAATAGTTCACTATGATAAAAAGTAGTCACAATAAAATTTGACAATAACCAATGATAGTCTATTAAATATACGTATTAATTTACTATAATAGTTCACTATACTTATACAAACAGTAATTCATTGGCCAGTAACGAGACAAAAGCACAATAAATAGTTGTAATCAACTATGCAAATTTACATAGTTCACTATATTAAACATAAATGTAAAGGATAATTCACTTTAATATATAAATAGACAATACTCAATAATAGTCAACTATATAAATATACATACTAATCTATGGGTATAATCGGAATTTTATGTAGGTAAATTATTAGATACTAAATTGTAATTTAAGTCATGTTAGATATTTATTTAAAGATTAAAACACTAATATTGATGCCAATTTCCCTTAAAACAACTTGCAAATATTCCATTTCTTTATTTATTGTTATATATATGTTTATAAAACAATATCTGAATATTAAACATAAATGATTTTACATACAGTATTTTTACAACTTATAATCAATGTATAATAATAGTATAAAACAACACGTACATTTCTATATGTAACTTTAGATTTAAGTTTTCGAAATACATTATCGTCTGCACAGGATGCGGTCTAGTTATCTACTAATCTCCTAATCAATATATACAATGCACATTATTCTTACGATGGTTTTCTTTTTCTTTTTTCTATAACTGATATATTACAATCTACATTATTTTTACATGTGCCGCACAACATGCTATTCTTCTTCTTTTTTAGCAAAAATTTCTGAAGTTGACTGGCCAATCTTTGGTGTAAAACCTGGCGCTTTCGACTTAAGTGTTGGAACAAGGATTTCACAGAGCAATAATCCAATCGGTAAAACCATCGATCACTTGTATCTCTTGTGATGAGTCCTGTCAGAATGATAGTATCTCTTGTGGCCTGAAGAAAAACAATAGAGAGAGATAAGATATGATCAATAGAAGCTGTCAAAATCTTAAGACAGTTTATTGGATTGACAAGTTGTGTTATTTTGGAGCTAATCGTAATCTTGTATTAGTCAATCATAAATTTATATATTTTTGTTTACTCAACGTACAATATTAAAATACAAGTTGAAATCATATGTTATTCGAATAATGATCTTTTAAATACAAGTTAAAATTGGTGTGATTATGTCTTACAAGTTATATAGACTGTAATAAATCTTTAAATTCTCTATTTTTTAATGATATTAAGAAGAGAAAAATCTTAGGTGAACCTCTCATATATATATATATATATATATATATATATATTTCTATGTTATCTTTGACTTTATCAAAGAAATCCATATTGATATGATCTACAAAACGTTTTAAAAAGCCTAACATGTTTTTAAAGTAGCAAAATTCTTAAAGAATTGAAAATGTTTGAAATGACATACCAAAACAGCGTTGTGCTCTGATGGAAACTCCTCATTTTCTTGCGGTTCATCGTCTTCTACATAGGGGGTAATGCGCATATATGTGTTCTTTGCAGTGTCACAAGATACTTGTTGTTCCATTTCTAACGTTTCCTTGGCCTTAAACTCCTTGGCATATGAGCGAAGAGCAGACGGATTCCCTTGCCAACGTTCAATCGCTTTCTTCGAATAGTCGAGTAGATTTTCTTCTGTAACATCTTTACCGAAGGCACACCTTTTGAATAGCTTCATGGCATCTTTATCATTTAGACCTTTTAGCTCATGAATCTCACTCATCAGGCAATCCTGAAGAATTCTTTTATCTCTTGAGGTTATGATGATCAAGCTTCCTAGACCAAACTTATCAAATCCACCAAGAAATGACTTAGCATCTTGAGCTTTTTGCACATCGTCCAGAGCAACAAGAACTCTTTTCTTGCGGTGGCTTGGCTCTGAATCAGAACAGTTTAGGTCAAACTTTTCCATTGGAGTGTTACTCAAGTATTTACCAGGCAAATGCTCAAGTCTCTTCTCATTATATACTGTGTCAAAATCTTGGATGAAACAAGCATCATCATAGCCACTACACATTCGGCGAAAGACGGCTCTGGTCAGAGTCGTCTTGCCAATGCCACGCTCACCAAAAATGCCTATGGTGCGAACGCCCCATGGTTGCTTGCATAGCAAGTTTTCTATATTTGATATTGATGATTGGATCCCAATCTCTTCCGTTGGATAAAGCTTTTGAAACACATCCCTTGCGATTTCTTCTTGAAATTCAGATTCACTGTATACACGTATTTATTATTTTATTGCAAGTTAATTTATACATTATTTAACAAAACAAAAAGAGGTTATTGGATTATGTTTTATTTTGGATACTATATATTCATAAACTAACAATGTTATAAGCCAAACCTAACCGCAATCCGTATTGAACATCATTCATAATCAAATTTTATTTGATAACTTTTTAATAAACATTAAATGATATTTAATTCTGCGCATGCCACAGATATACATCTAAATTTGAAAATATAGTACTTGTTTACATAAACTATTTTGTTTGACAATACAATGTTTAAATGTTTTAGAGGGAAGAATTGGCTCTCTCCGAAGTTGACTAAGGTTATAGTTTACCTTCGTTCTCCATCATATTCATGGCATCGTTGCAACTTAGGCATCAATCTTTGGACCGCTTTAAACGCATCTCCAGAATTCTCCATATATTGCTTCACGGACGATTTACTGACATGATAGAACACCAGAACCACCACAAAGTCGTCATTGTTACGGCATGAATATACATGTTTTTCCAAGCATGGCACATAAGACACATAGCTTTTGGAGAAAACCACTACGAAGACCTTTAATTTGGAGAATCGTTCCTCTTCGCTCTCCCTCTCACCAGCTTCAACATGGCTGCTTTTACCTTCAAAGAACGCAGATATTCCTTGTCTGTTCAAAGCAGCGATGACGTAGCTGATGAGAGAGGAGACTGATGAATCTTTAACGTCAAAACTGATAAAAACCTCATTGTTTTTGTTGTTGTTCATGCAATTATTGCGAGCATCAAAAGACATGATAAACCTTTTTGTGTCTTGTCGGTTTGTAAATGACCAACAGTTAAAAAGGTCTTTTGTACTTTGGGGATGCTTATATAGGGAAACGAATAATGTCAAATAAAACATATGAACGTATGAAACAAATATTTAAAATAAATTTGACCATTTCGTAGAAATTTACATCCCCAAAATTTTAAGCAACTAAAATATCTTTCTTTATATTAAAATAATATAGAGAACTTTCATGATGCTTCCTCCCTTCACCATATTTTAATCAGAAAAAACAAACATTTTTATATCATTATACATTCTTACCGTTAAACCAGCAATTTTTCAAACATTTGGCATTTAGTTTTGTAGAAACAAGGGATCATGCTCATGATCAAATAAATAATTCAGACTAGACATTGTATCGCAATCCAGATATAAATTTAGTAGATTGCATATTTTTGAGAAGGAACAAAAATATTGGATATCTATCTAAATATAAAATCTGCCATATGGCATAATAAAATGTTTTGTTTGAGTAAATTACTATGTATGATTAGCAGTTTGCTAACGTATAAAGCTTGCTTCCAAATGCAAAATGCAAAATGCTGATGCAACCGCGTTTTGTTTATCGAGTTATTTTAAACATGTATACATATGTTGTTTAACCGGGATTGGTCTTGTTTTATAGGTGAAACCGGAAAACCATTATAAAATGTGGACAAATCACACTGATAAAGTGATAAGCTTTTTTTATTTGAGTCGCCCGAGCGAGCTAACCCTATTTAAAGAGTGTCAGAATTTATGTCAGCCATCTGTCTTGATTACCATACATCACTCACCCTTTTAATCGTAAGGCTGAGCGTGGCATAAATAACCATCCGACCCTTTTAGGCGTGGCAGAAATATAGTAGGTTCGACAAAAGAAATATAACTATAGTAAAGTTGTCTGTTTTGACGTGGAAGTTGTGTATAATTAATTAGGCGTTGAAATTTTTTACTTTCTGGCTCATGGCTTTTTTTTTTTTTTTTTGTCAACACTTTCTGGCTCATGTTTCTACTGCAAAACAAAGTATCCGTAAAGGCAAAAAACGATTGCCAAAACCGTTGGGAATTTATCGGGAAATTTTTGTTTGGACAGTTTTCCAACCGATTCTAGCGGTAGATTATATAGCGATACATGTAGGATATTTCCAACAAAATAAACCATAGAATATTTTTTGGAATTGAATATCTGAAGGCGATATTCGGATGGATGCAGATTTTGATGAAAAAGAGATTACATTTTTTTTTGTCAGTCGAGAGGTTTTCTTTTTTCTTTTACTTTTCAGTTTTAACCTACAATAACCTAAATAACAGTTTCTAGGTGTAGCGGTTTGAAAACATATTTTGTTTTTATTAGAAAAAACATATTTTGTTTTTATCAGAAAAAACATATTTTGTTTTCGTTTGTACTTATTATAGTCATGCACAATCATATAGATGTAGCTTATGGTAAGGGGGTGCAAGTGCCCCCATTAATTTTGGAAGGTTTAGTGCTAATTTGTAAAGCCTAATAATTGTGCCCCCATTCAATTTCTTTATTGTGCCTCGTTTATTCTGTTTTTTACTTTAATTTTCTCTTACAACATCTTTAATGTAGACCAAACCATTAAATTCCAATTAAAACTTAAATCATATATTTACAAAACCATTTGTTGCTATTCAATTCACTTTCTTTTTGGTTTCAAATCATGTTACATATTGATATAGTTTTATTTTCTTTCCAAATTTACAATTCCATACAAAATAACTAAACAAGTCTTTATGTTTTCATTGAATGTCACTTACTTTACATTTTTATACTTTAAATCTCCTTAAATTCACTTTTCATTTTTTTAGCATACCTAATGACTATGTATATAAATTAATTTGGTGAAATAATTTTATTTTTGTATATATTTAATAGTACAATGATAATTGTGGAAGCCTAAGCTAGCACAATTAGATTTGTTAGGGTTCGAGAGGAAGCAGAGACTTCTAGGGTAAGCTAGGACAACAAGAGATGAGAAAGTAGTCTTTTATTGCTTTGAATGTGTTTGAGTACAAAGTTGTGAATAAGATTGTCAATGTCCCCTTAGGGCTTGTACAAAGAAGTATATATAGCTTCCTAAGTCGGCTAAGTCTCCTAAGCCTTCGCGGAATCGCCTTGCTTGAGTCGGTTGCATCAACGTGGGCTTCGTGTCTGGACCGGGCTATCTTAATGTCATTGGGCCGAAGACTGTATTGGATCGAGGATGTGATCAGCAGCCGGGGAGAGGACGTGGTCGGCTAGACTAGGAGAGGCCGTGGTCGGTCCTTGGGCCGAGGCCATGGTCGGTTAGACTAGGAGAGGCCGTGGTCGGCCCTTGGGCCGAGGCCGTGGTCGTCTGGCTTTGGCGAGGCCGTGGTCGGCTCCGTTGGGCCGAATACGCCTCCATTCCTCAAGTCTTGGATGGTCCTCCACCTTGCCCAGACAGCTTCCATGATTACTGGCTTTGCTTCGCGTGATGACCTAGGAGCTATTTCGCCATGTTTATCGAGATTCTGGAGGGTTATTTCTGTAGCCGTCCGTCTTTGAACGTTAATGTTGAGTGGGTGAAAACCGACCCCAACAATAATTATTTATATAAAAATTAAATTTTTATTTAAATAATATTGAGAGGTCCATGAAGGATGTAGCTGTTCTCGTGATGAGGTTTGTGCCAAGTGTTTGAAGTTTTTGGTGATGATGTAGTCAAAGAGTAGAGTACGAGTACCCCACTCCC
>OY755211.1:9155587-9582103 GCA_963576765.1 Draba incana | reverse complement strand
TTTTGCCTCTTTGGTTCATTCTTTTTCTGAGGCGGAGGAGATCATGTGGGCTCATTTGGAGACGAGGCTTATGAAAACACGTACTCCCCCCCTTAAGGCGGAGGAGGTCAGTGGTGCTCATTTGGAGATGAGGCTTGTGAAACGCATAATCCCCCCCCTTTTGACGGAGGGGGGGGGGGGGGGGGGGGGGCAACTGAACTCGTCCGAAGACAAGCTGCCTACGTACCCTTTGCAGGGATCAAGTCACCTCGTAGTTCATTGCAAGAGCTTCTAAAAGGGTGGTGGCGTCGCAGCGGACTGGGTGGTTTCGCCCGCTTGCTTGGTTTTCCCACCCCTCTTAGCGCGGACTTCTTCTTCGCTTTAAGCGAAGTCTGTAGCGCGGTGGAGAGCGTCTTGGATGGTTGCGGGTGGGTTGACAGTCAATTCTTGCCAGAATGGAGAAGGGCATCGAAGCGCTCCTCTCAAGGCCTCCAGCGCGGACGTGTTGGTAATACCGTCCACCTTTGACAGTGTGTGCTTGAATCTTGTCACAAAAGACCGCATGCTTTCATTCTCACTTTGCTTGTTCGTCCACAGCTCCGCATCATAGATCTTTCTTTCAGCGAAGATGTTGTAATGCTACACAAACATCTCTGAGAGTTGATGGAAGGTGTGGATTGAGTTCTTCTCCAGCTTGTAGAACCACTGGAGGGCAGGCCCTTTGAGGCTCTCTACGAACAGTTTGCAGTAGCCGATGTCCTTCTCGGCTTTTGTGAAGTTTGCCCTTCCTAAGGCGACTTCGAATTCCATCAGATGGACAGCAGGGTCGGTGGTTCCTTCATAGATTGGAAGCTTGACTTTTCCGGGGTTGGAGATTTGAGCCCTCGCGACCCTCTCAGCGAAGGGTGTGTTACGTGCCCTCTCGAGCACATAGGCGATCCTAGGAGCCTTCGCCGTGCTCCGGTACATCTGTAGTTGGGTAGCTTTTAGGTCAGAGATGACCTTGTCCAACTGGGCTTGTAGCGTAGCGACCCCTTCATCTTGGGAACCTTGTGGAGCCTTGCGCTCCTGTTCCCTCTTATACAACTCCGCTATGGAGGGTTCTCCTCCTCCATCGGCCCTAGCGTTGTTGCTAGCAGTGTCTGTTTGGGCACGTCTCCGAGGAGGAGGTTGGTCTTCATTCGATGCCTCCGTAGCACGTTCAGGGGTTTCATCAGATTCCTGACATGGCGGTGGTGGAGGCAAGTCTTCTGGATCTGTGCGAGCAGTCCGAGGTGGCACGACGTTGTCCCGATCTCTTATGTTGGTCCGAGGCGGGTTGATGCGGGATCTCTTGCGCTTTCTTCGTGAAAGCGCCTGCAGCTTTCTTGTCGTTGCCTCGTTGAACTTCTTCTGCTCCTGCGCGCCCGCTTGACGAGCGTTTCCAGCATCTGCTTGATCTCCGTCATGTCTGCTGTGTTGTTAGCAGTAATGGGTGCAAGAGCTTCGACAGAGTTCTCCTTCTCCTGGTAGCTCCTGCGAGATGAGGACTCCTCGTTGCTGCTTGATTTGTTGTTGTCGTTGGTCATCTTCCTAGATCTTGTGTAACCTAGCCTTTTTGTGTCATAAATTTTCTATTCCCCTTAGTCGGCGCCAAATTGTGGGAGCCTAAGCTAGCAGAATTAGATTTGTTAGGGTTCGAGAGGAAGCAGAGACTTCTAGGGTAAGCTAGGACAACAAGAGATGAGAAAGTAGTCTTTTATTGGTTTGAATGTATTTGAGTACAAAGTTGTGAATAAGATTGTCAATGTCCCCTTAGGGTTTGTAAAAAGAAGTATATATAGCTTCCTAAGTCGGCTAAGTCTCCTAATCTTTCGCGGAATCGCTTTGCTTGAGTCGGTTGCATCAACGTGGGCTTCGTGTCTGGACCGGGCTATCTTAATGTCATTGGACCGAAGACTGTATTGGACCGAGGATGTGATCAGTAGCCGGGGAGAGGACGTGGTCGGCCCTTGGGCCGAAGCCATGGTCGGCTAGACTAGGAGAGGCCGTGGTCGGTCCTTTGGTCGAGGCCGTGGTCGTCTGGCTTTGGCGAGGCCGTGGTCGGCTCCATCGGGCCGAACACGCCTCCATTCGTCAAGTCTTGGATGGTCCTTCACCTTGCCCAGATAACTTCCATGATTACTGGCTTTGCTTCGCGTGAAGACCTAGGAGCTATTTTTCCATGTTTATCGAGATTCAGGAGGGTCATTTCTTTAGCCGTCCGTCTTTGAACGTTAATGTTGAGTGGATGAATACCAACCCCAACAATAATTATTTATATAAAAATTATATATTTATTTAAATATATATTTTTACACTAATGATTTTGTTCTGGATCCGCCCCCTGATCATATATCTAGTGTTGACAAAAGTTCACATTTTTTCAGTTGAGATGGTTCTTGGGTGATAACTCGATCGTATAGGAATTCATATTCACAAAAATAACTGCTAAGGAAGACATTGACTAGTGGCTAACTTTATTTTTGATAAAGTTCGTTGACTTCTTTGTTCACAGTTGAAATCCGATTTGAAATATATTAAAGGGAAATTTTCCTAATATGCCATTTTTAGCAATTGGATTTTCAAAATATGCCACAAATCCAATTGCTTTCAAAATCTGCTATCGATCGTACGAACGTTCATGCAGAAAGACGAAATTGACCTTACGAAATCTAGTTATTTACGCATTATTGCTCTACACATTATTTTTTTCACTATTCATTATCTTCTCTCCACCATTTTTTTCCTTTCTTTCTCTCTCTGGGATGGACGTCTATTCTCTGGTAGATTTTATATTTTTTTGTCCACTGACACAGACGTCTATTTCGTAAACGTTTTATATTTTTGTCCTCTGATGTACACCACAGAGATATTGGCAAAAATGGTAGAGATGGTGGTGAACATAGTCGGAGACAGTAGACGAGATGGTGGACAAATGAGGACAAGATATACAAGACAGAAGACAAGAAATACAAGACATAGACGTCTACTTTGTGATTGAATTTGTATTTTTTGTCTTCCGAGAGGGACGTCTAGTTTGTATGTGGGTCACCACCGCTTTGTTCTCGTCTTGTATTTCTTGACTTCTGTCTTGTAATCCGCCACCATCCTGACACTATCGACCACCGTTTTTGTCAATGTATGTGTGGTGAACAACATATGAAAAGAAATACAAGACATTTACAAACTAGACGTCCTTGTTGGAGGACAAAAAATACAAAATCAACCACAAAGTAAATTTATGTGATTTATTAATATTAAATTCCATCTGAATGATTCTTACCACTTATACAAGCCATTCGATTTTTGTTTGCTTTAGGACACATCACCCATAAGCATAAGTCATCTCTTTCATACCTTGGGTGCAGTGCCCGATAAAGATGATTTGACAAACGCACTATTTTACTTTTGGCACTTTTTATGCTCAATAAATTTTACATGGTTAACATGGTTACACTTCACTCCAAAAGTCACGTTTCATTGGGGCATTTAAGTTCCTTCCAAAAGTCATCTATCGATTATTATTGAAGACGTAATTAACATTTTTCTCGTGTCCATACTACAAGATGTCCCCAGGACATTATTAATACACTGCATGGCCATCTACGTATTGTGTGAAATCTATTTAACGAGGGAATCAAGGATTTTCTGGTAAACCAAAGCCAAACAATACTCAACCCAAGGTCACTCCTCTTTGATCTACCTCATCACCATAAAGGAGACGTCTCTGTCTTGTGTTTCCTGTCCTCTGTCTTGTATTTCTTGTCATATGTCTTGTATTTCTTGTCCCCGTCTTGTATTTATTGTCCTCCGTCTTGTATTTTTTGTCCTTTGATGGCCACTGTATCGTCCACCGTCTCCGGCTATGTCCACCACCGTCTCTGACACCGTCGACCACCGTTTCTGTAACCGTTTGTGTGGTGGACATCGGAGAAAAAGAAATACAAGACATCACCAACAAGACGTCCTTGTCGAGGACAAAAAATACAAAATCAACCACATAGTGGACATCCGTGTCTTGTATTTCTTGTCAGCTGTTTGTCATTGTCTCATCCACCGTCTCCGGCTATGTTCACCGTCGTCTCTAACACCGTAGACCACCGTTTTTGTCAATGTCTGTGTGGTGGACATCGGAGGACAAGAATACAAGACATCCGTGTCGGAGGACAAAAAATAGAAATCTGCCACGGAGTAGACGTCCATCTCGGAGAGAGAGAGAGATAGAGTGAGAGGAGAGAGAGAGAGAGAGAGAGAGAGAGAGAGAGAGAGAGAGAGAGAGAGAGAGAGAGAGAGATGAGTTTCCGAAAAGAGAGAGAAGAGAGAAGAGAGAATTTCATCTTCCACTAAAAGACAAAAAAATGGCAAATTTTGAAATACTGTATGGCAGATTTTGAAATTTTCTATATATTAAATACTGTATGGTAGTGTTTGATTAAGTCTATTATTCTCATTGTCATGCAACATCATTATCTATATCAGCAATAGAAAAAGCCAATACACAAAGTAAAACTTATAGAATTGACAGAACCTTTAACTTGTGTTCATGTTTAACAATGACAACGTACCATACCTTTCTAGTTTAACTTCATGCAAACTCATTCGAAGTAATTGATTTACTAATTATTAACCCGTGGACCAAGTACCACATATTGAATAGTAAGTTAAGGCTGTTTTTGTGTAATCTTAAGTAAAATCGGTCGGATTTTATATATGAGATGCCCTCCATATATATGTGGAATGTGCTCTTTACTATATATACACAATATGTGGGTGCATTTCTCAGTAAAGCATATAAGTTTTGCTTTTTCATTTTTTTGTTCGGGGTTTTGTACTTCCTTTGGTTAAATTCTTGTTATTTTCATTTAATACAAAATTTGATATTAACTTTCTAATATGAAAGTCTATTTCTCATTAATGAACCTGAGTTGTACATCAAGTATATATAGACATGAGATCTATGTTGCCTGGAAACGGAAATGGATACGTGGAAACGAAACGTTTGGAAATGTGGAAACGGATTTTTAGAAAAAATTGGGAAACGGGTACGTTTTGGAAACGCATACACATACATATATATATATATTGATTAATAAAAAACCAACATCGAAACAATATTTAAAAAGAATTAGACTAACAATAATAATATACATAAATATATTATATAGCTTAACAAAATTAAAAATTATGATGATTTTGTTGTTTTTCACCTACAAAGGCAAATTTTCACAATTGTTTTTTACTTTCACCTATTGAAGTTCTAAATATATTTCAAAATTTCGAAACTAATTAATCATTACATTAAAAAAAGGTTTTCGGCGTATTTCCATAGAGAATCGAATATTTTCAATGTGTTTCTAAATTAAGATTTTTAAGTAACGAGTTTCCGTTCGAGTTTCCAAATTAAAATTTTTTAGGAAACGTGTTTCCAAATATTATTTTTCTAAGAAACGTGTTTCCATGGAGTTTCCAAGAGTTTCGGTTTCCGAAACGAGAAACGTACCTCGGACGGAGTTTCCATGTAACCTAGTATGAGATTAGTAACTAACTACAGTGAAAACTCTATAAATTAATAATGTTGGGACCACAATATTTTATTAATTTAGAGAGTTATTAATTTATCGAAAATGGAAACTTTCCATAATCTTGTTAAAAATAATTTTTATTTTTAATTTTTAAATCTACATTATGCTATATTTTTATGAAATTAACTTTTTCTTTCTTTGCTTATATTATATTTCAAATAATGATAGAGTTATAAACAAATTTCAATTATAAAAAAAAACAATATTAAAATAATATACAAATATATTTTAGTCATGTTTATATAGTATATATTAATTTATGATATTATTTGGACCATATATTTACATAGAATTTCTAAGAAAATTATTATTTAATTATCTTATCGAATTGTGTTATATTTTACACCGGGTCGAGTCGGGACTGACCAAATTAATTAATTTAGAGAGTTTATTAATTTATCGAGTATTAATTTATAGAGTTTCTACTGTATCTCTATATGTTAATAATTGAACATGGCCAACTAATAGTTTAAGACAAGTATCAATCTGCAAAAGGGAATCAACAAATCGTTCCACCCCTACAAAAATTGAACATGGCCTACTAATAGTTTTCCTGTAGTGGCTAATTTTTTAATTTCAAACCATGTATCCACTTCCTACTAAACTACAAGGATAAGTTTCTTTTAAGGATTTACATCCAAAAGGTTATGAAGCATCAGTAAGTCCTATTCCATTGTCGCATCACTTAAGTAAAAGATCGTGGACTAGGGGTGGGCATAATTCCCGTCCCGTTCCGTCCCGTCCCGGTCCGTCCCGTACCCGTTCCCGAATTCCCGTCCCATATATTTCTCGTATTCCTATATGGGACAAGTTTTCAATTCCCAATTGGGACCGGGACGGGACGGGACGGGAACGGGATATCCCAAAGTCCCGTTTAAAAATCCCGTTTGATATAACTATAAATATTAATTTATATATATATATATATATTAATGGGATAATATGAAATTATAAGGATAATATGGAATATGGTTTAATGTGGTTTAATATGGGATATGGGATATATGATTCAATTTGAAGATTATGGTTTTTATATTGTTAAATATGGGATATAGGATATATGAAATTATAAGGATAATATGAAATATGGTTTAACATGGGATATATACATATATCTATTTTTTAATGAGATAATATGAATTATGAAGTATGGTTTAATGTGGTTTAAATTTGATTCAATTTGAAGATTATGGTTTTTATTTTATTTCA
The DNA here is from genome assembly GCA_963576765.1 of Draba incana. Classification (NCBI taxonomy): domain Eukaryota; kingdom Viridiplantae; phylum Streptophyta; class Magnoliopsida; order Brassicales; family Brassicaceae; genus Draba; species Draba incana. Next base: position 9,575,312 of record OY755211.1, on the reverse strand, counting down.
ATTTTTTAACTTTTATGAAATACAATTGAATTTTCTTTAATTTAAACATGTTTTTCATAAATTGAAAAAGGTTGTTGTATACATATTTACAATTTGAAGCATTGTTTAATCTAATTTTTGAATCCGGTTATTTTATGGGATTTCCCGTACCGTTCCCGTCTCATCACGTTTTATCCCATTCCCGTCCCGAATTTGAAATGGAACATAAATGGGACGTATTTTTCTAGTACAATAAGTCCCGTTCCCGTTAGATCCCGTCCCATATTCCCGTTTGCCCACCCCTATCGTGGACCAATCTTCTGCCAAAGAGACCAAAGAGGGGTGCAATCAAAGAAGAGGTGGAAATGAGATTCAGCCTCAGAATCTGGTGAGAGGAACTTTGGACAAAAAGTGATATTTTTGGAACTTTTCAAAAAATGCTGGTATTTTTGAGAATCGTCCATATTAGCTAAGTAAAACATGTGCAAAATTATATTAAGGTAAGTAATAGAGAGAACTAAAAATAGGACGAAATTGCCTTTAAAAGTGTAATTAAGGTAAACATAATAGAAAAAAAGAGAATTTGCATCGGCTAACACCACGTTTTTGTGTATTTAGCTAAGTAACAATGGGTACACGGCACTGTTGCACTTTCCGTAAACCCAATTGATGTAACCGCATTTAGACCCACATTAGCTAGTATTTTACATGGTTTTTATATGCATTTAGCTTAGGTTTTACATATTTTCCTTCTCTTTTAGCTCCATTTAGTTTTCATTGAGTCTTAGATTCCATTAGGTGTTTTCTTGCATTGCATTGCATATTTTGTCTATTTCTAGGTACCAAAGGAGTCTTGGATCAAATGAGGAACCAAAGGAATGAAGAAGAGACAAGAATCATGGATACAAATGCAGTCTTGATCCAAAGTGGGGGGAAGATCATGTTAGATAAAGGCCTTCCCCTGCGTATTAAATTTGGAGACCTAATAGGATATTGAGTTAGCTTTCCAATGGATGTGGTTTCAAGTTGTAACGCCCCGATCGCCCTTCCCATTGGCCCTTGTCTATTATCGGACCGTGGGACCACCCTGTCCGACGGTCGGTGCTTTAGTCCGAGAGGCTCGAAAGTCATGTTTACTGACCCTGCAAATCACCACGCAATCTTTTCCCATGTTTTGACCTCACTCACACGGTACTGGAAATGACTTCCCAGTATGTCACCCATCCTGAAACTATTCCAGCTCAAGACCTGTGACCGAAAAAATAAGTGCACTTTGGTGATATAGGTAGCCAAATCGATTCTTTTAAGCCTCTCTGCATATACCGCATATACCATATATGCTCTGAAACCTGGGTATCACAATCACCCCCACTAACAGATCGCAACGTCCTCTTTGCGCATACCAAGATCGTTAGCCCCGACAATCTGACTCTTCACAGATATCAGGGTTCGATGTGATACCAAAATGAAACAACCAGCTTTTTCTTTTTAACCTAAACATTTCTACTGCGGAAAACATAAAAATTAAACCAATAAAATAATCCATTAATTCCATTTATTAAACAATTCCTTAACCAAATAATTCATACATCAAAATTCAAGAATGCTCAAATAAATAAACTAGCAACCTAATAAACTGGTTCACTAGACAAAGCAACATAAACAATAATAGACCCTATCATCCTCTTCTCTCGGCCTCGATTCCACGATCACACTTTTCCTTTACCTGCAACTCAAAAGAAACCGGAAGTTGCGTGAGTATTATCATAATTACTCAGTAGAGCGGTCATCCCGCCAACAGGTTAAACAAACAGCAATTAACGAAAAATAACCGAGTTATCCATTAATTAAATATCCAGATTTACCAATTAAAACAATTCCTTTAAATATCCAGATTAACATTTAAAACAATTTCCGGTTAACATTAATTTTCACAAAGAATTCGGCAAACAGAAGACTGGTGTCGATCGACACTTGCCCATACGAGCACCATCTTCATCACAGGGTGTCGATCGACATAGCCACTAGGCGTCGATCGACACTCTGCTCCTGAACCCAGAATTCGAGCACGTCCTCACTCGGCTCTTTCTCGAGATACAACAAACACATGAACCACACAACATAACACGATTCACGCATGAAACAGAGACGAGACAATCAATAACGTACCCAAAACATCAATCTATCCATTCATCATTCAAACTCTAATCAATCTCTAGCATTTCCTAAGCGATCACGCACTCACCTTGCAATTCGACGATGATGACCGGAAGAAGCTCATGGACGACGACAACACCCTTCACTGATTCCTCGCTGGAACCGCAAAGAAATGAGCCACGAACCACCACAAACGACCACTGGAACAAACAAACAGCAAAAACCCCAAGAACACGAACGATCTCACAATTTTCACTCGAAACCCCTTCGAATCACGATTTTTCCTCCGCGTTATCTCTCTTCCCCGATGGCTCTACACTCCAATCCCTTATAACCTCACGACTAGGGTTTTAATTAACCAAACCGCGTGAAATCGCGGTTTAAAACCAAATCTCTGATTTCTGAAACTTGGTGTCAATCGACAATACCCAAAACTAACAAAATTTTAGGTTTTGGTTGTTAGAATTCTGCTCCACTAGCAATGGATTCGTCCTCAAATCCTCACGAAACTGTCTATCAAAGACCCAAACCTGGCCCATAACCGGCCAGCACCATTTGAGATCCTAACACCCGATCTCCAAGGCCCTCGTCTAATCTCATGTTTATACGCCCGTTTTCCAGACATCTATTACTCTTAATTCATTCCACATCCCTCCCACTCGCATGACGCATCCATTGAGTTGTCGGTGTCACACCACTCCCACTCGCAGGATGCATCCCTTGAGTTATCGGTGTCTCGTCTCCCTTCCACTCTCAGGATGCATCCTTTGAGCTCCGGGTACATCGTGCCCCTTCCACTCTCAGGACGCATCCCTCGAGCTCCGGGTACATAGGAGAGCCTAAGCATCCCCTCGAGAGAACACATTCTCTCTAAAAAAACGAATGAGATATTCGAGACCGCAACCCCTAGAGTAATAAATTCTAAACATCTATAAACATCTATCGACTAAACTACCTCTCGTGGTCAAACTCGATACTTCCTAACCCGGAATATCACCACAAAATACATATAAGAGCAACCATCTTATAAAACAGATAAATAAGAAACAACTCCATCTTATAAATCTCCAAAAATTATAATTGTTACAGCAAAAATGAAAATACAAAATAAGCAAACATTCTAAACAACGAAACTAGAACCACAAACATTGATATATTAGTATTTTAACCTCTTTTACGTGTTGTTTTCTATTGTTTTCGGCTCTTTCCAGTTCTTTTTGTGGCATTTCAGGTTCTAGGAGGCTCTCGGGCATGGATTGGAGTTATTGGAGCTCATTGGAGCAAACGAGGCAGAATTGGAGCAAAAAGGCGATTTTCCCTAACTGAGCACCTGCTAGGTTTGCTCGACCGCCTGCTCGCCCCACCCGCTCGCTAGAGACTTGAAGAATTCTCCTCATTGGAATCCAGACCGGTCGATCCAATCAAGGGACCGACCTGATGACTCAAAGCCAAAGATCGTTCTGGAATCGAGACTGGCCGATCCTCACAAGGGACCGGTCCGTCCTGTCACGAAGACTTGAAGACCGGTCCCGTCTCGGAACCAGACCGACCGGTCGGTCACCCAGAACCAAGTTGCCCTAATTTTCATTATAAATAAGAGGCAGACACCTCCTAAAACAGCATCCATAATTCCATTTTTCATTATGTTTTCACGTTTTCCCGAGACTAGACTCATTTGTTCCAAGTTTTTGAGACTCTTCAAGTGTTCTTCATTCCTTTGGATTTGCTTGTAAGATTTGGAGGATCATCCCACATTCCTATTGAGAAGAATTCTAAACCCTAATCCTTTTTCATATAATCATCATCATGAATTCTCTCTATTGTTTTGTTGCGTTTGATCTCTCCATGGCTGAGTAGTCCATTAGCTAGATTAAGGGCTTTCAATGGTGATTTAGGATTGATTAGTGACTGAGCCAAATACAATAGATTATCATATGTCTTCACCAATCGGAAATCGTAATGCTTAGGCTAATTTGATCACCTAGTCTATGAATTGAAGTTAAACTTATTCACGACAGTGCTATAGGTTGCTAGATAAGCCATTGGTGAGCAATTGATGTGTAACCAACGACAGTTGATTGTTACCATCAATTGTGAACAAATTGAACCCATTCGATAATGCTTGTCAACATCTCTGAATTCAAACGAAAGTTTAGGCATTTAGGTTGTTAGACAAAGATATTGATGCATCACGACAATGGGGCAATATTACTTTTATGTTTGAGTTCTAGACCGTACTTAAATTGAATCCTGAATAGTTACCCAGTCCTTAGTCCGAAATCACCGGCGAATGACCTTGATCTAGTGCTTTTCTTTATTGAATTTACATCGTTTAATTTGCTGTTTCATTTTTTGTTTCATTACAACAAATCCCCATTTTATCTTAGCTTTAATTTAAAATCCATGATTTCATAGTGTAACCTTGGTCTCTGTGGATTCGATACCTATTATACTACTGCAATTATCTTTGCACTTGCGGATTTATTTTGGGTTAAAACTTTCTCACACCAAGTTTTTTGCGCCATTGACGGGGACCAATTGCGTTACTTTTGATATTTGATTTTATTTATAGTCTATGAATTTTTCTAATTTTGTGTTCATTTATTTGTTTCTGCTATGTGTCAGGTGCATGACTAGTAGAAGAACGAGAAGAAATCTCACCAGATCATTAATTAGTGTCACGAATGAAGAATTAGCTCGCCTTGAACGTCAAAACCGTCAACGAAGAAACACAACCGCTCCGGTCCTTTTGGCTGACCAGGAAGAGATGAATGCTCAGTTACAGTTGTTAAGGGATCAGATTGCTCAATTGCAAAGAGATCAACCACAAGCTCCACAAGTGACAACATGATTTTTCCCTCTTTTAAGAACTCAAATCCTAAATTACTAATCCGATGTAGATATAGATTTAGGTTCGTTCAGGGACCGGCAATACACTTTAATTATTTTAAACACAATTTTAGCTAAGCGATTCAAGTGGTATAAGTGTCACAAATTTAAATAGCAAAATCAAAGTAAAAATCGGTTGTAAACAAATATGATTAAGGCGTTAGACTAGGGCAATTATCTCGGGGAATAGATCATCAAGAACCAAGCAATTATTCAGGATATTAATTCAAGTACCAATCTAGAACACAATCACGGTTTTATAAGGATCCACTTTCGTGGCATCGTCAACTTTATCAATCAATCTAGCACCCTAAAATGTCGTTTGAGCCTAAAGAGGTTAACAAGCATTAGCGATTAAGATTGATAAGTTCACGATTTGCCTTAACTTCAACTGTCGTTGGCTAAGGGTCAAATCGCCCATCTATGTCTATTCAAGCAATCTACTACACTTTTGATGAGTAGATTAAACCTAAAATCAAAGGCTAGGTGATCAAGCTAGTCTAGGCATTAAATTCGACATTAGATGAAGATATCAAAATATGTATGAAGTCCTATTTATGCTTAGTTCATGAATCTCTAAATTCCCTTCGAAAACCCTAATCTAACACTACAAGAAAACAAGGAAGTTGTGCCGCTCAATGGCGTCACAAAAGCGTCGCAAAACAGTTTGCGACGCTTTTGTGATGAATAAAAAGCGTCGCTAAAAAACCGTCGTAAATCTTAACCGTCGCACATTCATCACAAATTTGTGACGCTTTAGAGACGAATAAAAAAGCGTCACAAATTTGCGACGGTTTTGAGACGAACCTAAAGCGTCATAGATCTGCGACGGTTTAGTGACGATAAAGAAGTGTCATATATTTGTTACGAAATTATGACTCTTATTCAGTCTTAAATTAGCAACACTATTGTGACGGTAAAATTCGTCACAATTGCGACGAATTTGTGACGCTTTTGAAAGATTCTATTGTTCTTAATTTGTTACAAAAGTGTCTCTAATTTGTGACTAAAAATATAAATGTGATACTTGCATAATTGATTTTTGTATTTAACTAAAACCATTGTTTACAAAAGCCAAAAGAGTATTTAGTTTACAAAACAACATAAACACTTTAAACAATGTTTAGAGTTCAAAGGATCGGAGACACACAAGTTGAACAACAAAAGAAACAACATCTACACGTTGTTTACGGTGCTGCAGTGGCTGCTGCAGTGTTAGAGCTCAGGCTAGTGGCTAAGCCGAGAGTTGTGTTGACTAGCTACAAGGATGAGAAAAGCTACTGTTGGGTGGTTTTTGTGGTGCTTGAGAGATCCCAAACTTAAGATGATCCTCACTTCTTCTTCTCAGATTTTTTACCACCGGACCTGCATGTACAAAAATAGATCCCAATATCAGTAAGTATTGTGTTGTGAAAATTCAGTAGCAAAAATTCAAATTAAAAGGTTTAAGGGTTTACCTCATCTTGAGGAGAACACTAGACATCTCCTCTTAGCAATCTTAAGAGCCCTCTTGTCTTTCCCAACCTTGAGAGAAGCTTAGTGATTCTCTTCTCGTAAGGAGCAAGTCCAGCAACTTCCTTGATCAATGTTTTGATAAACATTGTCCTTTTGCTTGTTTCCAAAAAAAAACCATCAATCCAAAACAAAATTCAGCTCACAACTCAAAATTATCAAATATTTTCAACTTCTATCTACGTACAGCAGAATCAAATCAATGCTAAATAAACTGGAATAGCATAATGATAGTCCATAAAACAAAACAATAACATGACCAAGACCACATATTTTGACAAAAACCTAACTGAGTACATAAATTATTGACCAAAAGCCTTATCTAAGCAAAATGTGTGTATCATTCAACATTCAAAAACCATAACTCAACAATGTCATTTGTTTATAACAACAATGTCATTTGTTTATAACAACAATGTCCGGATCAAATAAGAAATCAGACAAGTACTATAGAAATCGCTAAAATCCAGGACAAACAACAGACTAGAGAATATTCAGTTCTACACACAATAGCCAGAATAAAAATTTAACAAATTCCTAGAGATGCAGATCTGGCCAATTCAAAGTAAAAGATAGATTAACTGAAATCAGTTCATAAGAGGAAGCAAATGCAAAGAAATGGGCTTACAACTTAGTTCTTTAAGTGAGCCAACGCAATTTTCGCCGCTACGGTGAGAGCTTTTGCAGATTACGTATCTAGAGACGTTTCGTCTTCCACCACCACCACTCTCCAAACCCATATAGCGAAGATCCATCTCCGGTCAGCTCTCTGGTCCATCGAAATGGATATCTTCACCATTCTCTCTCGTCCTCCTTTTACCCCTGAACCAAAAACCGAAACAAAGTTAAGAAGCGAAAATCTGAGAGAAAATTTAGAGATTTGAGGAAGATTGAAAGAGATAAACAAGGGAAAATTTAGAGATTTGAGGAAAATCAAATGATACCCTTTCCTTTTCTCAAAAACCCTAATGGATTTGCGCAGAGAGAAGGTGAGAGATGATGTTTTGTTTTTGTTTCCTTTGTCGGTGAAGGAAAAAAAAAAGAAATTGAGCGATTGGAAGGGACGGACAAGATTGGATCTTCGAGATTTGAACGGACAAGATTAGTTCTCCAAAGTTGCCATGTCATCGATCCTAGTGATTCACAAAAGTATTTTACCCAGGAAAAACGAATTTGAGCCAAAATGTTACCGCGAATCCCTTAATACTTGGGTTGTGCCCAAATTTTTCGAAACCACAATATTACGAGCGCCTGGTTTGATAAAACCTTCAAAACTAATGCAAACAAATGAAACACATATATCACTAGATAAACTTCAAAACTCAGGCTAAGTTTGCTAATTCCTGACAATAGCTAAAAGAAGATACATACCTCTATTGGCATTAAAGCTTTAAGAATTATTCTGCAATTACAGAGAATCAAATTTAAAAAAAAAATGTTTTAGATAATTTTGCAAATGAAGAAGATTCAAATAGTTATAATTGTTTAAGGCGACTCTTGAAACTAACCCGAGTACATGTAACCACCTTCATAGACTCTCCTGGATATAAGACCCATCAAACCAACACTTCCTCCTCCATAAACCAAGTTTATCTTCCTCTTCACCTACAATATGAACAACAAATTCCAATCCAATCAAACAAACAAAGACAACGCATTTGGAAAACAGAGGAAAACCCCATTTCAACACTTCATCATAAGATTCAAAGAGCAAACAAAATAGAAAAAGATAAATATCAATAAACGGAATTGAATCCCTAAACGCGGATCAATCCGAATTAGAGAGAAACCTTGATCATTCAAGAGGATTTCGTAAAGGGTTTCTAAAGATCTTACCTTTTCCTTTTTCGAATTTCACTTTTAGATTATAGTTGTTAACATGCATGAAGATCGATCTAATTTGGCCGATTCTCATGAGAAAATTCGCCGATTCTTACCCCCCAAAAATCGGCGATTCACAGTTTCACGGACAACCAACCACCGTAGACACGATTTTGGCCTGATTTCAGACGAGAATCGTCGAATTTCATCAAAAAATCTCCACGAATCGATTCAGGGAGTTGAATCGCGAGAGAGAAGAGAGAGAGAGTCGGTTTCAGATTTTTGTACAGATTAAACGTGTTTTTTTTCTTTAGCCTCTCTAATAATACACAACCATTCTCACACTTACACGTGGCACATAATACATAACCCATTTCCTTAATTTAATTTAAGCATCACGGTTGAGTCGCAAAAGAGTCACAAATTTGTTACGAATTTGTGACGCTAAATGTATACACAACTTGAAACCCTAAACCCTAAATATTTAAATGGAAATTTAATACATTTCTGGGTTTAAAATAAGTTTTTTATGAACTTATGAACCATGTGAATGATTATATTTAGGTAATTTGAACTTCAATTGTCAATTTATAAAAAAAATTTTTTTTTTAAAGTTTACAAAGTTATACTAAGGACTTTGTAATAACACTTATGTGATTAGTATGAACATTTCTTTTTACAAATTAGAAGTTTTAAACACTTAGACGTCAAATTATTAACTCACTCGTGACTATTGTACTTATATTTAATCCCCTAGTTCTTGAATTCATATTTAAAACACCAAAATGATACTGGGCGTAGCTAATCCGTCACAAAAGTGTCACAAATTTGTAACACTTTTGTGACGCTAAGCGAAACCCTATACCCTAAACAACCAATCAGAATAAATTTGTAACGCTTTTGTGACGCTTTTGTGACACTTTTGTCTTTTTCTTGCTGACAACATTTGTCACGCAGTTGTGACGCCTTTTCATTGTCACTAATTTGTTACGGTTAAGAAGTGTGTCACAAAAGTGTCGCAAATTTGTGACGATTTTGTTTTCGTCGCTAATCCGTCTCAAAATGTGTGACGATTACTTTAAACGTCACAATTCTGTCGCAAATTTGCCACGCTTTTTCTATATTTTCATATCGTCACAAATTTGCGATGATTTTGATACGCTTTTCTTTTTTGTCACAAATCCATCACAGTTTTGTCCCACTTCCGTCGCAATCTTTTGTGACGAAAAAAACTGTCACAAAAATCCGTCACAGATTAACTGTTTTCTTGTAGTGTAACAAGGATGACTACTCGCACATCATGGAATGAAAAACACAAAGAGAGATGAAAGAATTCATGGAATTAATTAAAGAGAAAGAGTTTAAGAAAACTTCAATCACAAGTGGTAGAACGAGACTTGAAATCCAAAAGCAAAGAAGCAAAAATCTCTCTAGGGTTCTTCGATCCAAAATGTGTGTAAAAAGGTAAAAGAAAAGCGTATGTTTTATTCTCCAAGGTATTTCCTTTTTAAAGGTTGCGGCGGCTGGGTGAATCCAAGGTGAATCTAGGGTAAATCTTATAGGTGAATATTCACTTTTAATGAGAATGTCTGAAGTGAATCTTCTGGGGAGCAGATGCATCGTCTCAGAGAGCAGGTAGTCCTTTTTGACTCCAAAATCTCCAAAAAGATCGTGTTTTCCTTTCTTTTCCACCAAGCCTCTTAGCAAACTCCAATTCTTCATTCCAGCCACTTTTAGACCTAAAAAGACTCGATACAAGGGAGAAAGACTCGATAAAACACTACAAAACAATGGTTAGAATACGCCGAAAATGGAGTATATCAATTCCCCCAGACTTAGATCTTTGTTTGTCCTCAAACAAACTCAAAACTAAGTAAAGGAAAAAAGTTTGAAAACGTGGGACCTCTTTTATTCTCAGTGAACCGTACCTTTGGCTTTCAATCTGCAGACCACATATTCCAGATTACGAACAACAAAGCTTCACTAAAACAACCTTAACACATTTCTCAACCAAGCCATTTCCCAAACACAAACTCAACGCACTCAAAGTATGCTTGAGGATCTCGCTAAAAACACTACTTAGGGTAGACGACGCTAAAGGGTGTAGGCCATTTAGAGGTGGAGTTAAAATTGTTTAGAGTGTTTAAGGGTTACCAGGTGCTCATAGAGGATGCAGGATATCGCACAAAATTATAAGAGAGAGCGGGTCTGTTTGATACTCCACATTCTCTAAATCACTCATTTCATCCTTCTTTCATTCTTCCCTTCATAAAACCATTATCCACCTTGGGTACACTAGCTGGGCTAAAGAGACATATATTTTTACAGATTTCCACTCTTCATCATCGAATTTTTTTTTTTTTTTTTTTTTTTTTTTTTTTTTTTATGATAGATAAGATGATGATGAAGAGAGTTTTGATTACACAGATATGCCTCTCAAACACGAAGATATCAGTTTTAATGTACATACCCAAGTGAGTTTCAATGATGTTTCTTCTACTTCTTCCACCAAACCTCGTAAATAAGAGCGGGTGCTCTGTCCTTCAGAACGAGTGATCTAGAGGCTGTGTCGACCCATCTCTCTCCGGCCCTTTTGCACATATGTTGCACATGTGACAATGAAGTAACAAGAAGGCAAGGGGCTTGAAGAGAGGTAAGGTTAAAGGAGGGTACTAGCTAAAAATGAGCTAGCTATTCAGGAACAACAAGAGTGGTAAAAGGAAAAAGAAGTCCTGAATATGATTCGTTTCCCTAACCTAGTGTCAATAGCGAGATAATTTTTGGTCAATCTGAAACCTGGAAGATGGTGCATTGAAGTGTCCAGCTATTCCTTGTAATCCATGATCTGAAGAAATTGTCACTAGAAAGAGAGTTAATTAGCACAAGTGGTTCAGGGATCATCATAGAATAAAGTCCTAATTCCCAACTAAAAAGTCTTGACTCGATAAAATCAAACAAAGAAAAACTGACTCAAAAGAACATAAGAAAAGCCAACATCCAAAATAAACGACATCAGTAGCATCTCCCCCCAGACTTACTTCACACCGTCCCGGTGTGAAAATAAGAAAAGGAAGAGGGAAAGAGAGAAATAAATAAGTCCAAATGAAAAGGAAAGAAAAAGAAAAAGGTCTTATCAGAACAAAGGGTGGGATAGAGGAGCGACTAATCGCTTGCAGTGTGCTCGGAATCCTCGTCCTCTTCGGTGGTGGGCTTCTTGCGCTTGGAGGAGCGTGTCGTACGTCCAGACGAAGATGGTGCAGCAGCTGATGAAGCAGGCGGTCTAGGGGCAGGCGGTGGAGCAGCAGCTGTAGATGGCGCGGTAGCAGTGACCTTAGAACCGTTGTAACTCTTCTGGAGCATGTGGAGTATGCGACGGAGCAGTCCATTGTTCTTCCTGGTAGAGTCCACCATCCACGTACGGTACTCCTGGTCCGAAGGGTTTTCTGGGAGGTCCCGGAGTGTGATCTCGCTATGGTAAGGCCTGCGCCAGTTGGCACGTGATTGCTGCACTTTGGCAGTCTCGTCCTCCAAGTCCTCTATCTCTTCATCACTAAGGATATCTTCGGGAGCAGCTGCTCTACCAGGAGTGCTCTCTGGAAGTGGTTCTCCATTTTCATTGCAAAGGTAAGCGGCCTCCGGAGTAAACCCGATGTTTTCGCCATCTCTCAGGTTGGTCAAGGATTGTTAAGGTAACCTGCAAAACCACATACGGTCATCGCGTCCAGTGAAACGGTAAATGTTGGCGTCGGCCATGATTTGGCAATTGATGAGGAAGTTGATGTCCATGAGCCGATCCTCATCGTTGGAAGGCGTGTTATGCAAGTCGACACCCAAGTGTGTGAACAAACGTGTCAAAAGGCCACCAATTCTCTCCGTCTTTCCCTTACCGGCCGTGGTTCTCTTCTCCGCGATTACGCTAGCAAAGACAGTGCCCATGTTGATGTCGAGGTCCACATCACAAGCCAACTCCGGGACCGTGGAAAGAACATCTCGCACCCCTTTGTAGAGGAGCACCAGCTCTGCAATCCTGACCTTGCTATGGTTCTCTTGAGCAAAGAGGAGAACGGACACTGCCTTAGCCGCAATACGAATAGCGGGGTTACGGATGGAGGATTGAGCCGCCTGTCGAGATGCGTATTGGCCACGAGCAATGAAGTTCCAAAATGCGTGCTTGGCCGTGAAAGCGGTGGGGAGAGCAATAGCTTCCGATCCGGAGTCGAAGCCATAAAGCGTGCAAAGAGTGTTGATGGTGATGTTGTACTTCCTCCCGTTGGCGAAGAAAGAGAGAGTCCCTTGAGATGCCACCGGGTTCTTTGGGTTGCACAATGTCCGGGTAGAGCACGTCTGTTGATGAAACTAGCTCGATGAGTTGAGCACGGGACAAGATATCGCTCACTTTTTGGTGAATTCCAAGGATCATCAATGTGTTGGGACACATGAATCGGGTTGGCTCCACGTCGATGTCCAACCAGTTGTTGTAGTAGTAAGCGTCAGTCTGATCCCAAGCGTCATCGGAGTTGAGTGGAAGGCTAGAATCCGATGGTGTGAAGCGTTTACTGGCTGGTCGGGGCCACGGGTGAGGAGCACCGCTTGTTGTGGCGATGTTCTTGCCCTTGGTGGCTCTGCTCTTGGGGTTACCCATCGAAGTCCTTGGTCCTAACATCCTACAAACACCAACAAACCAAACAAAACATGCATAAATCCCATCTTTCACATAAACATAAAATAAATCAAAATCGCTTAAGAATATTTATAAATTTTGGCCTAGAGAAATCGAAAATTCAGTGCTAAAACAACCAATTCCAACAATTTCCACAACTCACAATGTTAAATCCCAAGGTAAATCACACGCTACATTCTCAAAAATTTAAGCTTTTCTTCCAAAACTAGGTTTTACTTAAATGAACAATTTCAAGCCAAATTCACAACCTAGGGCAAGGAAATTAGCAAAAAGACAAGTTCAAAGCAAACCCATGAAGATTTAAACAAGAATTGACCATCGATTTCACCTTTGTTCTTCGAAAAATCGGACTGAAAAAGGGAGATTTCGAGTTCATACCTTTCGTGTCTTCAAAAACGAAGTTGATATTGGGAAAGAGGGCAAAAAATCGAGTGGAAACAAGCTAAAAACCACACAAATCCGTGAAGATTTCACAAATTTGTGTTTTTAAGAAAGCTTCTTTGTTTTAATGGAAGAAGAGAAGTCGTGGGGAAGAAAGGGAGAGATGGGCGCGAGTATATAGGGAAGGGTTATTAAGTGGATCCCACAAAATCAGTTTATTCCCTTTTTGGATATACACTCGGGCAAATTAAATATTCTCTCCTTGACTTACCTGTTGGTGGGCCTTAATTTTGAATCCGAAAATTCGAAATTCAAGATATACCCAGGAGAGCAGAAACCTTGCATGCGGGAACAGGTCCTCCTATATGCTTCTCAGGAATCTGTCTTCCCTTTTTTTTTTTTTTTTTTTATCTGAAAAACTGAAAACTAGAGACATTGAATGGTCGCAGGGGCATTGCACATTCCAAACAGCATTTTACGATAAGCAAATGTGCCGTATGGACATGTGAATGTTGTTTTCTCCTGATCGTCCGGGTGGATAGGAATCTGAAAAAAATCTGAATAACTATCTAAAAAGCAGTAATATGGATGCTTAGCCAATCTCTCAAGCATTTGGTCAATAAACGGCAGGGGAAAATGATCTTTTCTAGTGGCGGCGTTCAACTTCCTATAATCAATACACATCCTATGGCCAGTAACTGTCCTAGTAGGTATCAATTCATTTTTCTCATTAGTGATCACAGTTATTCCGCCTTTCTTAGGTACCACGTGAACTGGGCTAACCCACTTACCATCCTTTGGTTCCCTTTGAGCGGCAAGTTGACCTTAGCCGTTAGGTCATCAATCTTACGAGAATCCGTTCCATTGGATTTCGTAGTCCGATCGTATTCCTGAGACTTGTTGCTTGAGCTTGTGGCTAGGTTCTCGATGAGCTTGTAAGCACTATCCTTCGTCTTGGTCATAAAATCACCATCACTAGCAGCATTCAACGTGTTACGGTAGTCCCAACCAACACTGTCGTAGAAAATACCCAGTAAGTTCTCATCGGTGAATCCATGATGTGGACACTCCCTCTTGTACTCCTTAAACCTCTCCCATGCCTCATAGAAAGATTCTCCAGTATGTTGCTGAAACGTGGAGATCTTGAAAAGTCGCATGGGCATTGCACAAGCCAAACGGCATTTTGCGATAAGCAAATGTGCCGTATGGACATGTGAATGTCGTTTTCTCCTGATCGTCCGGGTGGATAGGAATCTGAAAAAAAACCTGAATAACCATCTAAAAAGCAGTAATATGGATACTTAGCCAATCTCTCAAGCATTTGGTCAATAAACGGCAGGGGAAAATGATATTTTCTAGTGGCGGCGTTCAACTTCCTATAATCAATACACATCCTATGGCCAATGACTGTCCTAGTAGGTATCAATTCATTTTTCTCATTAGTGATCACAGTTAATCCGCCTTTCTTAGGTACTACGTGAACCGGGCTAACCCACTTACCATCCTTTGGTTCCCTTTGAGCAGCAAGTTGACCTTAGCAGTTAGGTCATCAATCTTACGAGAATCCGTTCCATTGGATTTCGTAGTCCAATCGTATTCCTGAGACTTGTTGCTTGAGCTTGCGGCTAGGTTCTCGATGAGCTTGTAAGGACTATCCTTCGTCTTAGTCATAAAATCACCATCACTAGCAGCATTCAATGTGTTACGCTAGTCCCAACCAACACCGTCGTAGAAAATACCCAGTAAGTTCTCATCGGTGAATCCATGATGTGGACACTCCCTCTTGTACTCCTTAAACCTCTCCCATGCCTCATAGAAAGATTTTCCAGTATGTTGCTGAAACGTGGAGATCTTGAAAAGTCGCAGGGGCATTGCACAAGCCAAACAACATTTTGCGATAAGAAAATGTGCCGTATGGATATGTGAATGTCGTTTTCTCCTGATCGTCCGGATGGATAGGAATCTGAAAAAAACCTGAATAACCATCTCAAAAGCAGTAATATGGATGCTTAGCCAATCTCTCAAGCATTTGGTCAATAAACGGCAGGGGAAAATGAACTTTTCTATTGGCGGCGTTCAACTTCCTATAATCAATACATATCATATGGCCAATGACTGTCCTAGTAGGTATCAATTCATTTTTCTCATTAGTGATCACAGTTATTCCGTCTTTCTTAGGTACTACGTGAACCGGGCTAACCCACTTACTATCCGAGATCGCATAAATTACACCTGCTTCTAGAGGTTTCATGATTTCCTTTTTTACTACGTCCTTCAGATTCGGGTTTAACCTCCTCTAATGCTCAATAGAATTCTTTGACTCATCTTCTAGGTGTATCCTATGAATGCAAAGTTCAGGTGAAATTCCAGGAATATCATCTAGCGAATAACCTAAGGCCTTTCTATACTTCGTAAGTTCAAACAAAAGCAAGGCGGTTTCCACATTATTCAACTCAGCATTAATGATCACGGGATAAGTAGAGTTAGGGCCTAGGAACATGTACCTGAGCCCGACAGAAAGGGTTTTGAGCTCGAGTTTCGGAGCCTTCAGCTCGCTCCAAGGGCTGTCAACAGTGTTTCCAGGAGCTGGGGTCTCACCTTCTGGAGCGGGTGCTCCTTCAGCATCGTCCGGTTTGAGAATTAAGAAACCGGTAGATTTTTCCATCTGACCCGAATCCAACATCCTGGCTTACCCGACTGCATCCTCACTCAAATAACCATGTTCACTTTTAGCCTTGGTCAGCGCCACATCAAGCGGATCATTAGTTAGGATTTCTTCAATCTCTTCCTCCGAGATCTCGAGGTTGCCCTCAATGGCAAAGGTTTGCCCATCAATGGTTGGCTTTTTGAGCAATCTATCCATCTCAAATTCCATGATAATGTCTCCCAGCTGGAGACCAATTATACCATTCCTCACATCGATAATCGAACCAGTTGTGCGCAGGAAAGGACGTCCCAAAATCAAAGGATCCTTTGGTTCCTCATCAAGTTCCAGCACCAGCTTGTGCACAAAGTCAGCTGGGATCAGCGTGTTACCAATCCTGACGTGTAAGTCCTCTAGAATCCCCACGGGTAGCTTCACCGACCTGTCAGCAAAAACCAAAGAAATACGAGTTGGTTTAAAGTTAGTATAACCAAGTTTCCTTGCAACCGAATAGAGCATGAGGTTCACGCTTGAACCCAAATCACATAAGGAATACTTGAAACACATAGAACTAACCTGCACGGCTAACACAAATTTCCCGGGGTCATCTAGCTTTTTAGGCATCTTGTTTTGAAGCACAACACTACAATCCTTGCTCTGATGAGCCTTTGCCAATAATCAAACCCTTAACATACTTCTTCATGGCCGGCATCATCTGGATAGCATCGGTCAATGTTAGCCTTACTGTAAGTTGATCCAACATCTCCTTACACTTTTCCTCCTCCAAATCCTTCTGCGATTATCTTGAAGGTACTGGGTAAGGGACTGGGGGTTTGTAGATACGAGACCGAACCTGATCAACCAGCTCATTCGGTATAAGCACACGAGAAGGCGGTCCAGCAACTGCTTCCCCCTGTGTCTCAGCTGGAGCAGGCGCTCCCTGTTGGAGCGGGCGCTCCTTGTTGGAGTGGTTGCTCCTCATACGTTTCTGGGCAGCTCTCAGCTGCTGCCCCTACAACCGGCAAAAGAGTTCTTCCATTTCGTAACATGATTGCATTCACAAACTCTCTGGGGTTTGCAATCGGTTTACCTGGCAGTACTCCCTGTGGGCTTTTGATGGGCTCTGCGGTTTAAGCTACTTGCGTATCAAGCATCTTAACATGGTTAGTCACTGCTTAAAGTCTACCGTTGAGGTCCGAGTACATGGAGTCTACCTTAGTGTTTATCTCAGCAGTGGTCTTCTTCTGGTTCTCCATCAATTGTTGCATCATGCCCTTAAGTTCATCCTGAGAAGTACCACCGGAGCTCGCAGGAGCTTGAAAGTTGTTGAACCTTGTACTCCTTAAACCTCTCCCATGCCTCATACAAAGATTCTCCAGTATGTTGCTAGAACGAGACTTGAAATCCAAAAGCAAAGAAACAAAAATCTTTCTAGGGTTCTTCGATCCAAAACGTGTGTAAAAAGGTAAGAGAAAAGCGTATGTAAAAAGGAAAAAGAAAGCGTATGTTTTATTCTCCAAGGTATTTCCTTTTAAAAGGTTGCAGCGGCTGGGTGAATCCAAGGTGAATCTAGGGTAAATCTTCCAGGTGAATATTCACTTTTAATGAGAATATCCGAAGTGAATCTTCTGGGGAGCAGGTGTATCGTCTCAGAGAGCAGGTGGTCCTTTTTGACTCCAAAATCTCCAAAAAGATCGTGTTTTCCTTTCTTTTCCACCAAGCCTTCTAGCAAACTCCAGTTCTTCATTCCAACACTTTTAGACCTAAAAAGACTCAATACAAAGGAGAAAGACTCGATAAAACCCTACAAAACAATGGTTAGAATACGCCAAAAATGGAGTATATCAATCCGTTTGATCTTGGAACCAATGAGCTCCCACCTTCTTGACAAACCGCCTGGGACGAAATTGATGCATACCAACACAACCGTCTCTTGGATTTGAAGCTCGAACCGACTAGGTTCTTATGTGAGGCGACATTGCAACAATTAGGCCTTAAAGAGCAAGTGCGTAGTCTTCTATTCAACGTGCGCTGCATGAGTTTTGCGTTAGAGGAGGATGTGCTTTATCCGGATATCACTAGGCAGTGCCTTGCCACCGCCACGCTCACGTATGCCAACCCGGAGATGCCAACCTTCGATGAGGCCACTTTCTCGTTCTTTGTTGGAGGAACGAGATACAAGATTTCTATATACGAATTTTGCATAGTATATGGCTTTCGCGAGACCGACAAGAAGTTGGAATGCCCAAAGAGATTCAAGGAGTCCAAGACGTATTGGAGCCTCATTGCTTCAGGAGAGTACTCGAGCAACTCCGCAAGCCAGAACCGTCTCCGCCATCCCGCCCTCCGCATTGTCGCATGCATCCTCAGCAACATATTGTTTGTATGAGTTGTGGGTAACAAGGTCCACATTGACGAGTTATTGTTGTTATTTTTAGGTTGTGCACCCATTCTAGGAGACGGGAAATCGGAGCAATATGAGGGATATCGTTCCAACTTGGGCATATGGTTTGCCGAGACGATATGCGCGATCAAGGACGGCCCAACCGCACCTCACAAGGGGCCAAGAGTTGAGCGTATTGGAAGCCTGCTTACCACGCTATTCCGCTATCTCAAGGTGGATTTATCCGAAGCTTCCTCCATCACCAAGCTGTCACGGATTGACATGGAGCACCTGCTCCACTCCAAGATCATCATCAAGCCAAGCACATACCACTTCATCACTATGACCGGAGAAGCCAATTTCATTGAGCTTCCGAACATGGCCATCACACAGCTCAACACGGTGGATGATCTTGCGTTTCAGCCGCCTCTGGGGCACCTCGTGCCACATCCAAGCCGTTCTTCTTCAGCTGCCAGATCGAGCACCTACTCGCATAGGAGCACCTCCAGACCGAGCACCTGCTCTCAACCTGACTCCGAAGATGCTGGCCCTTCAATCCTACGCCTGACATATCACACCATCCCTCCCCAAGGTGAGTTTGATCTCCCACACATCTCTGATGATGCTGATGGTGCTGAGTACAGGAAGTGGATGATCCAATCCACGAAGAAGTACAATAACCTCATGCAGAGGATTATGGAAACACTCTCCAAATGATGTTGTCACGCCATGGCAGCAAGGGACGCTCAGCCAGTTCTCTCAAGCTCAACCTCAGGCTCGGGTCAGCCATTGGCAAAGAAGAAGCGGAGGATGCATGGCGATGGAGGCGATGAAGCTTCTACTCGGTGATATTTTCTTTCACCCTTCAATCATCATTGTATTATCCGTGTTTATTTTTGTTTTCATTTGAGTCTCCAATCTCTTGAACATTTTCACACCGGAGACGGTGTAATTTAAGTCCGGGGGAGAGGTCTTGCTTTTGAGTTTGTATTTTTATTTATTTTCTGTTTTATTGAGTCTAAACTTTGTAGGGAATTAGGACTTTATCTTATGATGATATTTGAACCATCTATGTTTAATCTTCTCTCTAGTGACCATTTTTACAGAGAATGGGTACAAGAAACAGCTAGAACACTTCGATACACTATCTTCCAGGTTTCAGATTGACCAAAATTTCCTCTCGTTACTGGCATTAGATTAGGGAAACGAACCATATTCAGGACTCCTTATTCTTTTTACCACTCTTGTTGTTCCTAAATAGCTAGCTCATTTTTAGCTAGTACCCTCCTTAACCATTACCTCTTTTCAAACTCTTTCCATTCTTGTTACTTCATTGTCACATGTGCAGCATATGCGCAACAAGGCCAGAGAGAATCGAGTCGACACTGCATCTAAATCACTCTTTCAGAAGAACGAGCACCTGCTCCGAAGAATCGAGCACCTGCTCCTATTTTCAAAGATGATTTTATAATAAGGAAGGAATAGCAATGATGAGCTCCACTTGGGTATGTACATCAATTCTATCTATCTTGGTATTTGAGAGACACATGCTTGTAATTTAAACCCTCTTCATCATAATCATTCTAAGAAAAAAGAAAAAAAAAAAAAAAAAAAAAATCGATGATGAAGAGTGGTAAATCTGTAAAATAGTGTCTCTCTGCACATTGAATGTACCCAAGATGGACGATGGTTGGATGAGGCGTTAGAGAGATTTGGAGAAGAAAGATTGGTTTAGAGAATGTGGATATCAACAAACTTATTCTCTCTTGCAATTTTGTGCGATATCCTGCATCTTCTACGAAACATCGGGTAACCCTTAAACACTTTAAACACTTTGAACTCCACCTCTAAATGGCCTTACACCCTTAGCGCTGTCTACCCTAAAAGGGTGCCTTTAGCGAGATCATCACGCATACTTTGAATGCGTTGAGTTTGTGCTTGGGAAATGGCTTGGTTGAGAAATGTGTTGAGGTTGTTTTGGTAAAGCTTTGCTATTCATAATCTGAATTATGTGGTCTGCAGATTAAAGGTTATTAACTCGGTTCACTGAGGATAAAAGAGTTCCCGCGTTTTCAAACCTCTCTCCTTTACTTATTTCTGAATTTGTTTGAGGACAAACAAAGATCTAAGTCCGGGGGAGTTGATATATTAGTATTTTAAACTCTTTTAAGTGTTGTTTTCTATTGTTTTTCGGTTCTTTCCAGTACTTTTTGTGGCTTTTCAGGTTCTAGGAGGCACTCGAGCATGGATTGGAGTTATTGGAGCTCATTGGAGCAAACGAGGCAGAATTGGAGCAAAAAGGCGATTTTCCCTAACCGAGCACCTGCTCAGTTTGCTTGACCGCCTGCTCGCCCCACCCGCTCGCTAGAGACTTGAAGAATTCTCCTCTCTGGAATCCAGGCCGGTCGATCCAACTAAGGGACCGACCGGTCCCGACTTGAAGACTCAAAGCCGAAGATCGTTCTGGAATCGAGACATGCCGATCCTTACAAGGGACCGGTCGGTCCCGTCTCGAAGACTTGAAGACCGGTCTCGTCCTGGAACCAGACCGACCGGTCGGTCACCCAGAACAAAGTTGCCTTAATTTTTATTATAAATAAGAGGCATCCACCTCCTAAAACAGCATCCATAATTCCATTTTTCATTTTGTTTTCACGTTTTCCCGAGACTAGACTCATTTGTTCCAAGTTTTTGAGACTCTTCAAGTGTTCTTCATTCCTTTGGATTTTCTTGTAAGATTTGGAGGATCATCCCACAATCCTATTGAGAAGAATTCTAAACCCTAATCCTTTTTCATATCATCATCATCATGAATTCTCTCTATTGTTTTGCTATTTGATCTCTCCATGGCTGAGTAGTCCATTAGCTAGATTAGGGGCTTTCAATGGTGATTTAGAATTGATTAGTGACTGAGCCAAATAGGATAGATTATCATATGTCTTCATCAATCGGAAATCGTAATGCTTAGGCTAATTTGATTAAATTTACTAGCATATATAGTAAATTATAATTAGGAACATAGTAACTTATGAATCTATTATATAGATTTTTTGATTAAACATAATCAAGCGGCAAGTCAATTTGACTGAAAGATGGATGACGATGGAGAGTTTAGAGAAGAAACATCATCTTAATCTCCGATTGGAGATTTAGATTCATAACGAGTGAAGACAAAGTAAAATAGAAATAAGAAGAACAAGAAGTGAATTGCAAATTTAAATATCAAGAGAAAATAGTAGAAGGAGGATGAGGAGAAGAGAAATAAAATAAAATAAAATAAAAAATAAGGAAGAAGAAGAGGGCCGGTGAGAGGAGCCAATAGGTTAGAGGTTAGGGGAAAATATTTGTTTTGTTATTTATTTTATTTGTTATTTATTTTTGTAAGGTAAAACCTATATAATACATAAGAGTATTTTCGGAATTTTAACTTGATTATGTATTAGGGTTATTTACCTTTAGAAGTCCTTTTCAAGACTTCTCTTACCATAGACATATTTATTTGTGTTGGTGTACTTTGGGGGTGGTTATTTACCAAGATGGCCCCTACTATTGGTGCCTTACCTGTCATTCCCAGTTCTTTTTCTTTTATATATTTAGCTTTACAAAAGTAAATCAAAAATCAATCCCAGAACTAATTTTTGACAAAAGACAGAGAATGAATCTCCTTCGATCAACAATTATAGTGACGTGAGCAAACTTTCACCAACAAAGGTGAAGGTAATCACTTAAACATTGCTCATCTCCTTTCGAACTCTTCCGTCGTGGTCACCATCAACGAGGGCGGCGATGAGCAGGAGCCAAAAGAGTTTTTGCTATAGTTTTTCAATCCTGAGTTTCAGGATATGCATCAGGGTTCCACTCATTTACATAGGACTCAACTCAATTACATCATGAGTTTCAGGATTTGGGTAAGGATTTCAGTTAATTACATATAGAGTTTCCATTGTGGTTTGACATAGTCCAAATTCAAATTCGTCACCAATTAGTATTTTGAATTACAGTAGTTTGTGTACAATTCAGGTTTCTAGGTCTGCAATTATTATGAATTTTCTGGGTTTGTGTATGATTCGAGATTCTCAACCTCTTGCATAAGATTTCTTTATAAAATTTGAAGATACAATTGACTCTGTTTCATAGTGTTTACTAAAGGCATGTATTTATGTATTAGTTGAAAACATAATTACTGGAAAAAATAAAGATTTAGTTTTGTTCTTGACACTAATGTAGTTTTCAAAGTCACAAACAAAATAAGATGACCACATATTCGAGTCTTGCGAGATGAGAGGAGATGACGAGTATGTTCGAGATTTGATGGACAATGTATCCAATGGTCATGGTTTTGTGGGTCACACACCCCATTTATGATCTTTTGGTCATAGCTCGATGGTCACTCTCACGTAAGATCATGTTCAAGTTTTTATCAACCTCACATGTGATATATCGTGGTTTTTACCCATTTAAGACCACGATATAAGTCCATGTTTTAGAGTCTTTTTGGTGTTTTCGAGTGTTTTGGTGTTAATCTTAGGTACAAAGGCATTTTGGACTCAATTGGTGTTTACTAGAACTTTTTGGAGCATAAAGGAATGAGCAGTCAAAGTCGCAAATTCGGAGTCAACATTTCAGATCAGTGTCGAGCGACGTGGATGTTGGTGTCGCTCGACACCAAAGATTTTCAAGCGTCGAGCGACAGAGTTATGTGTGTCGCTCAACACGACTACCGGACCAGCTCAAAATCAAGTTTTCAGATTATTTCTTTTTTTGCGTCAGAAAGCCCAAATGTTTGCAATTGGGCCCATGACGGTTTTGTAAACTTATATAAGTGTTTTTCAAGCCAGTGTTTAGGCTTATGCTTTATTCTATTGAATTGCTTAGACTTATCTTTAATAAAATCATGTTTTCTTCTATGATCATGTCTGAGTAGTTTCCTTGTTAGGTTTAGGGATTTTCATGGGTTGTTGATGACTTGCTAGATCTGATCTGAATTGCTTAGGATTTATCTTTAGAAGTTCTTCATCTTAACTTTTTCTTATTGCTGATTTTAGCCTCGCGAACTGAAATCTGATCTTAAGGTAATTAATAGAAACGACAGTTTTATTGATTCCTTGAACTAGTTTTTGATGAGCAAAATTTCTATTTGCAAAGACATTTGATTTAAGGTTTTGTGAACAATTGGGCTTGATCATTAATGCTTGTTTAGGTTGTTAGAATTCGCAACGACAGTTGGTTTTCTAGGATTTAGACATAGATAATCTTTGCAGCGACAGCTGATTGGTTTTACATTCGTGTTCATGTTTAGGAACTGAGCTTCATAATCCTATCATTAATTGATCATATGCATATCTGATTCACCTGAGATTTCCCTGTGCCTGACTTTCTTTTAATTGATTTACAACCGTCCTAATTTATTTGTTTACTTGTTTTTGCATTCTCATTATTTCTGTCTAGCATAATCTGAGCATAATAATCTATTGTGTTGCATTGATAACCTGTGGATTTCGATACCCTAAGTACTACAGTGATCTCTTATTTGAGAGAGTGGTTCAAAGGAAAATTTGACCGTATTAAATTTTGGCGCCGTTACCGGGGAGTCAATAGCCATTAGATTTTTATTACTAGGATTTTGTCTAGGTCTTTTTATTTCTTGTTTTTATTTTTGCTTGCTTTTGTTTTTGTTTTTGTTTTTCTCTCTTTGTTTTGCGTTTCAGATACATGCGAAATCGCAATACCAGGAGCAGCCAAGACAAAGAACTTTTGGAACTCAGACTTGAGGAACTAGCATGTCTAGAACGAACCAACAGAAAAGCGACGAAAGAAGCTAAGAAGATGGTTGCGAATACGATTGTGTTCCAGAGAGATGATGGTTTCTTCGACAGAGAAGGAAACCGGTATAATGAGGATGGACAGAGACTGGACGAAGCTGGAAACGTAATCGTGGATGAGGCTGAGCAGCAAAAAGCTCGGAAGGAGGAAGAAGCAAGGCTGGCCCGGGAAGAAGAGGAACGTGTCGAGCGACACAGACTGGCTGTCGCTCGACACGACAAAAACATGGGCGTCGAGCAACAAAGGAATCAGATCGCTCGACCTGATGGAGAGCTTGGTGTCGAGCGACAGGAAGCTGGTGTCGCTTGACACTCTGTCCAGAATCGCACTTTGGCTGACTTTAATCGTCCTGAGCAGTTTTACGCAAATCGAGCTGCAATTCGTCCTCCTGCCTTCCAGCGTGATGACTTCGAGCTCAAGCCAGCGTATTTCTCTTTTGTGGCTCAATACCCGTTTTCTGGATTGCCTCACGAGCACCCCATGGACAATATCGAAAGATTTGAAGATCTTGCATCCAGCATCAAGGCTAACGGAGTCTCTGAAGACTACTTGTTCGGTAACTAATTCCCGTACTCACTACACGGTGAAGCCAAACGTTAGCTAAGGACGCTTCCTCCAGGCTCACTTACTACATGGGAAGATACAAAGAATGCTTTCCTGAGCAATTTCTTCGATGATGCGAAGTCAAAGGACTTGAGATACAAGATCACCACCTTCAAACAAGGAGATCAAGAGGCGTTCAAGGCTGTGTGGCACAGGTTCAAAGGTTATCAGAGGGACTGTCCACACCATGGTTTCAACGAGGTCCAGTTGCTTAATATCTTCTACAGAGGGATTGCGCTGCAATACTCTGTGTCTCTGGATGCTGCGAGCAACGGGAATTTCAACACGAATTCTCCAGGGACTGCCACCCAGCTCATTGAGAACATTGCCAACAGCACCAGTGCCAAGAACTTGGACTATGAGAGAAGCCTGCAGAAGCGAGACATCAGTGGAAACCAACTTGCTGAGGTCACAAAGAAGCTTGACACTATGACTAGTCTTCTAGCTGGGAAGAAGTCAGTCCACTTTGCGCAGGATTCTGAGACTGCAGAAGAAGATGTGAACAACCTTCATCAGAACAGATTTCAGAAGTATAGCAGTCAAAATCCCTTCCAGAACGGCTACACCTGAGATTATGGATCATCCTCTTATCAGAAGCCTCCTCCTCCGTCTGCGACCAGTAAAATGGAATCCATGATGGAGCAGCTTCTAGAGGGACAGCAAAAGTTAGCTGTGGATTGGAATATGAAGTTTGATTCGCTCTATACAAACTTAAACGGAAAGATCGAAGCTCTAAGTACTCATGTTAGGAAGCTAGATGTTCAAGTGGCTCAAACTGCAGAATCTGTCAAGAGACAAGAGGGTTTTCTTCCTGCAAAGACAGACTCTAATCCTAAGAGAGCTTGCAATGCCATTCGGGTAAAAGATGATGATTATTTTGACGAGTTTGATGCGATTTTCGGAGCTCCAGAGTCAGTGTCGATCGACATTAAGGAAAAGTATCGATCGACACGAGAAGAATTAGCTATATCTGAAATTGAAGCTCTGGTATCGAGCGACAGGGAGCATTGTGTCGCTCGACACGAGGAAATCAGCAGCGTCGATCGACAGCCATCTAGCGTCGCTCGACACACATTGCAGGCCAAACCAAATCTTCAAAAACCGTCTCCAATCATCAAGGAAACCGTTCATAAGCCAAAGCTTCCTTTTCCCAGAACTTGAAGAACTAAGCAAGAGGCTGAGGAAGCCATTTGCAAGAGGATGATAGAGAAGATCATGATAGAGATGCCTCTTATAGACGCGGTTAAGCTTTCGCCTACTATTAGGAGATACGTCAAGCGAATGGTCTCGAATGGAGTTAGTCCAGAGGAAGGTGCGCTGCTGACCAGAGATCTTCAAGCGATACTCCTGAACACAGCTCCAGTCTCCAAGAAGAAGAAGAAGGAGATAGTGGTTTCTGAAGAAGTTAGTGCCATGATCCAGAGTAGGATTCCTGTGAAGCTGCCTGATCCAGGAAGCTTTGTGCTTAATTGTTCCATCTCCAATGAACAGTTTCCTCATTCGCTCTGTGATTCGGGTTCTGGGATTAACTTGATGCCATTGTCTGTTGCTGCCAGACTTGGGATGATGGATTTCATGCCAACAATGATGTCTCTTCTCCTAGCCGATCGATTCAGGAGATTCCCAAAAGAAGTTCTGAAGGATGTGTTAATTAAAATTCAGGATTGCATGATTCCTGCAGATTTTGTGGTTTTACAATACGATGAAGAGCCTCAAGATCCTTTGATTATGGGAAGATCGTTCTTTGCTACAGCTGGAACTTTCAGAGGACATCCCTATCGCAATCATTGAGGATTTAGTCGTTTCAGAACCATCTCCTGAGAATCTTGAAATGGAGCTAAGGTGTGAGTCTCTTGCACTTAATTCTACACCTCTTGTTTTCATCAAGGATTTAAAATGTGAAAAGCCTGTTACGCGCTTACGCAAGCATCAAGTTTCTCGAAAGCTTGGTTCTTCTTCTGATGAATTTACAAGAATTCCTAAGAAGCAAAAAGAAGAGGTGAAACCAAAAAGAACTTCCAAGCCTTTCGCGCGAATGAGAATTATTATTCCTCAAGAGCTAAACGACAAAGGAGAAGCAGTTATTCAGGAGATGATGGCTAGAACGATGAGACTTTTGCCTGAGATCGCTTCTGATAAGTTTGGGGGAGATGCAAAGAAGGTTCGACTATTTTCCTGCAAAACACTACAAAAGACACACAAATACAAAATATATTATACAAAACCGACTTATATCATGGTTAAAAACGGGTAAAAACCATGATATATCACGCCCCCAGACTTAGCATTTGCTTGGCCTCAAGCAAAACATACACCAAGAATGTGAAAGAGGTTTGAAAACATAGAACATACCTTCTTTCGATGCAGCGAATTGACCTTTCCAAAACCAACCAGAATCAGACCACCATGTACTTCTCCGCAGATACACACAACCTTCCAAATCCATCCACCACTTCGCAGCATAATCCGTTAGTCTTCATCGCTTGATCTCAATGTTCTCAAAGCCATGAACCCTCTAGACTCATTCCCATACTATACCGCGATAAATCAACCTAAACAACACTTGGTAATCTACCTCTCCCCCAGACTTATTTCGTTCTATATTTACATATATATACATTTTTTTTTTTTTTTTCGATTGTTAAACTCGAAGCAGTGCATATTTCACTAATGTTGTTCTTTGTGAGGAGACAGGTTCGTGACTCACTACGATTGTTCCTTGTGAGGAGACAGGCTCGTGAGATTGCTCGTCCTCAACATCCTTTTTAAGGGACTCAGACTGCTGCTTATGAGCTGGGTGATCATCTCGAGTACAGATTCATTGGATTTATTCCTTATCTTGTACTCGATAACTATCATTTCACCCCAATCCTAGTAATATTTTATATATATGTATATATATATATATATATATTTATTTTTCTTTTTATATGGGGAGAGGAGTACCATTACTATTAACAGACGGTTGAATTTATCAGGTATGAATGAGGAGTCAAGCTCAATGGACATCGATCCCAAAGAGAGTCGTGCAATAGCTCTGACTTGGCGGATTATACTGGAAGTAGCGGACTTCTCTAGTCAATTGGTCTATCCTAGGATTTTTCATTAGTCTTAACTCTGAAGTTGATCCTCGAAGAATGGTCACATGATGAAAAAGACCAAAAGAAGGGATGTTCTACTAATTTTGACTCAATAAAACAAAAAAAAATTTTAACCAAAAATTTGAGTCAAAAATCAAAACAAAAAGAAACCCGTTAGTAAATTCCTCCCCCAGACTTAACCAACACTGTCCCCAGTGTTATCTAGCCCGAGATTGGTAAAAGAAATCAAATGAAATGCGAACTTGATCAAAGAAATACAGAATTTACCATTTTTGGGGGTCCTGTCGATCGACAGGGACTTCTGTCGATCGACATACCATGTTCTGCCTTAGACCGTTGTGTTGTTTAAATCTTTAAAACGTCCCTGTCGATCGACAGAATGTATTCTGCGTCGATCGACAGAGTATTTTAAAGCCGCAGAAGGTTTCTCTAGAGACCTTCGTGTCGATCGACAGGAATTAGGTGTCGATCGACATATGAGGCTCTGTCCAAACTTCGCATCTGTCGACTTCTCGCAAAGTGTCTGGTTCGAAGTCCGAAGTTGTCCAAACCTGCATCTACTGACATTCAACAAATGATCAACGGGAACAACTCATTGCATTCCTTAAATAAAAATTCAAGTTCGCTTAGTATTCGAAATTTCAACTAAAAAAATCAAAACAAAAGTACGAAATTGAAAAGTAAATGGGTTGACTCCCATTAAGCGCTCATTTTAAGTCATTAGCTTGACTATGGATATGTTTGGGGAGGTCCCCAATGGCGCGTTTAACGTCACTAGCTTGACGGTTGCTTCATCTTTGTCACTTCCTTCTAGAACAAAAGAGAAAAGATTAACAACAAAAGGGAATAAAAATAAAACTCTAGCCTTAAGAAGAATCAAAATCCCAATGATCAATGCAAAAACCTCCCCGGCAACGGCGCCATTTTGATGTCAGGCGTTTTAACACATGGCCGGGGCCATCAAAAACCCCTATGTACGTTGTAGCACAAAGGGTTATCGTATCCACAGGGAGGTTTGATTGATACACTAGGATTGCAATGATCTACTCTTAACCTAGAGCGATGCTTTTTACAAGTAAACAAAAGATGGAACTATGAAACAAGTGAAAAGGATGGTTTTAATTTACATTGCTCTCTAAGAGACGAGAGTTAGACCATGGAAATTATTATAGGCAATGAATCAAAGATTATCACAACTGTCAAAGTTCTATCACGCACCGTTCTAGAACTCAAACACGAAAGTATAACCAACTAACTGTCGTTACGAAGGCTATATATATTTAGACCCTCATGAATCATCGAATCTAAACACGCATTTAGCACGAGTTCAATATGTGCACAAAATCCCTAAGCCAAATATTCTTTGCGAATAGGTAACCTTGCCCATTTAGACTAGATTCAGGTTATTAATCCCACTGTCGTGGCTAACCAACAATCCTAAAATCAAGATTCTAGGTGATCAAGCTAGATTCAAGCATTGAGAACAGTCTAAACGAAGAACTAACGGATAACCTCAACAGATCTTCGATTTTATTGATTTCTCATCAAAACCCATGAAATCTCCATGTCCTAACAAGTAATTTACTCAGAAATAGATGAAGAAATCATAATAACTGAATAGAATTTCATAAAAGAGTTAGAGTTTAGAAGATACAAATGGTGTCACTAGGTGAAGAACATGAAGATCTCCCTCCAAGATCTTCAAAATCTCTCTCTCCCTCTCTCTCTCTCTCTCTCTCTCTAAGTCTCAAAACGAGAATAGATCTAGTTTTTACAAGTTTTCTAGATATTTTACAAAGAAAACAAGTTTAAACTATTTATAGAAGTGCCAAAATTAGGTCTGCAGGTCCGCCGTCGATCGACATTAAAGTCCTGTCGATCGACGCGAAGGCGTCTGTGGAAATATCTGAAAAACGCGTTGTTCTGGCTTCTTCGGGCTTCCTGTCGATCGACACAAATCCCTGTCGATCGACGGGAAACTCTCTGGAAAAACCCCTCCGGTAAAACGGTCATCTCTCCTGAACCACCGATCGGAATGACCTCATACCACTTCCATTGGAAAGCTATCTCAAATACCTACACCTTTTATGAAGACCTCTGAAGCTAAATCCAAATGGAAACCGTTCTTCTAAGTCGATCTTTGAAGCACTTCGGATGGTTTCGGCACAAACGACTATTATCCTGCAAAACACTAAAAATGACACACAAATACAAAATATACTATACAAAACCGACTTATATCATGGTTAAAAACGGGTAAAAACCATGATATATCAAGCTTTCTTTTTCAATTTTACGTTTGGTTTTGTTGTTGGTTTTGAGTTTCAGGAAATTGACCGTTTAAATGCAAGTGAGAATGCACATCAGAACTCTGTGTTGAGCGACACAGAGAAGACGTCGCTCGACACGAGTAAAATTACATCATCGATCGACGAGGAGCTTAAGTCACTCGACGCGACTAAATCCAGAGCGTCGATCAACACAGAGGTCATGTCGCTTGATACGACCCCCAGGTACGAATTCTCACTTGATTTTTCATTCGTTTCATTTCCTATTTGTTTTGTTTAACCAATCTTAGGCTTAATAACACTGGGGACAGTGTTGTTTAAGTCTTGGGGAGGTAGTTGCAGATATTGTGTTTTGTTTTGGTGTTTTTAAGTCCAATTTTAAAATTTTCAGGTCGAAACTCCCCTTTCCAACTTACTTTGAACAACACACAAGGACCATTACATTGTAAGTTGATGGTTTTACAAGGTGGGTAACTGCAAGTGGAGTGGTTTTACGGAGCGGGTCCAGATTCCTGGAGAACGCCAGAAAGAAGTTGCAGACCCCGCCCCTAATGAACTCTAATTTCTTGTCAAGGGCGTTGGAAATCGCAAGACTTGATTCAGCTTCCAAACACTTGAAAGCGAGGACGGACCGCTCTTGAAACTTCTTCCCGAATGACGAATACAACTGTCCTAGATCAAAAAAAAAAAGCCTCATGACCCTGTCTCCACAAGAACACCAGTAGTGAGAGCTGAACTAGTGATCATAGAGATGCCAAGGATCTAAAAGAAATCTACAAAAAGTGCAAGTCCAAAATCAGAAAAATCCTGAAGAAAAAGTTCAACAAAGGGCATTGCATCTCTATAATATTCTTAATTGGATACAGTTTCAGAGGGAAGAGAGAGGGTGAAACGCAGGAAAGTGTTAAAGGAAGTGAAAGAATCTAGAAGGTCCAGCGATTGATATTCCCTCGATGAGACCGCACTTAATAAACTAAAGGGGTTTGCGACTGAAAGTCTGAGATTTTCTAAAGAGTTTGGATTCAACCTCAATGACTGCTTTACTTCTAGGGACACATCGAAGTATCATCATTGGCTTTGCAGGTATGTGGATCTAGAAGGAGTGAGAATATTGTTTTGCTTAGGGACAAGCAAAAGGCTAAGTCTGGGGGAGTTGATATATCGTGGTTTTTACCCATTTAAGACCACGATATAAGTCCATGTTTTAGAGTCTTTTTGGTGTTTTCGAGTGTTTTGGTGTTAATCTTAGGTACAAAGGCATTTTGGACTCAATTGGTGTTTACTGGAACTTTTTGGAGCATAAAGGAATGAGCAGTCAAAGTCGCAAATTCGGAGTCAACATTTCAGATCACTGTCGAGCGACGTGGATGTTGGTGTCGCTCGACACCAAAGATTTTCAAGCGTCGAGCGACAGAGTTATGTGTGTCGCTCAACACGACTACCGGACCAGCCCAAAATCAAGTTTTCAGATTATTTCCTTTTTTGCGTCAGAAAGCCCAGATTTTGTAAACTTATATAAGTGTTTTTCAAGCCATTGTTTAGGCTTATGCTTTATTCTATTGAATTGCTTAGACTTATCTTTAATAAAATCATGTTTTCTCCTATGATCATGTCTGAGTAGTTTCCTTGTTAGGTTTAGGGATTTTCAAGGGTTGTTGATGACTTGCTAGATCTAATATGAATTGCTTAGGATCTATCTTTAGAAGTTCTTCATCTTAACTTGTTCTTATTGCTGATTTTAGCCTCGCGAACTTAAATCTGATCTTAGGGTAATTAATAGAAACGACAGTTTTATTGATTCCTTGAACTAGTTTTTGATGAGCAAAATTCCTATTTGCAAAGACATTTGATTTAGGGTTTTGTGAACAAT
Organism: Draba incana; assembly: GCA_963576765.1. Lineage (NCBI taxonomy): Eukaryota > Viridiplantae > Streptophyta > Magnoliopsida > Brassicales > Brassicaceae > Draba > Draba incana. The sequence goes on along the minus strand of OY755211.1, from coordinate 9,543,180 downwards.
TGGGTTTGATCTTTAATGCTTGTTTAGGTTGTTAGAATTCGCAACGACAGTTGGTTTTCTAGGATTTAGACATAGATAATCTTTGCAGCGACAGCTGATTGGTTTTACATTCGTGTTCATGTTTAGGAACTGAGCTTCATAATCCTATCATTAATTGATCATCTGCATATCTGATTCACCTGAGATTTCCCTGTGCCTGACTTTCTTTTAATTGATTTACAGCCATCCTGATTTATTTGTTTACTTGTTTTTGCATTCTCATTATTTCTGTCTAGCATAATCTGAGCATAATAATCTATTGTGTTGCATTGATTCCTTGTGGATTTCGATACCCTAAGTACTACAGTGATCTCTTATTTGAGAGAGTGGTTCAAAGGGAAATTTGACCGTATCAACAAGCTCTGAACACCATTATAACATAAAGGATATTTCTTCCTCTGCCGCATTGTCTCGAAGAACCAAATTTATTTCTCTACCAAAGTCTGTGAGTCATGATTGTTGTCTTAACTTATTAAGTTTAAGATTGTTTATAGATGACTTGAGTGTTTTGTTGGCTTAGAAAGAGTGTATGGAGATAAGGGTGATTAGATGAGAAGTAAGCTACAATGCAGAGTTTGAGCCGGAGGAAAAGGATGCTTATACGGTGGTTATATGGAAATCGAGGAAGATGGAACTATCCGACGTACTGGTGTTAACCCAAAGCTTCAAAGTGAATGAGCTTTGCAAAGTTTTATGTTTCGTAGACAACCCAATCTCTAAGAAGAAGAAACTATTTATATAGGTTCAATGTGAAGCTCTTTGAACTTTCCAAATTTATTTACATTTTACAAGAAAACAAAAGATAAAGGTTTTTGGACTTTGTTTTTCTTTAAACAGCAAGTGAGATATGTCTTTATGTGTGTTCTGTATAGTTAAGAGTGTTTGCTTTATCACATGATATAATTTGTGTGGTTTTATACGATTTGTTTGTTTGGAGTGTGAATCATCCTTGTTATAAGAAGAATTTTTATTGAACTATCACTAGTAAAAAAAAAGGAAATACCCACGAATTTTTTCGTGGGTAAAGCAAAAAAGCCACGAAAACCCACGAATACCCACTATGAACAGTATATGCTTACCCACGAAAATATTCGTGGGTTGTTCGTGGGTATTCGTGAGTTTTCGTGGGTATTAGTGGGTAAATTTGTACCCACGAAATGGTAGTGGGTTTTCGTGGGTAATTTTGCCACGGTTACCCACGATTTTTTTCGTGGCAAATCCAATACCCACTAATACCCACGAACAAATTCGTGGGTTTTGTAATACCCACGAATTACCACGAACTTTTCCGTGGGTGGTGCTCACAAAATGTTAGAATTATACGGTTCCCGATTTTTTTTTAACATTGACAAATATATTAACCTTATAATGGTTTAAAAACTTATTAATTAGATTTTTGTTAATTCGAATGGAAGCTCAATAAAAAACAAAACATTTGTTATATAATATTGGTTTATTTCATTAAACATATTAAAATATTACATTACACAACAACATTATTATAAACGCGTACAATAGATGGTAGGAAAATAGTATACATTAAAGCAACATAAAGAGTCTGGTGTTTAACCAGCTTATTCGTAAACATGGACGGGTCGGATGTTTATTCACCATCAGAGTCTGGGAATATTTCATTTTTGTAGCCAGTAGTTCCTTCAGCTTCCTCATTGATAGTAAATGGTACGGTTGGTTCGTATTCAGCAATCATCGAATTAGCCCCAATTATCTGTTTGAAAAAAGATTTTAGTTTATAATTATCAGTAATATTTACAAACTTATGGAAAATCTACCTTAACAATGTTCCGCTCAGTGATGTTGAGGTACTTAGAGTTCCCGTTAAAACGGCCTACGGTCACATTCTGTAGAATGACAACCGCACCTACGCCAGTGTTGACTCTGTTCTCGTCATTGTTGAAGATGTTACGGTGCATGGTTCCCTCGATGATTCCAGACGGATCCTTTAAGGTTACTAGAAGGTCTCCCTGGCCGTTGGGGGTCGCATTGGATAACATAGCGACAAGCTGAGAATAAGATAAAATTAACTTGTTAGATACATTGTATATGTAAAATTAAATAATATTGGTCGACAACGTAAACCTTTTTCACTTTCACAAACTGTGAATGCGGGCATTGTATTTCTACAACCTGGGTCCAGAATGGTGTGGTTCTATTGTTATAAGTACCTATATTTATGAATTAAAGAGTTAGTATTTGTCATGTACAATCATTATTGTAATGGTAAATGAGTACATTATATGTCTATACCTTCGCGGATTATGTAATCGATAGTAGAAGTTCAGCGATGACTATTAAAATCCTGGTCGCCCTGTTGTGGCTCATTCATGACCTCACAAATGAAATCTTGTGTTGGGCGTGTTTGAGAACTTTCAACTCTCAACACCTCCCTATCGTGAGCCCTCTTGCGAAACATTCCTCGCTGTATGAGTTGGGCAGGTCCCGAAATTACCGGCGTTTGGATTTCAGATCGTTGTGTTGGTTGGAGTGAAACTGTCGGTTGAACATCAATAACATATAAGTTATCGTATGGAGGGCTTGAAGGAACACGAGTTGTTTCTCGAGGGTTTTGAACGGAGGCTCGGTTTTCCATGTAGTAATTCCATAGATCTTTGTTTGCCATTTGGGTTTTCGTGGGTAACTTCATCATTTTCATCGAAACAGATGTGTTTCCTCCATTCGACAAAACCACTCAAATTTCCACAACCTCAGGCGATTTCGACACAGACCACCGCCGACGAGTCCACGGCGAAGCTCCGGCGACCCACCACCGACGAGTACACGCCGATTGCGACACCGACCACCACCGATTTCACATCTCCTTAGGTAAATTCCTTTCCTCTCTTTAATCCTTTGTTTTTCTTCAATTAGGTTTCGGGTAAATCATCAAAATTTGATTGCCTCTTGATTGTAATAGCTTTGTGTAGTTTATGAGAAGGAAATTTGGATTGATTTACTTAGATTGTTAAAAATTTGCTTAGATTGTTAAAAATTTAGGGTTAGTGTATACTTTAGGGTTTTTTTAATTTTCCAAATAATTTTTTGTTTGAAAAACTTAAATTAAAAGGTTTGTAGAAAAAATTGTTGAGTAGTTAGTGTTTATTAATAATTAAAAGAAAATTTTAAATATGTTTAGGTATTTAAAATTAATTTTGTGGATTTTTACATACAAATTGCATATTTTATAAATTTAGTATTATAATTTAGTTTGAAAAAATAATATAAAACCGAAAAAATTAGATAACAAATACCAAAATTATATAATTGAAAAAATAAATCTAATACAACTTGTATTGTGTTGGGTTTTTTAATTTTCCAAATAATGTTTTGTTTGAAAAACATAAATTAAAAGGTTTGTAGAAAAAATTGTTGAGTAGTTAGTGTTTATTAATAATTAAAAGAAAATTTTAAATTTGTTTAGGTATTTTATATTAATTTTGTGGATTTTTACATACAAATATTATATATATAATATTAGTATTATAAATTAGTGAAAAAAATATATAAAATCGGAAAAAAATTAGATAACTAATACCAATATTATATAATTGGAAAAACATATCTAATACAACTTGTACAAAACTTATATATAAAAGTGTCACTTGTTAACAAATTTTGAAAACATATTAATGGCTTCAAATCCTAAATTCTTGAAAAACATATATGAGAAAATAAGTTATAAAATTAAATGTTAATGTCTCTACAAAAATATATGACAAAATAAAGACTTGAAAATTTAAAATATAAAACATATTAATGGCTCTAATTTTTTTTAACAAAAAATCAGAAAATATTATTAGTGTAAGAAATATTAGATGTATTATTTTTGCATGTAGTTATGTCTTCGTCTACCGGGACCGGCTCAGTTCGAAGCAGACCCCGTTTCCATCTCCCAAAATCTGCCATAGGTGCTTCTGCAGAGTATCGTTACCGTTTACAGGCGGTATACGAAGTGCCTACTAGGAGATCACAGCCTGTCCTCCATCCGTTTAAGGAAAACGGAGGACTATGGTAAACATCTTAAATATTTAACAAGTTTAAGGTCTATGTGTTTACTAATTGATTTCTAACTTTTTAAATATTTTTTAAAGGATTGGGATCGATGATTCGGTCACCAGCTTTATTAAATGGACCTGGCAGGGTAATTTTTGGGGTCCTTGGAAGAACTGGACCGATGTGAAAAAATTCGCTCCAGAAAAAATTCAGAGTTGGTGGGGAACATTTGTGGTAAGTTAGAAAATTCGGATATTTAAACATTTAGTAATTTTCCATTACTAACATTGTATATTAACAATGGTTGTTGCGAGTTGTAGCAAAACTATTATTGGGATCCCGAGTTCGAGGACATCGTCTTTTATGAATGGAAGGAAAAGACGAAGTTAGGAATCGGCGAAGAGATTAGTAGGAAACATCGGCAGGGAGTGCAGCCCGTCTATATCAGCGAGGATGACTGGGCAATTCTTTTGGAACAATGGCAGACTGAGAAAGCCATTAGCAAGAGTAAGACTGCTGCTGAAAGCCGTAAAACGCCGATCAACGGCAAAGGAATGCACAAACACAGTGCCGGGCCCCGATCCTTCTCAAAGATCGACTATGAATTGGTAAGTTTGATCCATATATTAATTTACAAATCTATTAAATATCGTTAGTAATGTTAATGATCACTACATTGTGTAAATAAATTTTTTTGATAATGCAGAAGCAGAAGGGGCAGGGATTCGAGGAACCATCCATTCTGGATTTGGTGAAGGAGACGCATACACGCGCGGATGGCACTTACGTTGATCCGGTGATTGAGGGACTCGTGAGGGAGGTTGAAGAGGAGGCTTCTCAGCACCAAGATTCGACCGGCACAGCTTTTTCCACAAGTGGTTCTCCTCGGGAATTCATTAACCAATTATATTTTCAGGTAAATTTTTTCATATTATAATTTTTTATTTATTTTATATTTAGACTTTAATTCTCTTATTGTTTAAAAATGCAGAGGGTGAAACCAAAATACGGGCATGCCTACGGCGTCGGTAGTGCGAGGACGCAGTTTTATCACCATTCCGTCCAGGATCCGTCGGGAACACAACCGGATCTCCGAACTGAGCTCGATCAAATGAGGGGTGAGATGACTAGCATGGCGAGTAAGATAGATGTCATTTTGAGGAAGCTAGATAGACGCAGCGGTTCAAGCGGGACGACTCAGCCCGAAGACTCTGGTGGTTCGTAGCCGTTTATTTTATGTTTCTGCTTTTTTTTTATTTGAAAACTTTTAATTTAGAACAATTTAATTTTATGTAAAATATTTTATTTCTATTCGAATTATTAGTTTAGTATTTAATTTAATTAATAATTTTAATAACAAATTTAAAAATAAAAAATGTTTTTGCAAAAAAACATACTACGTACCCACGAAAGTTTTAGTGGGATTTCGTGGGTAAATGGCTTCCCACGAAAACTTTCGTGGCAAATCGTGGGTAGTTTCCCACGAAAACATTTGTGGGTATTCGTGGGTAACTACCCACGAATACTATCGTGGCAAATCATGGGTTTATACCCACGAAAACTTTCGTTGCAATCCGTGGGTAACTACCCACGAAAATGTAAGTGGGTATTCGTGGGTAATGATACCCACGAAATATGTCGTGGGTATTCGTGGGTTTTTGCCACGGATACTTTTGTGGCTTTTCGTGGGTAGCTTTACCCACGAACACCCACTAAATTCTCTACCCACGACCCTATACCCACGAAAATTGGTCACTCTTACCCACGAAACTTTCGTGGGTATGGCCATTTTTTTTACTAGTGTATATGAATAATTTATTTCTTTTGTACATTTTAATTCGTCCACGAATTAGCATATAATTATATGTTCATAGTGATTCATCTAAAATAGCACATCCACGACGAGGAAGACACTAACATTATCTACAAAACGTTATCCATGCTAAACTATTGACGCTCAAAAATATAATGGTCATGGTTCTATGGTCACACAATTTCATTTATGAGCACACAAACAAACTATCCACAAACGTATTCAATGGTCATGGTCATTGTTTTATGGTCACCGAATCGTAATTATGATCTTTTGCTCATAGCTCAATGGTTACACTTACGTATGATTATATTCAAGTTGTCTCAACCTCATAAGCTTTAAGCACCATTGTAACACATTGTATCACAAACATCACCTATTGTAACACTATGACCACTTAAAGTTATTGTTGGTAACCAAACAACTTTGACCATTAAAGCTTGACCATTCTAGAATCTTATGTTGATAACCATACAACTTTAACCATTATATATACACATAATGGTCACTTGAGAACATTAAGATAATACAATCTCAAATCCGATAAACTCCTGGTAGAAACATATAATGCTAATGTGAGAAAATATGGATAAAAAACCACTACACCACCAAAAAGAAACGTCATAAACTAAGAAACACAAAAAAAACGTGAAATTCAATAGCAAACAAAACGAATTGAGAAAACTAACCAAACCTATCCATACCAATTTGTAACATATGATAATCAATCGTCGCGGCCGAACCACTACACTAATTCTAGCGACTCGCTATCGTTCCTCGCGTTTCCGACTCGGGCTTTACTCTTGGTGGACTCGCAGAAGAACGGTGGACGACTCGTCTCCGACCGTCGCGAATTTGATCTTCTTGTGAATAAGATTGACAATGAATATACTTCCAAGTATTTGGTATTCTTCCTTAAACATAACGATTGGTCTTTTCAAGAATTTGTTCATCTAATAAGTTACCTGTCTTTTGAAATTTTAAAGAGACCCAAATCGGAAAACTAATCTTCAATAGATTCTTGTATTTGATTGAAATCATTCTTGCAAGAGAAATTGAGAGTTTGTAAGTGCTCAAAACTCTGAGATACCACATCAAATCCATTTTTCTTATTCAATACTTTGATCAAATCGTCTCCATAAGATATTAGATCCTTCATATTTAAACTCTGAATATATTTACCAAATACATGAATTTGTCTCTTGGCACAAGGGAAAAGGAATATAAAGGAAAAAAGGACGGAGAGAGGAAGAACAAAAAAAATCTGAGATGTGGGACAAATGAAAAAGGTGAATTGTGTTGTAATGAGGAGAGATTGTGGACCATATAGATCTTTAACTAGGAAGGGGAAAGATGGACGGTATAAATTTGTCTGTGTTATTAGATAGGTTATGCGATCAGAAATAAAAGGGTAGTTTAGGGATTAAAAGACTAAAAAGAAGGAGAAAGTATACATAAACATAAGAGTATGTCTTGCTGCTATAAGTCTCCAAATAAGTATGTCTAAATGTAAATATTCCTTATGTATTACTCATGTAGTTATGATTTATTGAGTGTTAATAGTTTATTTATAGCTACAAAAGTTAATATACAAGCTAATTTCCCATTATAGCAGCTGCCTTCTCTCGTTTGCTCTGCCTTCTCTCTAGAGGCTCAAAGAAATATTTTCAGCTCTAGTGGCTCTTTTAGCACCGGAGTTGTGCCGCTTTTCTTTCCTTTGCTTTTCGTTCAGTTTACTTAGTTGTTTTCACCTCGTTTTTTTCGATTCGCTTCCGACGATAAACTCTCATCATCTCTTCAACGGAGAAATCCGGCGAATCTTTTGATGGTGAGAGCAGATCCGATAAGGTGATAACGGTGTAGTGGTGTAGTCTCGGTTTCTAACCTTTCTCTTTGCAGATCTAGTCTTAAAGGCGGGTTTGGCTTAGGGTTTGTGGTTATGGTTTTGAAGCTTCTCTCTGTCCTTTCACCTGTGCGTGCTCGCGTCCCAGCTTTTGTTTCAGATCTGGCCGATTTCGTTACGGCAAAGGGGTTTACAAAATTGGTTCCCTCTCCGCTTTGGTTTCTAGAGGTCTTCACCAACGCAGAATTCTCAGTCCTTACTATCTTCTCAAGGGACAACGTCTTGTCCCAGAATTTGGTCGTATGTGCCGCCTCGGATGGCTCGGTTTCACCGGAGCAGGTTTATGAGGGATAGGTAGCGATCGATCCGTGTTTTACTTGTGCTAAGGAGGAATCTCAATTGGTATCCGTATGGGTGTTTTCTTCTAGTCCCGGATCTGTTTTAATCTTAAAAGGATTTGGTTTCATTCTTAGCTCATGATCTTAGGTTATTCCTCTTTTAATCGTTCGATTTGTTAGAGGTTGGTTTTGGTTTTTTCGTTTATGTAGTCTGCGGAGGCTTATTTGGCTCCGACTGTGTGTCCGGTTTAGCACCGGCTTTGTGTCCGGTTAAGCACCGGCTTTGTAATCGGCTCGGACTCGTATTATCAATATAAACCTTAGATGTCAAAAAAAAAAAATTGACAAAACCAAAACATTTACTAACGCGTCGAGAAATTGAATGACATCTGATAGACTAATATGCACGCTATCACTGAAAAAAAAAACTAAGAAAGGAATTCCACGCTGCCATGAATGCACGCTTCTCTATATAAAATTTTATATTTACATTATAATATGTTCAATATTCTCGTTCCTATTGTCTACTAATGTTAGAAGATCTCGAAAATTACTAGATCTCCCTTTAAATATATATTCTAATAGGTATTAGAAAAGTTAATATTTGTATATAAGGTATATTTTCTATTTAGTAAATGTAAATAACTTGATGAACAAGTTAGAATACTTGTATAAATAATCGTATTGGATAATGAATAAAACTGAGAAAAACTATTTCAATACTAAGGTTTTCTCCAAATCTGTCATGGTATCACAATCTTCGATCCTAAGTTTTGTGGGTTATGGTTCTTTTATTTTCCGCATCTTAAAAAATAAATTAATTCCTTTTTGACTTTCTTCTACAATTTTTCTTCTTCTTTGATCTATTTACTTTTGTTTTTTCTTTAATTCTAATTATGATTTCTTTTCTTAATTTTATATTTACGAATTTGGTTTTAAAAAAAAAAATGTTTTGTCTCATACTATAAAGTGGACACTACGTTCCATGATTGATGATTTCGGTTCTGATTCTGATTTTGATTTTGATTTTGATTTTGATTGTGGTTTTTGTGTTTTGTTCAAAAAAACAAGATTCAAAGACCAAGTCTTCATGTGGCTCTATCTACTACAAATTCGATGAAGCCACGAAGATGATGAATCATAATCCAAGAAAAACAAATCGTTCATTCGTCTAATACTACAAAAAAGACGATGTTCGATGATATGATGAAGCTGCTGTGAATTATGAGCATGGATTTGCGACGCCTTATATATTTGCGGCGATTTTGCGACAGTTTTTGGTTTGCGACGAGCTAGTTGCGACAAACAAAAAAGCGTCGTAAAATCGTAGCAATTGTGCATTTGCGACGAAAATCGCCCTCGCAAATGGGGGTGTTTTCTTGTAGTGTGATGAGTTCGTTCAACTCGCATGATGACGTGAGGCGATGGAGATACACAACTACTAAAGTATTTTCCACCAAATCGATGGCCTAATAGCGAGGTATGAACGTCATTGATGACCCTACAGTGGGTATGAAGATGAGTTGAAGATTTTCCAATCTCATACGTGTTACCGCATATGAGCTTGCGGGAGGGTGTTAAAAGATCTCGAGGATTACGAGATCTCCTTTGAATATATTTCCTGTTAGATATTAGAAAATTTAATATTTGTGTATAAGATATATTTTCTATTCCGTAAATGTAAATAACTTGATAGACAAGTTAGAATACTTGTATAAATAAGCTTATTGACTAATAAATAAAACTGTGAGAAATATTACATTACTAAAGTCCTCCAAATATATCAATTACAAATCATTAGCCAAAACAAAATATATTCCACGCATGCAAGCTTCCGTCTATGAAACTTCCTATGGATATTTGAAAATGCCAAATACTATGATATCGTCTTTCCCATTGCCCTCTAATGTCAAATCATTAGCAACCGCAAAAAATGGAATAAGTCCATAGAAAATGAAATTGTATAGCCTTAACAGCGACCACCTACCTATCTTTTGCTAGACATCATCACCTAGCGTTTGCGTTTTACAAAGACAGTACAACACACTCGATATAAATAAGACTCCACTTGTTGGTTACATTGATATGCAATTTAAATGTTGAATGTTTCACGAAAACAGCGTAATAACGATTAACAAAATTTAAAATAGTCTAATGGTTTTCATATGTTAAGTTTGATGAGTTTCCTCGAATCTTTAATTCAGGGGCGTCTATTTACGTGTGCAAGTAGTGCGGTCGAACATGACCCATAATTTAGAAGGACCCAAATATAATTTTTTTTATACAAGTATATGTTATTAAAAAGATTTGACTTTGTTAACAATATAAGATTTTTAAAAAAAATTGATTTATATTTAGACAACCAAATAAAAAAGAACTAAATTAAAGATTACTTACCTTTGATATATATAAATAGCATAGGAAAATGATGTAGGAATTAGTATCAATTGTTAATAATAATAAAAAAAGGCTTTTGAATATTAATTAGGTAAAGGTTTTTTACTTGACTACATTTAGATATTTTTTATTAATTAGATTTGGTATATAATTAGAAAAGAATCAAACAAATTCTTCGCCAATTTTCTAAAAAAAAGTTTTTGCAAACAGTTCATAACAAAGCTATAAATAAAACTGATTCGAGTTTCACAATTTGCCGTCTTTAATCAATCAAGACAACATCTTAAAGTACTTTCATGTTTTATTTATTTACTTAGTGATATGTTGTTGTTTATGATGTCTAATATACTAAACATTCTTTTTATTATATTTTAAGTAAATTTATTTTTCAAGTTACAAAAACAAACTAAAACAAATTCGACGTGATTCATCTTTGATTAATAAGAAGAATGACTTTGTTTAAATATAATTTTTAGTTGTAATTGTATGAATGAAACAATTTTGAGTAATAAAATTTTATTTGTTGTAAAAAAATAAGAAAAAAGGTTTATGATTATAAACTATTCATTACAATAAGTTATAGGTAATTGTTTTTTAAATAATTAGCGTTTAAAAACTAATAATATTTAGGACATAATTTTGATATTTGAACAGGGTCTCTATAAAATTTGAGACGGTTCTGCTTTAATTCATATTCGTGGTACAGATTTGCAACCACGAATTGTATAAATGCTTTCATTATTTATTTTAATCACACAGTCAAAGGTTTGGAAAAATATATTTTAAAGGAAGTTTCTGAATCAGTCTTTTTACCCATTTTTTATATCACCAGAAAAGTGGAAAACCCTCCCAAGCAAAGTTCGATCAAAAGGTCCAGGTTTAATTTCTATAGTAGAACTACTGAAGCGCCACAAGATTACCTACATTTGGTAATCACAGCTAAAATTAGATATGTACATGGGCGATTACGGGGCAATTTACATAATCTAATTGCATGATCGCAATTGTGTGACAAAAAAAATTTGCTCTGTTTTTAATAATGTACTTAATTTGCAACTGCGCGAGATGTTCAATTCCATATACTAAAACATTGAATATACTTGTATGATTTCTTCTTCTGACTTCGGTTTCAAGTGAGTCATTGGCCATCCGTTTCCTCGAATTTATTGATATGGTAGTTGATTTTTTAATAACGAAGTGCAGAGTCAGACAAAAATGTATATCGGTCATCAATAAAAACATAGATGATTAATCCAATGAACATAAAATATTTTAGATAAACACAAAAATGGACTGAACTAATCTTGAAAACAAATCAATGCCATTGAAATTTTTTATCGGTTCCCCTTAAGTCATTTAACCTACATCGGAAGTTTAATATATAAAGAAAATATGCTATTTCAATTTCTTTTGATTTGATTGATTATATATAAGATTAACATGGTATGAAAGTTATGTGTATTGACCCAAGTATGACAAAGTGGCAATCTAATACTGAAATTCTTTCAAAATGAGTTGAAAAAAGAGAATCTTATATATAATTAGGGAGTTCTCTCTCCATCTAGAGTGTCCACATAGGCAAAACTACTTTTAAAACTATTTAATTTTTATATTATGTTCGTTAAATACATGCTAAATCATATTAATTATTTTTCTAACTAATAAATAATTAAATTCAATTAAAAACGTGAATTACCAAGTAAAATGAATGAAAATGAATATGAAATTTTTTATATATATAAGAATATTCAAGATTTTATAAGTAATAATAATATGAATTTATTTCTTACGATAAAATATATATTACACATACTAAAAAAAAAAATGCTTATGAATTAAGTGATACAGTAAAAAATAAAATGAGATGACCATATTAAAAGAAAATAAAACAAAACAAAAAAAAATTAATTGATTTTAATATTTAAAACAAAACATAAAATATGAAAAGTTTATTTCTTATTAAAAGGTTTTCACCTCAATTAAAAACAAAGTTTCACATTAAATTCATCTTACATTTTTTTCAACTACACATTATTCTTATAAATTAACTTAACTCCTTGATTTATGACCCTATTAAGAACAACTTTTACAAAATAATATTCTAAAATCTTAAGTATTTTCCTATGATGAACAAATATATGGTAGATCTAGAAGACAATATATACATATTTGATGAAAAACAATATCATAATTTATAAAATAGAAATTTTGTTAATGAATTAATTAGATACAAAGTGAAGTCATTTTAAATTTTTTCAAAAAAAACCTCAAATGGCTACTAATAGATAGAAGAATAATGAAATTTGATAAATTTATGAGAACATGAAAACAAAATTCAGTGTCCCAATATATGCATTCTGACTCCATATGGAGTAGTCTCATCATCAAAAAAAAATGGTAGAATAAAATTTATAGTAAAAATTCATGAATTCATGTTTATTTATATTTATTACTACTTATAATTATTAGAGACTGGAATTAAATTAAAACAAAAATAATAACAGTATTTACAAAATATGAAATTTTATAGGAAGACAAAACAAAAGTAGATGACAGAGAAAAACGAAATTAGGTTGAAACATGACGAAAGCAGTATTAGTGAAAAAGTGTACAAAGAGAATTTGACTAAACCTTAGAAAACATTAATTCACAAGACTAACATAAAATCTTTTAGATTTCATTCATTGAAATTTCATAAAATATATGACATAGATTATGGATCATGGTAATCAGATTTTAAGATGATAGAACAAAGAACAAGTTTTATCTAAGACGCAATTCACTACAAAACTTAGCTTCAAAATCGCTATATGAAATCATAGAAACCACATGAAAAGAATTGAAATACTAAAGTAAGCACAATCGTAAAATAAGCTTAAAATTAAATCAGCTAAAAGGAACTAACAATAAAAGGCTCCATAATAATTACAAATAAAATAAAAGTGTTAGCTAAAAATTTATAACAATAAACCCAAAAAACTAAATACATGACTGATATGAAGTATTGGAACTGTTAGATGTTGGATGCTCTTCGTAAAATCAAAGGTATGACATAAATAGTTTTTGGTGCAACTAAAGTATTAAACCAACATAGTTTTTCTATTGATCTATTACAAATTATAAATACATATTATGGTGTTTAGAGTAATCCAAAATGTATAGCAACTATATGTACCCACTAATATCAAGAAATGGATTTATACAATCAAAATATTATTAAAAACTAATGTTAATATATTATCTACATATAAGTAATGTTTTAAAGTGTCGTAATATTTAACACTAATTATATTTGATAAAACTATTACATATGTAATTTATTTAATTATACAAGAACATATTCTAAATTGATTAATTACGAAACAGGAATCACATTACATAACTTACAAAAATACAAATAGTAAATAAACACACGCATCGCTTGGGTCTTTCTCTAGTGTTTTAAATAGGAGTCCACTTCAAATATTTGATGAAACATAAAATTATAATTAAAGGACATATATCAGTCAATTTATTGCCAATTCATCAACTATTTATGTTGTATTGTTTTCTATGACTTGAAGCCCAACTTTTTTTATAGCAATAGTTGGTCATTCTAAAGAAATAGTCTTTCTAATAAAATATCATGTCTTTAGTCTTGACTAATAAAATAGTAACCAGTAAATTACCATCACTTAAGTTCTTACATACGTTATGATCTTGACGAATAACGCGGTCTTCTAAGATATATTTAAGAGGACGTCAATGATATGATATTCTATTGTAGTAAACCTATCATTTGCTTCTCCAAATAATCAATTGGCCAAAAAAAAAAAAAAATAGATGGCGGAATCCTCATCTCCCACCAACGTCAAAGGACCACAAGTGTTCATCAATTTCCGCGGAGCAGAGCTGCGTTACAACTTTGTCGCGAATCTTAGTGCTGCCTTGAAACGTCAGGGGATCAACGCTTTTATAGATAATGACCTGATAGCAGGTGAGAATCTTGAAACTCTTTATAGGAAAATTGATGAGTCAACAGTCGCGCTGGCGATCTTATCGAGTAGGTACACGGAGTCACATTGGTGTTTGAATGAGTTGGTGAAGATAAAGGAGTGTGTGGATCGCGGCACTCTATGGGTTATACCAATCTTCTACCAGTTGAAGACATCCATAGTGCATCATCTTGATGGAGATTTCGGTCTTCAGCTATGGAATCTGTGGAGGAACAAAGATCATCATTATCGGGACGACCGGATCCTTAAGTGGGATGCAGCTTTGCAAGACGTTGGGGGTAAGAAGGCCTTGAGATATGAAGAGAACAGGTAAACGTACATGTTTACATAAAAAATTTGAATTCACTTTGTTTTCAGATTAACTATAGTAAAACTACTATAAATTAGTAACAGGACTATAATATCTTATTATTTTATAAAAACGATTAATTTATAGAAGTTTTGTGTGGCTGATAAACCAATTTCAGAATAAAAAGAATATCAATAGGTCACTTTCGCTTTGTAGTGGTATCAGTGGCGAATCCAGAATATTGTTTTCTAGGTGCAAATATATGAAAAATAAAGGTACTATAAAAAACAAAATCAATATTTTAATATGTTAAGTTTATTAGCAAATAAAGCAGGTAAAAAGACAAGTTAAAGTATGGATTGAGTTTTCGAATTTTTTTTTTAATGGCGTCAAACCGTCAAAATAAAGAAAATAGGTTGAGATACGAAAATTTAGTTTACGGGTGCAAACGAGAAAATTGGATATTTGGATTGGTAACTCCTAAAATTACAAAAGAAATTCGAAAATTATATGGTGTCAAGTGAGCTCATATGGGTTCGACCCCTCCCCTTGTGGGTTAGAATGTGGGTCATGTAAGCCTAGTAGAAAAACATTAGTTATGTTCTTAGAAACATTCGTGGGGTAATGCATATTTTGTTTTCTTATTTTTTTGTCCAAAAAAAATTACAAGAATTTTCTTACATGTGTGAAAGTTATCTTAAATTTTTCTAATTTCAACATATTTTTACTTTTTGGATCGCCATGACATCAATAATGCATCAAAACAAGAATATCGTCACGCTATGGATAGTTGTCGTCAAATAGCTTTTGTCGAATATTGTTAAAATGCTAGCCCAACTTCGAGCTTGAGTCATCGCTTGGTGAGTGCAAGATCGTAATCGTTACTTTCTTAGGACAAGTGAAAATACAGATTTGGAGCTAGATTCATATTTGAGAGAAGATAAAATATAAAGATCGAATGTGCAAAAGAAAAGAGACACAAAATTTGTTAACGGGGTTTGTTTTCTACTCCCTGTGACCTAGTCCAGAACAAATCCACTAGAACAAGATTGCAACTACAATTGCTTATGGTGTCAAACACTACAATTCCTACCATTCTTTTCTAAATAAACTTTTCTAACCAATCAAATCCTGAGGCAGACTCTGAGGTAGTCTCTCCTCAAGTCTACATCCCCCTAGGATTTCGTGGCTCTTTGGTCTAAGCAAATACTTTGCTCGTGCTCGTCTATTTATACATGTAGAGACGACCACCTAATCAAGTTAGAGATAAACTAAAATCTCTTTTTCAAGATTATCCTCTCCTTATTTTTCTCTAAGAGATAATCTTGAATCTTCGTGATGTGAATCGCGTACAAGCTGATCCTCAGGGTCGTGCCTATGTAGGCCAATAAGAAGCACTCGCTTGTGGCCTTAGTTTTTGGTTAAAAATATTATGGCCTCAGTTTTTATTTTAATAGAAAATATTAGGTCCAAATATATAACACAATGCTTTTAATTTATTAGAGCAACTTACAAAAATAGAAATAAACTTAGTCATGAAGATAATGAATTCATGCATCTTACCATTGAAACATTAAATTTTTTATTATAGTTTTTAATTTATTTGAGATGATTATGGTTAAATTTTGTAAACTTTTATCATATATGATATGATACGAATTCATAGTTTTTCACGGCCTCCGTAACTCTAGGAACGGCTCTGCTGATCCTCCACGCTTCCAGATTCCTCTAGGTCATCCAGCTCAGCTACCACCATTCATTGGTCCAGCTCAGCCATCTTTTTCCATGTCAATTGCTTCCTGAGGTACTTCTTGAGTTACACAGAACATACCTCAGAACTGATATATCTTCAGTCTTCATCTTCAGTCTCTTCATTCTAAAACTCAAACAAAATGTGCTTTCAATCTCCCCCTTTTTGACTGAGTTTTAGAATCCAAGCGCACACTCAAAACTTCACATAACGAATTTTGGTGATCTTCAAACTCCCCCTCAAACATATAACATCAAGATTTGTACTTTCTAGCCTCAAATCCTTGATCTACCCGTAATAAGAATTAATCCCTACGGGAACCCGCTCTGATACCAATTGAAAATACATATTTGGGGCTAGATCCATATTTGAGAGAATAGAAAATATAAAGATCGAATGTGCAAAAGAAAAGAGACACAAAGTTTGTTAACGGGGTTTGTTTTCTACTCCCCGGGACCTAGTCCAGAACAAATCCACTAGAACAAGATTGCAACTACAATTGCTTATGGTGTCAAACACTACAATGCCTACCATTCTTTTCTAAATAAACTTTTCTAACCAATCAAATCCTGAAGCAGACTCTGAGGTAGTCTCTCCTCAAGTCTACATCCCCCTAGGATTTTGTGGCTCTTTGGTCTAAGCAAATACTTTGCTCGTGCTCGTCTATTTATACATGTAGAGACGAGCACCTAATCAAGTTAGAGATAAACTAAAATCTCTTTTTCAAGATTATCCTCTCCTTATTCTTCTCTAAGAGATAATCTTGAATCTTCGTGATGTGAATCGCCTACAAGCTGATCATCCACGCTTCTAGATTCCTCTAGGTCGTCCAGCTCAGCTACCACCATTCATTAGTCCAGCTCAACTATCTTTTTCCACGTCAATTGCTTCACAATTGCTTCTTGGGGTACGTCTTGAGTTACACAGAACATAGACGTACCTCAGAACTGATATATCTTCAGTCTTCAACTTCAGTCTCTTCATTCTAAAACTCAAACAAAATGCGCTTTCAACAAGATGTTTCACAACAAAAGTCCCGAAAGTGTACCAATTGTATTTTGTTTCTGTGTTTGTTAGCTTCTCTTTTTTACCATGTGATCTCATAGGTGCTTGATTCTCTTCTAATAACAATTTGTAACTCTAAAATGTTTACATTCTTAGTATAACAAAAATTGCTATTAAAAACCTTTTATCAAACAAGAAAAAAAATGTTTGAGATATGTTATTACCATGTGCAATGGTGGATTCTATAAAATAGGTATCTAACATATATAATATGAATATTATTTTAATTTCTTTAAAACAATTAATTTATATAATTAAATAACATAATTGAACCAATAAGAAAGACACATGTAGTAGAAAGGTTTATAAAGGGATTTCTAAAGTTTATGTAATTAGAAACGATTCTAATCTCTCTTCTTGACTTTTTTATTTTTTTACTACTTTAAAACCCACTATTGTACATGCTTTGAGCAAACTAAAAAATATTAGAAATTGTTATCTATCAAGTTACATTTTTTAAGTATTTTAATATTAATTTTTTTTTCTTCTAAATTTTATTTCTATACAAAAAGTGAATGTCGGAACATTTGAAAACACACACATATGAAAAACAGTTTCCTATGAATTTTTTTAGGGTCAATTTGCATAATAACACAAAAAAGTTAATAATCAAGCTTATAGCAAAAAGTGTCATATGTGGCAAAATAATAACCCTTAGATCTATGGTAAATGGTTACAAAATTAATTATAGTTTTTTTAAGAGTTAGATATGCCAATTTCCTTTTTTTTATGCTCGGAAGTTTTGTTTTCAAAAGATTTTAGGAGTGGTGTGTTTGTACTCTATGGTTTAATGTAAGAGATATTTTGTCGTTGTGATCTAGAATTTCTAGTATATTGTTCGACTTCGATTACATTGTTTACATACATTTCATTCATTTACGGCATATCATTTCTAGTATATTGTTCGACTTCGATTACATTGTTTACATACATTTCATTCATTTACGGCATATAATGTAAGAGCCTCATTGGGGTTTCCCTCTCTATTTCTCTACAGTGACGACGTCGTGAATGAGATCTCAAAACATGTTCAGAATTTCTTAACTGTAGGAATAAACCCTAAACCCCAAGGAAGTGGAGGAGAAAACCCTAAACCTGACCAAGGCTCTAACCTAGCCCTAAACAGTAGCAAACCAGGTGAAAGACGCCTGAAGCAGTTGGAAGAAAAATTGGATGTGGAGTGCAATGACAGCGAAACTCGTATTGTTGGACTCGTTGGTATGGCTGGAATCGGCAAGACGTATCTCGCCGAGGAATTGTCCAAGAAACTGAAGCCGATGATCAGCCGTTACGTGTTTATCAAGGCACGTGGATTAGATAAGCTGAAACTGCAACAGACACTTGTCCAAGGGTTACTTGTAATAAATTGCGGTAGTGAGAATGAACTTGAGGTGTGGAAGGGTCGTCTGGCGGAGAAGAAAGTAGCGGTTGTACTCGATGACGTGAGTGACAAGGAACAAGTAAATGCGATACTTGGGAACCGCAACTGGCTTAAGAAGGGAAGCAGGATCGTCATCACTACACGGGACAAGTCTCTGCTCTATGGACTTACTTGTGATCTCTATGAGGTCCCCAAGTTGAATGACAAAGACAGCATAGAGCTCTTTAGTGCTCAACTCTGTACTACTCTTGAAGGAAAGTTCATGGAGCTAGCTAGGAAGTTTGTGGATTACGCGGGAGGAAACCCATTAGCCCTCAAGGAATTTGGTGTGGAGCTTTACGGGAAAGACGAGGCTCACTGGGAGACAAGGCTTGGAACATTGACACAACGTATCGGAAAGGAGTTGAGAATCAGTTATGATGAACTAAACGTGGAGGAGAAGGATGCGTTTCTTGATATAGCCTATTTCTTCAGATCTCAAGATGAGAACTACATTAGAAGTTTACTTGATTTTTTTGACCATGAATCTACCGAAATTGGGAAAGTAATTAGAGGTCTCGCAGACAAGTTCTTGATTAGCGTATGCAATGGTCGAGTTGAGATGCAAGATCTACTCTTTACAATGGCCAAAGAACTTGTTGAAGCTACTCAATGGAAATACAAGCTGTTCTCTCCGTCAAATTTTGCAGAGTTTACTAGTAAATTAGAAAATAAAGAGGTGACATAGTGAAAATTTTAAAACTTTATACATTATTAGCATTGTTTTGAATATTTGTGCTTTTGCTAATTTGTTCTAGTTATTTTTTGATCAACAGGGAAGAGACAAGGTTCGAGGAATGATTTTAGACATGTCTAAAATGGAGGAAATGCCCTTAGACAACCAAGCCTTTGTCAGTATGAGCAGCCTACGGTACCTAAAAGTCTACGATCCTGGCCACAATGAAGCAAAATGCAAGTTAAACTTACCCGATGGACTTGAATTCCCAAAAGATAATATTGTTCGATATTTCCACTGGACAAAATTCCCAGGGAAGGAACTTCCATCAGACTTCAAACCCAAGAATCTTATCGATCTTAGGTTGCCTTATAGCAAGCTTACCATTTTATGGAACCGTACTCAGGTTTGTAGCTCTCTGATTAAATTAAACTTAAAAGCTGGCTTTGTGTAGTTTTTCTGACTAATGGTGAAATTTTTTTTTTTATCATAGGTTGCACCAAAACTGAAGTGGGTTGATCTTAGTTACTCGAGTAAGTTAACTTCCATTGCAAGTCTCTCAGATGCTCCAAATCTTTTGAGATTAAACCTTGAAGGCTGCATAAGTTTAGAGAAGTTACCTAGGGAGCTGCAAAAGATGAAGAATCTTGCTTTCTTGAACCTAAGAGGATGCACCAGGCTCTTGAATCTGCCAGAGATCACAATGGATTCCTTGAACACTCTCATACTCAGTGACTGCTCAAATCTTCATACATTTGAGGTGATTTCAGAACATCTAGAAACTCTCTACTTAAACGGTACTGCAATATATAAACTTCCTTCAGCCATTGGTAATCTCCACAAACTTATCTTGTTAAATTTGAAAGACTGCAAAAATCTGGTGACTCTTCCGAATTGTCTTGGAAAGCTTAAATCTCTTCAAGCAATCAAACTCTCTCGTTGCTTGAAGATCAAGATTCTTCCCCAGTTTAAGGAGAACATGGAAAATTTGCGGCTTTTGTTGCTTGATGGAACATCAATAACAGAGATGCCATGCAATGTTATCAACTTATCTTTCCTACAAAGTCTATGCTTAAGTAGGAATGATAACATCAGAAGCCTACAATTTGATATGAGTCAACTGTTTCATCTGAAGTGGCTCGAGTTAAAGTATTGTAAGAATCTTACATCTCTTCCGAAGCTTCCACCGAATCTTCAATGCTTAAATGCATATGGTTGTACTTCACTAAAAACAGTCGCCAATCCACTTGCTCTTCCTACGTCAACCAAGCATATTCAGTCAACCTTTATTTTCACTAACTGCCACGAACTCAAACAAGTCTCAAAGAATGCTATCATATCATACGTTCAGAATAAAGGCGAGTTGATGTCGGAGGATCAGTATAATAAGGTAATCCTCTTTTTCTCAAGTTTTCTGTCATATCTTTTCGAAAAGGATGTAAAATTTAATTCAACTCAAAAAACTTTTCTACA
The DNA here is from genome assembly GCA_963576765.1 of Draba incana. Taxonomy (NCBI): domain Eukaryota; kingdom Viridiplantae; phylum Streptophyta; class Magnoliopsida; order Brassicales; family Brassicaceae; genus Draba; species Draba incana. The sequence goes on along the minus strand of OY755211.1, from coordinate 9,522,074 downwards.
TCAAGTGTAACTTGTTACTAAATGTATCAAAACAGAGCATCCACATTTCATGATTTTTCCTTTGGCATTACTATGTTTTGCAGGATTTTATTTTCAAATCCTTGATCGGTACTTGCTTTCCCGGATGCGATGTACCTGCATGGTTCAATCACCAAGCATTTGGATCAGTCTTAAAGTTGAACTTTCCTCGAGATTGGAATGAAGGTAGATTAAATGGTATAGCTTTATGTGTTGTAGTCTCGTTTAAGGATTATAAAGATGAAAATAATGGTCTCCAAGTGAAATGCACTTGTGAGTTCACTAGTGGATCCTTGAGCCGGGAAAGCTTCATTATCGGTGGTTGGTCCGAACCAGGCGATGAGCCACATACGATTGAGTCGGACCATGTCTTCATTGGCTACACAACGTTTTTCAATCTCAAGAAACGTCAGCAGTTTTCAGCAGCTACCGAAGTTTCCCTTGGATTCGAAGTGACAAATGGTACCTATGAGGTTGTAGAATGTAAAGTGATGAAGTGCGGCTTCACTTGGGTTTATGAGTCTGACGAATCTGACAACACATCTTGGGAGGGAAACATTGATGCAACCCCAAGAATGGAAAACGGTACAGAAGGCCAAATAAGCTCTTATAAAGGTGATGATGATTGCATGGGTGAAGCCTACTCTGGTAGAACTCTAACAATAGAAGAATCTAACTCGGGCCAGGCAGTGTGGTGGCCCTTCGGAGAGTAGTCCACTCTGTAGCACTTCGGTGCGTTCCTTCCGGGGCTGACCGGATCAGCCGATATGGTATATAAAAAAAAAATAGAAGAATCTAAAAATGAGAAGGGATTCCTCAAAAATATTAGAAGACGTTTCAGATGATGATGATTGCCTATGATCTAAGAAATTTGTATACGCTACAGGGAGAGCTCTCGTGGGTTAGCTCCTTTTGCCCAAGTCTTTGCCGTAAAATAAATACTAAGTGAGTTTTAGGGGTTTGGGTGAGTGAACAAAATGTGTAATACAACTGTTGTTGTGTGGGTTAAGCTTTGGGTAGATTAGGAGTTGGTAAGTGACAGTCATCGTGTGACGTCGTGTAAACCTGATTAAACAATTCTTTTGAAAGATTGGTTAAGAGATTTATCATAAAGCAAATGTATTGATTGAGATTATATATGTGTTACACAAGTCTCTGTTGTTCAGGGTTTTTCAGAAGCAAATAGTTTCATGGAAAAAACTAGCTAGAAGTAAAACTGTGAGCTGAAGTTGAACCTTGGAGATATGATATTCAAAAAAGAGGTTGATAATCTACAAGTTCTTGAGTCAAACCGCAATAGAGTTCGTCGATGATCGTTTCGGTTTGCTTATGTCTCTTGTTTAAATCTAGATAATTTCTTATCATGTTGTTGTGTTGCTTTTGTTTAGTAGCTTTTGGTCTTTCCTTCCTATGTTTTACCCCTTTTGAATAAATAAGGAGAGCATAAATAAGTTTAGAATATTTCTTATAGCCCCTTTCATGATATTGTGTTTGCAGGACAACATTACTAACATGAAAATTAGAGTATGTCTTTTCTAACATCTCATCATGAGATATATTCTCTCCATATAATTTCAACTTGGAAGTGATCCTGAACATAGCTAAGTTATACTCAGTTACAAACCTATATGTTGTAATCTCAGATGTGTAACGACCGCGAACCGGAATTGTGGAAATTCAATGGTGTCAATCGACACCATGGGGGTGTGTCGATCCACGCAGGGTTTTGTGAACCTGAATTGGTGATATTCAGGTGGTGTCGATCGACACCAGGGGTAGGTGTCGATCGACATAGCCTTTGGTCGGTTCGCTCGATTCGTTTTAATTGGTCGGTTTTGATGCGGTTTAGGGTTGGAAACCCTAGGGCATCGTTTATAAGCCCTTTTTCTCGTGGAGCAGTCGTGTTTTAGAGGAGAAAACACGTGAGAAAGCGAGAAATGAGATTTGAGAGTGTTCTTGAGGGATTTGTGATCTGTGGTGGCTCGAGAGATCAAGAAAAGCGTTTGTGTTCGTGTTTCTAGCTAGGAGGAGAAGGAATCAGTTCGTGAAGAGGGTTTTAGAGGCTGTTTCGTGTGGTTCTTCCGTGTTCAATTCCCTTGTATCCTTTCCTTCTCTGATTTGCCAAGGTGAATGCGCGACCGTAGACTTATCTAAACTGGTAAAGTGTAATGGATGGGTGTTTGTGTGAGTTGTGATGAGAATTGATGAATGGTATTAAATGGTTGTGTTGTGGTTGTTGTTCTGTGTGTATTGTGGTTTCGGTGCAGGAGATTGATGGTCGGGTCACAGAATCGAGTCATGTGAGGATCGACTCGATTCGATTCTGTCGATGATGACGCCAGTGTCGATCGACACCAATTTTATGAAATCGTGATTTTTGTTTGAATTGTTGATGTTCTTATGTTCTAGAGGTGTTATATGCTCGTATGTGTTGTCCTTGCATTTTATTTGGTTTGTGTGTATAGCATGTATGCGGGATGACCGTCTCACTGAGTCTTTGTGATAATACTCACGCAACTCGTTTCCCCATGTATTGCAGGTAAAGATTAAAATCGTGGAGTCATGGCTATGAAGAGGAGGATGATCTAGGGACTCAGTTTAGGGGTTTTAATTCCATTGAGTTTAGAACCTGGTTTAAGTTGCTAGAATTGTTGGAATTGGATAAATGCTTGGATTAATTGGTTTATTGTCTTCCGCTGGTTTATGTTGATTTGTCTGGTTTAGTGAAATTGGTTTGAATTGGCTTTGAGGATTATTATTTTTGGAAATAATAATCCGAGTCAATTAATTAATTAAAAACTAGGTGTTTCAATTTGGTATCAGAGCCCTTACGGTTTTAGGGCAGTAGGTTGAATGATGATTTGAGATTGTTGAGTTAAAATTGATTATGAGTAGTTAGTAAATTTTATGAGTTGGGGTCTAGATCATCATCTTCGAACCTTCAATGAGATTCCACGGTAAGTGTTGTTTGATTTATGTTTATGAATACTAGTATCTTAGTTGTGCATTTGGGAAGTGCAGTGTATGATGGCTAGAGTTCCGAGAGGTCGAGGTCGAGGTAGAGGTCGTGGCCGTGGTGGCCGAGGACGTGGTCGGGGACGTGTGAGTGAGTCCTTCGAGTGGGTGGCACAGAGTGTATTGCAGGAGCAGGTGGCTGATTCGCAGACGGAGCAGGTGGCTGATTCGCAGACGTATCAGGAAGGATCAGTGAGCAGTGTCAGTGTGACTGTTAATTCTGCCGGTGCCGGTGGTGGTGCCGGAGCAGCTGGTGCACCTAGAGGCCCAGGTAGGGGTGCTGTTGCAGGTGGAGCTCAGAGTTCAGATGATCGTTTGACGAAGATGTTAGCCTTGATTTTGGAGCGGTTACCGGTTACGATACCAGTGCAGGGGAGCATCCGGTTTATTTGGTGATGTTGAACCATATGGTGAACATCGACACCTTGTTCTTCTCGGGCAGAGGGGGACCTAAGAGCTGATGAATAGAGGATGAGGGTGGAACGTAGATTTCGCTCTATCAGGTGTCCTGATGAGTACCGGGTGGATTTGGCGGTACATTTCTTGGATGGTGATGCACATTTCTGGTGAAGAGGTGTTTAGGCCAGGATGAGGCGGACAGTGTGGACTTGGGGAGAATTCTTTGTTGAGTTTAATGCCAATATTTTACTCAAGAGGCAGTGGATCGGTTACGGGAATGCGCATCACCATCCAAGAGAGATAATGTTTACGGGAATGCCATTCAACTATTCATCATCTTTTCCACTTTTTTCCTTTCGTTTTTGAAACCATTATCTCTCTTCTCTCTCCCTCTCTCTCTCTCTCTCTTTCCCTCTCTCTCTCTCTCTCCCTCTCCCTCTCTCTCTCTCTCTCTCTCTCTCTCTCTCTCTCTCTCTCTCTCTCTCTCTCTCTCTCTCTCCCTCTCTCTCTCTGTCTCCGAGGCGATAGACGTCTACTGTGGTAGGTTTTGTATTTCTTGTCCTTCGTCTTGTATTTCTTGTCCTCTGTTTTGTATTTTTTATCCTCTAACTTATATTTTGGTCCTCGGCCTTGTATTTCTATGTCCACCACCGTCACTGACACCGTTGACCACCCGTTTCTATAACCGTATGTGTGGTGGACATCGAAGGGCATAATGTCACCAAACTAGACGTCCGTGTCAAAGGACAAAAAATACAAAATATACCATAAAGGAGACGTCCATGTCTTGTATTTCTTGTCTACTGTCTTATATTTGTTGTCTCCGGTCTTGTATTTTTTCCCTCTCTCTCTCTTTTCTCATTCTCTCTCTCTCTCAATCTCTCTCTCTCTCTTTCTCTTTTTTTCTCTCTCTGAGACGATGGTCGTCTACTATGGTAGGTTTTGTATTGTTTGTCCTTCGTCTTGTAATTCTTGTCCTCGTCTGGTATTTCTTGTCATTTGTTTTGTATTTTTTGTCCTCTATCTTACATATTTTGTCATCGTCTTGTATTTCTTGTCATATATTTTGTGGACATAGACGTCCGTGTCAGAGAACAAAAAATACAAAATCTACCACAAAGTGGACGTCCACGTTCTTCTTCTTCCTTTGGCTCTCTACGCCGCGTTTTCTCTCATCCTCTCCATGAATTCATCCCAAGCTTGCTTTTTTATTTTTCTCTTAGACCAATTTCGAAACTTTGGTATCTTTCATAAAGTTCCGTTTCTAAACGTAAAGAGATTGAATAAAAAAACGTAAAGAAAGATAGTAGATATTAGTTTCAAGAAAAGAAAAAAAGCTTGAAAGAAAGAAAAATGGAGAAAGAGAAAAATGGAAAAAGTGAGAAAGGAAGAAAGATGGAGAGAGAAAATTGTAATTATATCTCTCCACTAAAAAATAAAATTTGGTAGATTTTGAAAGATTAAATATCTTATGGTAGATTTTACAAAAATTGCCCAATTTATGGCACATTTCATAATTTGCATATTTTTATATCAAATAAAAATATTAAAAATGTCAATAACGAAGATTAACGATTAGTCTCATTAGTTAGTGTAAATATCATTGCTACTTCTGGAAAAAACAACAATTAAAGTACGCTTTGACACAACAAAAAAAAAAAAGTACGCTTTGACTATTGGGAAATTGTGTGGTAGATACGTGAAAAGAAAACAAATAACACTTAGCTTATTAGAGATATTAAAAATTAAATGAAACTAAGCTAAATTAAATAAGGAATATTTACGGGAGAAGGCACTTTTTTGAGAATTTATTTCATGAGAAGATATTTTCTAGGGAATGTATATTTTTTATGTGGTGTATTACTCTTCTATTCTCTTATGTCTTTAGGTGTTAATAACCCTTATCAAAACTGAATCTAAAAATATATCTTAACTCTTACACTTACCAGACCAACGCGCTTCACTCCTTTCTCTCCCAAACTTTTCTTCAATCCTTTGCCACAAAAAACAAAATCGTCAGTTTCATTTTCCGATTCCGATCCCAAAGGTATGGTTTTTATCGTTTTCTAGTGTTCTTGGATCTTAAAGTTTGATGTTTTTCCTTGTTTAATCATATGGGTTTTGCTTCAAATCTCTTGATTAGGAGAATCAAATCATATAATCAAGCTTTATATGCTTAGATCTTTAGTTATCGATCCATCTTAATCAAGAAATGATGAATCTTTGATCTTATAAAGCGTTTTCCTTTATGGTGTCTGATTCGCTTTTTCGATTTGATTCTCCCTCTGTCCCAAATTTAGGGTTAATGATGTTTGATTGGATTACATTTTGATTAGTTATCTGATTTTTTGTGCAGATGAGTGAAGAAGCGAAAGAGAATCAGAAGCTATAGAGACCAACTCCTTGTCTTAACGAGAAGATTCTCTCATCTTTGTCAAGAAGATCTGTAGCTGCACATCCATGGCATGATCTTGAGATTGGTAATCATCAATCTCTTTAGTCTTTTTTATTTGTGTAGTTTTTGAAACTTAAATGATGAATATTTTTGTAGAACCTGGAGCTCCACAGATTTTCAATGTGGTAAGTTTATAAACTTTCTTTATTAGATTCTTGAATCATTTTATGAGATTCTTGAACTGTTATGTTTGGATGAATATTAGGTTGTTGAGATCACAAAAGGAAGCAATGTCAAATATGAACTTGACAAAAGACTGTACTCTTTTTTCGTTTTTGTTAGATATGTGAGTTTACAATTTTCTCTAATGCTCTTGCTTCGTTGGTAATCCAAGCTCTCTTTTCTCTTCTTTGTTTAGTTTGTCTTTCTTTATGGATGATGTGCTATGGAAAATTTCAACGTTCGTTCTCCAGTGGATGGGTCTCAGGTGGATGCCATGAGGCATATTTTGTTTCCAGTTCAATGTTCGTTCTCCAGTGGATGGGTCTCATGTGGATGCCATGAGACATATTTTGTTTCTAGTTCAATGCACCATTGTAATTGACTTTATATCATGGACATGGTTATGTTGTTTGTTGTTAAGCAAAAACTCATTGAAAAGAATCAATTTTGTTCATATTTCGATTCAATTATATATGTATGATGTGATATGGATGATGTTTTCATACGGTGGATTCGTGAATGGTGGATGGTAATGTATGAAGGGAAACACTTTTTTCTCTTTTTCTTTGTATATAATTAGCACAACTTTAAAATTAGTTTTGTTCAAGTTTAAGATATTTTACATCAAAATCTAGTTTTGAGAAATGAGATAAATCAGAGAATCATGGAAACTAGCACGAACCGTACCCACGACATCAAGTCAATCAGAACATCTATCCACCGAACCATATCCACGACATCACGGCATCAAGTCAATCAGAACATCTATCCACCGAACCATATCCACGACATCACGGCATCATGTCATTGCTAAAGCTCTTCAAATAATTTTTCAATCTATTTTCTGGATTTTAAATAGATTCTTCGATGGTGTCAAAATCTAAAGATTGATGGATTTGGGTTAATGAGTCGTTGAGATTTGAGGTTTCGATGTTTACTCAAATTGATTAGCGATGGAGAAGCGATCTATTTCCTGCTATGTCCATTTGATTAAAATTATAGTTTTCTTAGAGATTTTTCTTGGATTGAAGAAGATGATGGGAGAGGATTACAGAGAAAACATGGACAAGTTCCATGAAGTGAGATGATTGAAAGAAAGAAACGAACGGCTCAGATTAATGGGTTTATCGAAGATAATGAGGAGAAGTTAATCGGGAAGAAGATCGAAGTGGTCGAAAGATTCTAGGGTTTGTGGTTCTGGGTAGATACGAGAATAGGGATCGGGGCGAAGAAGGTAAGACATGGTTTTAGAGGAATTTTGAGAGAGAATTAGGAGAGATCTGAGGAAGATGAGAGAAACTCCATGGAAGGAAGGATGAAGAAGGTCTCGTGAGTTTTTGTTTTTTTCTTTAGTGAAGAGTATAGAGAGGAGGAAGAACAAGAAGAGAAAACGAAAACAGAGAACAAAGAGGTTTCGGGCTCAGAGAGAAAAGGGCAAATTCGTCATAAAATTGACGAAACAGTGCAAAACAATGTAGAAAAGTATACCTCTCCTTAAAAGTATGTTTATTGTTACTAAAAGGTAGAAAAGTATCTATAAAAGTAAATGATCCATTAAATAAATTAAATAATAATTAGCTTATTGAGACATTAAAATAAATCAAATTAAATAACGATTAGCTTATTATTATTGTTATTTTCGTTTAATGTGAAAAAGGAAGAAGTGAATCTCTCTCTCTCTCTCTCAGCTTTGAGGTCTCTTTAAATCTGACTCCGATTTCACCTTATCCCCTTTCTTCCTCCTCTTTCGACTCTAGGGTTAGGGTTTGTTCAATTCACGCGTTTTTCTTCTTCTTCTGTTGCAATTCGCGTCTCCAGAAGTGATTTCATTCCAGGTAAAGTAACTATTCTATCATATCTCTTTCGTCCGATTACTCTTTCGTTGTTTTCGTTGATTTTCTTCTTCTCTCGATTTGGAATTTTTATCCACCGTCATCGAAATTTTCAATCTTTCGCTTGATTTCTCTACAAACCCTTCGGATCTGAAGGTGGGTCTGCCCAATTGCTGATTTTCTCGGTATGGATTCGTAGTTTGAGCAAAATTTCGGATTTTACCTGGGAATGGCTTCGAATTGGATCGAATGTATCATCTGACCAATGAAATTTGCGTAATTAAGTTGTCCGATGTGTTGGCTTGGTTGGTATTGGGTTTCGATAAGTACGTTTCTTTGTGATTCATGTTCATAGCTTAAAGATTTTCCCCTTTTGACTCTAGTTTAGACTATGTGGTTATGTTTCTTTGATGCCAAGTCACGAATCAGAGTTTTCCCCTTTGGCCCTTCTGTGTATCTTTTTTTAAAAAAATTTGCTTTCTGTGTCATTGACCTCTCTCAATTGAATCATGTTCTTACAGTTTTCTAAATGTTATTTAAAGCTTAAGTTTTTATGCCATTATAGAGATCATAGCTAGTAACCATGCTCTGTTTACTGGAGAATCAATCTTCTTTCTCTTTATTTGTGCCCTCTCTTGGTTTGAGTATCAATTCAGTAACCAGGCTTATTACCATCGTCAAGTAATTGTATGTTTTGGTTCTGCTTTTGCTAGATTGGGATAAATTTTTGGTTATAGAAGATACTAATGGCAGGAGTACTAGCTGGGGAATGTTCGTATAGCGAGAGCGGAGTTTCATCACACTCGAGGAATTCTCATGAAAAGCAAGAAGAGGTTTCCCGCTGGTACTTTGAAAGAAAAGAAATCGAAGAAAATTCACCGTCAAGGTTGGATGGTATTGACTTAAAGAAGGAAACTTACCTCCGTAAATCCTACTGTACATTTTTGCAGGACTTGGGCATGAGATTGAAAGTGTAAGTTCTTCATTCACTACCCCGTTGAATCATTCCTGTTTATGTACCCGCTATATTCTTTTCCCAGATTGGTGCATTAGCTGATTTAAGCTAGCTTGATCTTTCTTGACATGATAAGTCTTCTGACCTTTCCCATCAACATTGAGTGTATAGTTGGAGTTTGATTATATTTGATTTGCTGTTGATGGTTTAGGCATGAAACAGAAAGTCGGAAAGTAATTTTTTATTTTATCTCTATGTTTGTTTGATTAGCATGTATACAAGGAGAGATTGTTATTAGTGGTGAAAGTATTACTGCCATACTGTTCGAATTTTACTTTTTGTAGTCATGGTTTATGTACTGTTCAAAGCTTTCAGTTTTTAGTTCTCATTGAAAGTGGCTGATATAGTTTTCCGATCAGTCCCCAGGTTACAATAGCTACAGCGATAATCTTCTGTCATCGATTCTTCTTTCGCCAATCACATGCAAAGAATGACAGAAGGGTGAGTTTATTGTTTTGCACCTGAACAAGTTGAACGCTTTAAAAATTATGGAATTTAGCCTGTGTTGTTCGAATCACTATGCTGTAGTCTGGCTAGTGTAGGATTCAAGGTATTAAAATGTCGTGCCTCCTTTATATTCTTTTATGTAAATTGGCTCCATCTCCTTTGCCGGTTTTCTTGGTTGTTCCCTACTCTATTCTCACAGATAGTTTGGCTGTGTCTTTGATATTGATTTAGCTTTTTTTACTTATTCTGTGCAGAATTAATGAACTGTGATTGTTGGTACTGATTTATTCTTCTAGTGCAGAAAAAATACTTGGATCTTTACTGATCCCTTTCTTCAATGTTGCTTCCACAGACAATTGCAACTGTATGTATGTTCCTTGCTGGAAAGGTTGAGGAAACACCACGGCCCTTGAAAGACGTTATTTTTGTCTCCTTTGAGATAATAAACAAGAAGGATCCTGGTGCTGCTCAGAAAATTAAGCAAAAGGTATTCATCATACTTCATTGCTTTTTAATTTTCTCAGATCTATTGTCTCCGTTTTGCTAGTTGTGAACAAAAGTGTCGTTTTCTCCCCATATCATATGTTTTATTTGACATTGAGCTTGCACTATAAGCTACAGATCTTCTTTGTTTGGTAGAACCATGGTCCTGCGGTATTGATTTATTTTCTCTTGGTCATACCACTTTTGCAGGAAGTGTATGAGCAACAAAAAGAGCTTGTATTAAACGGAGAGAAAATTGTACTTTCTACATTAGGCTTTGACCTCAATGTTCATCATCCTTATAAACCCCTTGTAGAAGCAATAAAGAAATTTAAGGTTGCACAGAATGCTCTTGCCCAAGTTGCATGGAATTTTGTTAATGATGGGTACGTTGAAGTGCTAATTCCTTCTAAAGCTTCCAATTATTTTATGTGCCTTGTATTTTCGTCTTCATACATGAAACGTGGCTTGCAGTCTGCGGACATCACTCTGCCTGCAATTTCAGTCTCATCACATCGCAGCTGGTGCAATATTTCTTGCGGCCAAGTTCCTTAAAGTAAAGTTACCATCAGATGGAGAGAAAGTTTGGTGGCAAGAATTTGATGTCACACCGCGACAATTGGAGGGTATGTACATGATGAAATCAATTTGACGACCCTTGTTTCTATGTGACTTGCATTCCCTTTTTATATATGATTTCAAGACTAGTTGCCTTTTGTATATTTCAGATGTCAGCAACCAAATGCTTGAGCTTTATGAGCAAAACCGTGTCCCTGCATCTCAGGGAAGCGAAGTTGAAAGTAGTGTAGGTGGAGGTTCAGCTCAGCGGCCAAGCTCCAGAAATGCAGTGTCAACTGATGAGCATGTTGGTTCTAGGCAAACATCAGTACGACCAACCCATGAACATTCAAATTCTGATAATCACGTGGGTTCATCAAAAGGGGCTTTGAGTCAGAATAATGATAATGGGGGTGGTGAGGCAGCTAATGTTAGTGTCAATCACAAAGAGGAGATCGAGAGAGAAACGAAGGAAAGCCAACATTCTGAAAATTATCCAGCTCATAAGAACAACGTAAGAGAAGCCCCCCATAACTCTAGACCTTTAGTTGAGGGGCCTGAGAAGGACAACTCAGAAAGAGAGGGTGGAGAGCTTCAAGATGATAGCGCTGTTCATAAAGCTAGAAATCTTGATACGGGTGATGTCCCAATCAGCCAATCTCCAAAAGACTTGAAATTGCTCCGAGATAAGGTGAAGGCTAAACGAGAGAAGGCTAAGAAGTTGCTAGGTGAAAGGACGAGGCAAAAGGATTTGATGGATGAGGATGATTTAATTGAAAGAGAATTGGAAGATGTGGAACTAGCAGAGCCAAAGGTCGAGAACTCTGATCTCATGGGTAAAGAACATGGTGAGATTCAAGATGTTAAAGGAGAAGTAAAAAATACAGAGGATGGCGAGATGGTAAGTGATGTGTCTGCGATGATGCACAGCCGGAAGAGAAAAATGGGTAGTCCTCCTGAAAAACAGTCTGAAGGAAAGAGACGCCACAGTTCTGAGAATGGTGAAGAAGGCCACAAGACAAGCAGTCGTAATAGTCATGGTGATAGAGAGCACAGAAGACATTCACAAGAGAATAACCATTCGTGAGAGGTAATGATTATTAAAACTGCTACTCTTTATTTCATCTAAATGGTCTTTTTTAAGACCTTTGGTACTTTGATGCCCAACCATGTGAACTTGACTTCTACATGGGTCGGTTCAGTCGTTGGAACCATGCTCAGTGTATTTTATGTTGATTATATATATTTGTGGCATTTTGCACAATCCAACGGCTTGAACAAGAACTCATCATCCTTAAAGGATGTTGAGAAGCCTAATTAGGTTTACCTTACGATAACTACTTCATGCTAGGGTATGCATTTATAACCTTCATGCTAGGGAAGTTAAAGTATGCATTATCACCTGTTTTTTCAGTCTAATCTAAACTGAGCAACCATTTGATACCCCGCTAGGCTACTTCATACTTTCATTTGCTTCCATTATGGTAAAGATGAGAGTGTGATCACTGCCTGAGAAACTGTGATATGAAGTATAGATTGTGGGTAAGTCCACAATCACTTGATAACTTCTTTCTACAGTAAAAGTTTGCTTTTTTATGGCTTCTTTAAGATTTTCTGTTACAATGTATTCTAAGTTACATTGGTGATGTAAAGGAGAAACCTTTGTATTGTTGTCAAAAAGGAAAAAAGCAAAAAAGAGAAACCTTTGTATTGTTGTCAAAAAGGAAAAAAGAAAAAAAAGAGAAACCTTTTTACTGTATTGCAGTGGATTATGTACTTGTCTATCAGATTTTGCTTTCTTAGTCTTATTATGTATTTGCTTCTGATCTAATATACCCAAGAAGTTCCATTTTATTCAAAAGGGATTGTACATATTCCAATGGGTTAATTTGGCTAATAACACACAAAAATATAATAATTAACCACATAGTCAAAAATCTTAAAATCATTGGTTGTGATTGTGCCACATAGGGTACTTTTGGCTATATAGTTAATTATTAAATTTTTGTGTGTTATTAGTCAAATTAGCCCTATTCCAATAAAGTGGAAATGTGAAGAAATATAATTCGATGAAGCAATCAAAGGAGAAGACGATAGGAAATCATCACCATAAAAAGTAAAAGTATTTACTTTAGTGATTGGAATTTTTTAGTGTAGCTGGGTTGTGTGAGCAAAAGTCATAAAAATCTGTGCTTTATTCTTATGTGTATCAGCAGAAAAACCAGTGAACATAGCCATGGATATCGCTTCTTGTTCAATTCTTAACAATCTTCGACTTTCTTGTACAAAGAATCGATGTTTGAGCGAGCGATCGACACACGACACTGGAAGAAGACGAAATTGCGCAACTTTTTTCGATTTCCCAGGAAAATCCCAGATTCCCGGAAAATGCTTGCGATTGCAGAGATTCTCTGCGGTTTGCTTATCAGCGAGCCGAGAAGATGTAAACCCATCTGAAGAATTCGCCGTCATACTTGAGGTTGATGGGTAAGTTCCGAACTGAAGAAAAGCTTCAAACTTTTTGATAAGATTGATATGAGTTTGAGCAATTTTCTTCGTTTTCGAGTAACTTTTCATTTTGTTTGTTTCTTTTTGTGTTTCAGAGTAATGATTGATACATGGTCAAGTAATCGCCAGGCGTTCAATGTAGGTGCGGCTCAAACCACCCAATTATTCTCTTAGAGTAATCCATCTCTGTTCTGATTTCTCTTTTTTCTAATATTGTTGTTGCCCTTATTGTGAATACTAGCTTTTCAAAAGCTTGGGCTTGATTGTGCTAATTGGCCTGAACCAGTTTATTCAGACCTGTTGAGGTATATAAATTATCTACGCTTGTAAAGACCAGTAACTTGGTTTGATTTTGGACATTGGTTTGCTTGAAGTTTACTTTGAGTTGCTTGACATTGATTTTTTTTTTTTTTTTTTGGAAATACTTGGATATGAGTAGACAATTAGATTGAGATCATTTTACAATTGCATTTCGTTGTCTGAAATTGTTTAGTTGATTGATTAATACCAGAAAAGGAGCGGCTGATGAAGAGAAAATGTTGCTATTGTATTTCAACCAGGTAAGTTATCAATGTTTTTGCTTAAGCGTCATTAGCAAAATGCGGGCATGCAATTATCGGAATCTGACGCTTCTTTTTCTCGCTTGTTTATTTCAGATTGGTTGGCCTTCGTCATTGCCCACCAATGAGAAAGAGAGTTTTGTAAAAAGTGTATTGCGAGAAAAGGTTGCATGATGTTAATTTCAGCTAACTATATTTTCTTCCAAGTTTAGATAACTCACATCAATTGCTTAACTCCATCTTGTTTGTTGGCAGAAAAATGCAATAAATGAGTTTCTGATGTCGAAAAGCTTACCTCTGAGATCTGGAGTCCAAGAGTGAGTCTCTGATGATTTCTCTTTCAGACTGAAACCAAGAACTAGAGACTTTGTTTTTTTTTCTTGTTAGTGTAAATTAACATTGTTTTACCTTTTTGAGCTGTAGGTTTATCGATAATGCACACACGGAAAGCGTACCTGTTGCTATCGTAACAGCCTACTGCAAGAGTGGAGACAAAGTTGCCTTGTATGTACCTAAGCGTCCAAACAAAATCCTACAAAGATTTATCCGTTATTACTCAACAATCTTGATTTTTTTCGTTTTGATATGATGCGAGTATCTAACAGATCTGTTGTTGAGATGCTTGGTGAAGAAAGACTTTCGAAAGTGAAAGTGATCGGAGACAATGAAGTAGAAGAGAGTATGTATGGACAACTTGTTCTTGGCAAAGGAGTTTCTTCAAGTCTAGAGGAACAACTTGTGAAGGAAGTCAAAAAAGCAGGTATAGAGCTCCGAGACCATTTGCAATCTAATATCTTCCTTGTAATTGTAGTAAATATCTGATCCGCCTTATTTTTCTGACCAGCGTCCGCTGAGAAACAAAGAATAGCGGAAGAAGTTGCATCGATGCTAAAGCTAAGTGTGGACTTAGACACAAGCTCATCTGAGAGGTGGAACTTTCTGTTCTTCTCTTCAAATAATCCCAATTCCATACATTAACAAGAATCATAATAAGATATCTTCTTGTTTTCTTCGTTATTTTTCCAGATTGGAGAAAATTGTTGTTGCTTTGCGTGCTGCTGCGGAATACGCAGGATTGCCTGTAAAAAATTGTGTACTTGTTGCTGGTAGTCAATCTGGAGTTTCTGCTGCGAAGATGATAGGCATGCCGTGTGTAGTCATGCGAAGCAGGTATGCTTTTCAGTTTCTTTGATGTCTCTATTCTGATTTTCGTTGCGTAGTCTACGCAACTAAAGCCTGAAAGTTGCTTTTGTGGAGCATTGTTATTCATTTTACTTACCATTATTTTGTTCTGGTTAGTTTAACTGCAAGAGGTGAGTTTCCATCGGCGAAAGGTGTAATGGATGGGTTTGGAGGTGCTGACCTAACAATTCCTAAACTTAGGAACAAGATTAAGCCTTGAAGAAACTATTCAAGAGAGCTGTCTAAAGATCAGAATTTGTAATGCCTTTAGTGAACTTAAGTCCATTTAATTCCAATGATATGCATTTAGAAAATGAGCTTCAAGGAAACATAATTTGGTTGTTTGAAAAGCTAAAGCCAGGGTTCAAATATACTGAGCTTCTTATTTCTTCAAGGTTTAGGTTGAAAATGATATATGATTTCGTTTCAACTCAAGACGACACTACCTATATATAACTACAGTGCGATTCTTTATGAAGAACAACACTGTAAGAACCGACATAGCCTGTTCTATTGTAGATCTTGTACTTCTAGTTGGTTTACATTTGAGAGATCTCTGATTCTTGTACGTTGCTGGTGTTTCGTCTCCGAACCAGAGCAGGGCTTGAGTATTCTGTGTCATCATCATCTAATGATGATATGTTTGATGCGACGGATTCAGATATTGTGCTCGAGATGGTGTTTGTTGGTGATTGTTGCCTTTGGGAAGTTGAGTATTCCGGTGCTGCGTGAGTTGTTTTTCCTTGTGCTTCTTCCGCTAGCTTTCTTAGAAGATTCATAACAGTTGGAAGAAACTTTGACGTGATGGAGAGTACTCCAGCAAGCTAACAGATGCAGGAAACACGGTGTTAAGATAGTGTCAAACCGTCAATTAGAAACAATCGAGGAGGCTTAAGTAGGGAGAGCTTACTGCGCCGTGTTGAAATTCCCTAGGAATGTCAAGCTGCACCCATAAGGCTTTGGAGATCAAAAACGCCACGAACAAACCCAAGAGGTACAAAGGATTCCTGTTACAACAAGATGAAAACATGCCGATGAATCTAAAAAGCTGAAATACTATGGGAGAATGCTGAATGAAATGTAAAGAAGTGCAAGGAAATTGATATTTTACTTTAATAGCATCATGAATTCATTGAAACCAAGGACAATCATCAACACAATCGCCCAAGCCGGTGGAAGCCAGTTGTTATTCCGCTTGTGAGCCTCCTGGGGAGTAGAAATGAGAACATTGCCATCGATTAAATTTATGTATATAACACAGAAATTCTGAGGTAGATTTGCAAAATCACCTGTGCCGATATAGCTTGGGTTACGTTATACTCAGTCTCAGATTTAAACTGTCTCCACAGTGACTTACACTGTACTGGTGTCAGTAGCACATCCTTTGGAGGTACCTACATCCACCAAACAATAACATCGGTAGTGCGATTTGACTACAACTGGAAGTGTCATCCGTATGTGCCACAATGCCAAATATGTCCTAATTTCGACAGAACAGAATACTTCTGGTAAAGTGAACTAATCTGTATTCCATTTTGCATGATGCATTTTATTGACCACATTATACAAGAAATAACTGAATCAGACTATTTACCTCTTCCCAAGAGCTAGATGCAAGTGGATCCGAAGAAGTTCCTAAACTTCTGTTGTGGGAAGATGCAACAGAGACAGTTCCATCCATGAGAGAAGAGAAAAGAGTACTCTCAATTTTGTCTGGTCTTTCATCCAAACGTATTGCAGCCATTACAGATAGAAGACTTAACGCCTGCAGGATAACAAGGGTTAGAAAGAGTTCCATAACATCAACTTAGCCCCCTTTGCCATTAATTTAAGGAGTTACCTCTGCTCGGGCTTCTTTTGTGATTGCTCTAATATCCTCTTTTCCAGTCCAGACCCGTGGCATTGAATCTTTGTCATGACTGAAGACCATTGAGAACCTGAGATGTGTTTGGAATAATATCAAGTAACTGAAAAAAGGCTATTAATAAGAGTATACTCTGTTCTTTCTTCTTACCGATCTTTCATTCGGATTAGAATTTTAGCAGCTTCTTCTCTCGCCTTTCTCTCCACTATACTCTGAGCATAGTCCTTTAGATTCTGAACCATAGCATCAATTGTAGTGTGATCTAGCTCAAAACCAGTAACCACATCTAGAAAATCTCTAACAGCTGTTTCAGTTTCGCGTTTCAGAAGCGTCCTTATGGAAGGCCACGTCTCTTTTCCACCAGCCTCGAACAAAGACTCAACAGGTTCACCAAGTGCTTGAGTTAGCCGTTTCTGTAAACCACCATGAAGCAAAACAAATCAAAATACAAGCCCTTAAAAGCTAAGAAGTAAGAAGAAGAGAAAACCAAAGCAGAACCTCGTAGATGGCTATTAATTCAGATAGTTTGGCATTCTGAACAGATAATGTGTGAGAATCAATGTCACGAGAAAGTTTCTCTCTGACTTTGGATGCATCCCAAGACGCTTGTTTAACCGCAGCATCTGAATGGA
This sequence comes from Draba incana, assembly GCA_963576765.1. Lineage (NCBI taxonomy): Eukaryota > Viridiplantae > Streptophyta > Magnoliopsida > Brassicales > Brassicaceae > Draba > Draba incana. Next base: position 9,504,944 of record OY755211.1, on the reverse strand, counting down.
TAAACATAATTTATAACCGCAGCATCTAAATGTAATTGTAGTTTTTGGTTAAAACAATTTGTCTCACAAGGAAACTCTACTTGTGAAGCACAAACTGAAATAGGAACTCTCACCTTCACATCCTTTGTCAAAAACAAGCAGAGAAGACTGTTGGGAGTTCCGTACAGCATTTGCAAATCCTTCTCCTTGATTTAGTGACTGTTCCAGACGGATCTTAAAGGATTCAAGTGCATTGGATCGTAGATGTCCCAACATGGTAGCATAAGCAGAGTACACGAACTGGAAATTTGGAGAAAATTTTAAGTAAGAGACACAATAATCATAAGTAAATAGATCATGAGTCAACACTATCGATGTACACCCAAAGCCGGAGGAATTCTTACATCCAAAGCTTTAGATTTCAGCTGAAGACACTTTTCTTTTCTTACTCCTTCATCAAAGTATATTGCCTCAGCGTCGTATCTAAGAAGGGGGTAAGCGAAACAAGATTAGGCAAAATAACTTTGCTCGGCAATTACATACTTCAGGAACCAAAAAAGACAAGCTTACTCTGAGAAGTATTTTTCAAGGATAGAGCTAAGCTTTTTGCCAAAACCAGGAACCTGACCACCTTCTACTGCTTCTTGCAAGTCCAACCAACTCTAAATAAAGTCTACCCCGTTATGCCTCAGAAATTTATATCAGTGAGAAAAAAAACTGAAATAGGTAGGGAGGCCACAGAAGCATACCTCATCGGTTGCCAAATGGTGTAGCTTCTCATCAGCTATTTCTTCACACCGAACCGTGGCAACCATTACCTTGCAACCATAAAACAAAAAAAAACATTAGGTCACAAGATCAGAAAACATGGTTTAACCACAGAGATTTTAATGAATAGAAGACCTTGTGAGCAGGAAGGTCCAAGTCCCTATTCTCTTTTATAACTTTCCAAATCTGCTGGGAGCTGAAAGAAAATCCGGAAGCAGGAACAACACCACGTCTATCACCAGCAAGTCCCCCAGGTGAGATGGAATGGAAAAACCTCTGCCTCAACTCAGCAACCTATTGAATCAAGGGAATCGGTCTTAGGTTTATGTTGATGCTTCAAAAGAAATGTGTTTTACATATCAGAAGAATACCTCTTGCATAAACTTTTCTTCTTTCTCTTCATAGCTGGATAATGCAACAACTTCCACCTACAAGCATATATCAAACCAAGTATCAAATAAGGAAAACATAGACATGGATATTCATGAATAACTTAGTAACGAGACAGCGCTATCAGATAAATTCATCATAAGAAGCATCATCTATGTGGGAAGACGATCTCCTTACATTGAAGAATTCACTTAGAGGTGTATTCTTGTGTTCTTCAGGCTTGCGAACTAAATCCCATATCTGCAACAAATCATAATTGGTACCCAGACTTCAGAGAGGAGAATACAAAGTTAAAATAAGAGGAAATTGAGTGAGAGAGAGAGTGTGTGTTACCTTCTGAATATCTTCTCTTAGATCACGTTCAAGTAGCTCTACTGGAGTCTTAAGGATAAAAGTATATGTCAATATAGGAAATATGACTTCACCATCAAGAATCATATTTACTTGCAAAAACCAACCTTTGATTTATCACGTATGACGAAAAGAAGAGTTGTTTTCCGGGGGCTAAACAATCGCATCATGACCTACAAAAGCAATAGTGACCAAGTTATTGAACCTATTGATTGAACATACCGTTCCAGACATCATCATACCTGAAAAACTGTCTTCAGTAATGGTGTGTTTGCAGCCTGTACCCTTCCAATGTCCTTGCACCACCTATGGAGTTTATCATTTCATTAATTAATAATCGAACAAAAAGCGTAACTATAGTTCAAACCTTTTCTGCCTAAGAATACATCATGCCTGTGTTGATAGGTCTTTACTAAGTTTACTCGAATCTAAGTTTAACATAGTACTAAGTTTACTCAAGTATCGAGGGGTTGTAAATCTAAAATCATATCTAGCTTCTAATAACTTTGACCATTAAATTTCTGCTTCCATGGAATAAATACATGAATGATAGTTATCAGAAGAAAAGCCAGTAAAATATAGACTCACATGTTTATCAGTACAATATCAGCAACAGCAAGAGCGAACAGGGCACTTTGCTTCTCAAATGTAGTGTCATCCTGAAAATTACGAGAACCGTTGACAAAAAAAAATAGGAAGTGAAATGCTAGGAACACATAAGCAATTAAAAAGTATCAAGTATAAGTATAAGTTTCCATAAATTTCTTAGCAAGTTAAGCCAAAACCATATTCTTTAGTACAACTAAATGGATATAGCAGTATAGATTGCTAATCGTTATTCATATTACCTCGCCTCTCTCTCTCCCATCAGTACCCTCTAAATCCATAGCAAGTGTGACAGGCTCAATTCCAACACACCTTGCCATCCAAATACCTTTAGTTGTTTGATTCCTGCAAAGAAAATGAAGTCAGAAACAAATTTCAACCCTAAAAGTGTCATTACCACACAAAATGATTTAAATAAAATTTGACAATCTCTAACCTTCCAGCAAGAGCATCCATTTCTCTAAAACTGGTATGAAAAAGATGATTCAAAAGTGTACTCTTGCCTGTTTATCACCAAAAGACAAAATCAAATTACCACAATAAGCAAATCAAAGGCTTAAAACTATACAAAAATATCTCAACCTCAAGTCAAAAGCATAAGAAAAATCAACAAAACTCATACCACTACTCTGAGGTCCCATGATTGCAACAACAGCATAAGAAAGTCCACAATCAGAAAGCTTCGTCTTCTTCACGAAATTATCCAAACCCTCCACGTTAAATTCGCCATTCTCATCGATTAGCTGAGTCGAGCAACAATCTTCGCTTTGCCCCATTCCTATCCAACCAAATCGACGGATCTACAAACCCCAAAACGTCATAAAAAATCCAAAAATTCGAGAAAAAAAAATATCACTTCGTCTCTACATGCATCAGTAAGGAGAAACTAATTGGGGCTTTCGTTTTCTTACCGATTTAGGTAAAGTATAAACGCGATTATTTTGGGTGGTACTTCACTGTTGCAGCCGAAGAAATTTGACAAGTAGAGAGATTTGGGAGAGAAGAAGAAAAAGATATACAAACCGCCTAAATTGCAGCGAGAAATATACGAAGCTTGTTTCTAGAGTTTCTTGTCTCTTTAATAATTTTTTTTTTTTTTTTTTGGATTCTCCTAGAAGATTTATGGGATATTAGCATGTATAATATATTTTGCATCACTAATTGTTTGATTACTTTCGATTTATCAGAATTTCTTTTATGAACACAACTAAATTAAATACCACAGTAGTAAAGCATAAGTTTGGGTAAAAAGTAAAAACAATTCACAAGGATTTTTTTTATGAAAATGAAATTGTCTTATTATGTTAAATTCGGACGGAAAAGAGTTGAAAATGAAATTGTGCATCCCATGTTAAATTCGGATGGGACGGGAACGGAGCGAACAAGGACATGAAGATAAATTCCGGCAACAAATGTTATCTTTTTAAAAAAAAATGATTTACTTATGAACGAACGATCGCTAGAAGTATTATCTTCACATAAACATACAGACATTTGCCCAGAACAAGATCAAGCTTCTTCCCCTAACCCATCATAAGAAGCTTGATTTTGAAATTTACCCAAGCGCGGTTAATAGAGACTATGGTGGTTCACGAGAGATGCATTTTCGAACCTTTGCAAATCATCCTTTAGAGAAAATTCCACAAATCATCCTTTAGAGAAAATTCCAACGCTCTAAGCATGTGGGAGGCTGAGTTCGTTTCTGCTAGTTTTTTTCTTTTCCTACTATCTCCCTTGACGATTAAGGTACCTTCTTCAGTGGGAGTCTCAATCTCAACTGAACAAACGAATCCCTTCACATGATCTTGTGACACGACACTGAAACGAGTTAAATACACGGTAACAAGATGATCCAAGTTAGTACAGCATATTAGTGCTTATTCAGGTTAAAAAGGTAAAAACAGCCAAAATCACATATAAGTGGTGTGTATGCTTTAAGAAAATGTAGAACAAAGATATATATATACCTGTAAATCGGTTTCGGCCACTTCCTCTTATTGCAAATCTTAATCAACTTGTCTTTTGCATGTTCAATTTCAACAACAGTTTCCTCTTCAATTGCGGTATTCTCAATAACAGTTTCCTCTTCAATTTCGGTATTCTCAATAACAATTTCTTCTTCGATTTCGGTACTTTCAATAACACCCGTAACCATTTTAGTTGCCTTACTCTCTGACAACTTCAGTAAAGCTGCATTAGCAGCGGCCAGTTTGGCACTATCTTTACTCTGAGATTGCCCACAAGCTATAAATTCATCATCCATATATACCTCACAAGTATAGCATTTGTTGGAATCTTCCAGATACCTGAAGTCGATTTGTTTGCCGCGTTTATCACCCAAACGAATAAGTGAATGAACTGATTGAGGTTGCCGCTGCAAATCATCCAGTGTATAAAACGGCTCGAAAAGACCCTTGCAGATCTGCAAAATTCCTTTTTTCTTTCATTTGATTAAACTTGAAAACCATTATAACCTTAGAATTAAAAAAAAAAAAAAAAACAAGACACAAACCTCCCAAAGTCTTGATACATTATAATTCACATCAACATAAACAGCTCCAGCGATAGATTCTATGATGCCACTAAGAATTTTCGGAGCTATCACGAGTCCACTGTACAGAACTGGATCATCTTCTTTGCTCACAGCCTCCGAGAACAATTTAACCTGTGAAAACACAAAATATGTTGTCAAATCACTCACAATGTTCCTTGTTTTGTGATGCACAAACAACCACAAGAGAGGATTATCATTACCTTTTCATCGATATGAGGATGCAATTTTCTATCGAATATAAGAAATGTGTTGAAGCCATGCTTGATGGCGACACGAGCGTATTTACAGATCGCAACGAATTAATCCCCATGGTTGTGAGATCAGGAAACGCGAAGTAGAGGTACTTGGTGAAGCCGAGGTCAAGCGCCATCTTGCCAAGGATCTGAAGCCGAGACATCATACCATATTTATACGTTATTGCTTCCTTTAGAAGACTCTTGTTCGTGAAACTGTAATTCAAGATCTTCTCCACTGCTTCCACGGGATCCATTTGCATATTCTTTTTCTCCCCTGAACATTCTTGCATTTGCAGATTCTTCTTCTCCTCTAACTCTAAAATTTCCTGCAAATTCTTATTCTCCTCTAAACTTTCTTGCATGTGCAGATTCTTCTTCTTCTTCCTCTTCTTCTTCTTCTCCTCTGAACATTCCTGCATTAGCAGATTCTTATTCTCGTCTAAACTATTCTCTAACTGGAGCTTTGTAGAACATGATCGAGTCTGTATATTCAACACCACAACTTCCTTGTGTTCTTTTCCAATGTCTAGACTCTCCTGATAAATTAACCTGTTAACAGGCATACATTCTGACAGCTCCTCTAACGCTTTCTTAGCAGCGGTTATCTCAGCGTGATATTTCACCTCATCACAACCACGAACAACAATCATTTTCTTTGCCAGGAACTTTCTTTTCTTCGGAGTGCAAAACCTCATGTCGACTCGATTCTTACCCAAACGATGAAGCGTAGCAACTTGGTGAAGGCGTGGCCAGGATAACCCCATGGCTGAGAGTTTAGGGTACGTGAAGTAGAAGTACTTGGTGAAGGCGAGGCCAAGAGCCGTGTCGCCAAGGATCTTAAGCCGAGACATGATACCAGATTTATGTGTTACTGCCTCCTTTAGAAGACTCTTGTTCGAGAAACTGTAATTCAAGATCTTCTCCACTCCTTCCACAGAATCCATTTGCAGAGTATTCTTCTCCTCTAAACTTTCCTCCTGCATTTGCAGATCCGGCTTCTCCTCCACTTCACCATGTCCCTTTTTAACGTCTAGGCTACCCTTATCAGCTTCGTTTTCAACTTCTAGAGTAGGCTCATCAGCTTTCTTTCTAATGCCTAGACTACTAGGCTCATCAATAATCTTTTGAATAGGCATACATTCTGACATCTTCTGTAACGCTTCCTTAGCAGCGACTATCTTTGCGCGACATTCCGTCTTATCATGTCCAGAAGCTATAAATTTACCATCAAAATACACATTTGCAACAACCCTCGTTTCGTCCTCATTGCAATACTTGAAGACAACTCGCTTCTTACCCAAACGAACAAGCGTATCCACTGGTTGATAACGCCGACGCAAATCATCCGGCTTAAATATCGGCTCCAAAAGACCCTTCAAGACCTGCAAAACTTGCTCTTTTTAAACTTGAGAATCATATAACTGAACAACATCTTCTAATAGAGAGACACATACCTCCCAGAATCTAAGTAAATCAAAATTGACATCAATATAAACAGCTCCAGCGATTGCCTCGACCAAATCCGCTAGAATTTTCGGGGCTTCGGCGGATCCTTGATACCAAACTAAATCATCTTCTTTGCTCACTGCCTCTGAAAACGCTTCAATCTAACCAAAATTTGAACAACCTTATTGGCGAATCGAGAAGATACACATGTTGAGAGAATTACTTACTACCTTTTCAACTAGGTCACGTTGGCGACTGCAGATAGGAAACGGAAAGAGTCCGCGTTTGACGGCGACACGAGCGAATTTGTCGTTACAAGTATTTACATGTCGCAACTCAGTCAACTCGTGATCTTTGAGATCAGGGAACGTGAGGTGGAAGTAGTTGGTGAAGGCGAGATTGAGAACCGAGTCGCCGAGGAACTCAAGCCGCTTGAATGAACGACACGTTCTAATTACCGCGTCCTTAAGAAGATTTTTGTTTGCGAAACTGTAATTCAAGATCTTCTCCACTGCTTCCACGGAATCCATTGAACTTTCCTCTTTCTTCTCCCCGGAATCCATTCAAGTTGTGAGCTGAAACTAGTCAAGGAGAAGACTGTGGGAAGAAGACCGGTTCTATTTATTAGATCATTTCGAACCGGTACACTGGTTGAACCAATGTCTTAGTGACAAAAAAAATACAGTAACCTCTATAAATTAATACTATTAAGAATCTGAAAATTTATTAATTTAGAAAATTTATAATTTATCGATAAATTTATTAATTTATAGAGAGACTTTTTTAATCCATAATTTTCTTGAAAAAATTTGGGGCATTAACAAAAATGTCACCTTTACCATGTCACTTTTCAAATATGCCACTCTTATATTATTTTTTTTACCAATATGCCACAAAAAAATATGTTCAAAAAATTTATATCTCAAAATTTTCAATTTTAAAAAATGTTTTGATCCCTTACAAACCTTAAACCCAAAAAACCAAACCCTAATATAACACAGTTAATCCAAACATAAATGATTTAAAAATTGAGAAAAAGTGATAGTGGCATTCTTGAAAAGTGGCATCTTAAAAATGGCATATCTTGAAATTTCTCAAAACAATTATGTACTTCAAATAAAAACTCTATGCAAAAATTCATAACATTTTTTTTATTACTGATCTCGGTCATTGTTATAAAATGAATGCTTATAACTTATATGATTACTAGAAAATTACCCGCGTTATACGCGGAATAAATTGATTATCGAATAAAATCAATAATTTTAGTTGGAAAAACAATTACGGTAAATTATTATACATAATCTAAGACATATTTTATATATTTTAAATTTTACGATTATTTTATATACAAATGTGTTTCACCCGTGAAATAATTAAAGCAGCAAATTTTATTAATAATTATTTTACTTGTATGAAGGTGTATTTAAGAAAAATTAAAAACATCTACTTGTCAAACAAAAAAACACATGTAAAAATATATATGAAAAATTGTTTTACATGCTCATATATTTTCAAAATATAATCAATTGTTTTTTACTATTTAAAATCAATTTTTTTTGGTGTATATGTTAAAATTTTGTTCGCATTTAATTCTATTATATAAATCTATAATTTTTGAAATATTTTAATTTTGGCAAGTTCAAGATTTCCTAATATTTTAATTTTGGTAAGCTTAAGAAGATTTAAATTCACCCAAAAAAAAGCTTAAGAAGATTTAAATGTGTTTGGCAATTAGAGTTATAGTAATCAAAATAAATATATTTGGAAATAAATGTGTTTGGTAATAAGTATAAGAAAATTAAATAAATAAATATAAATAAAAGAAGAATAATTGTGGTGATGACACCTAAGCAAAGTGCTTTCAAAATCCTTCTCATATAATATATAGGATTTATATGCAAGAATAAAAATTTCAGCTACTTATGATGACATTGAAAACAAGACAATCATAGTTTTATTACTTATTTAATCATAAGAAAATAATTATTATGTAGAAAACTCTTCAACTTGATGAAGATTAAGTTTACAATAACATACATTTCTATACAATAAAAAAAAATTAAAGATTAATTCCAACACGATTCCAATTTTAAGAAGAAAATACATAACACTATAGTTATACATTAATAATATATATATATATATATATATATATAAATGCTTATAAATTTTATAATTATTAAGCTATATTATTATTAGGATCATATTTTATATAGAAGTTTTAAAAAAAAATATTATCTTATCGAATTTTGCCAAATTTTACATTAGCTCGACTTGTGATCTGAAAAAATTATTAATTTATAATGAGTAATAATTTACAGAGTTCTACTGTATGTCTCAAACGACAAATCTTGCAGGAAAAATAATAATTATGCTCGTGGCCAAAAAAAAAAATATTATCATTATTATGCGTGATTATTGGAATTTCTCTTGGTCCAGTGAGAAGTGAATTGACAAAAGTTTATAAATGGAAGTTGAATATCAGAAAATTCAATTTATGCGTGACTATTGGAATTTCCCTATTGTTCCCATCATATTTCCAAGAGTGTTTGCAGCCCATATCAATAGAACTTACGGAAATTTGCCAAATGACAATGGCACTATACAACATTATTCATAAATTCCCGTCATAGCCTTATATAGATACAACATTATGTATAAGCATATGTATATGTCATCTCTCACTCAGTAACCACCACCACCACCACCACTTCCTCCGTAACCACCATCAAATCCACTCTCACCACCTCCTTCTTCACGGCGACCACTGTTTACGGTTGGTACTTTAAATATGTGATTTGGGTTAATCATTCACTATTAGGGTATAGTTTATGTGGTAGGGTCTAGAAAGATTTTTTCTCCCCCCTACGAAATTATAGAGGTGGTATTGGATACGTGAATGTTTGAGAATTTGATTGAATTTAACTTTCTTTAGAATTCTAGTGTTATTCAATTAGATGTTTTACCAATTCTCTTAAATGCTTGTGTTATTGATTTATACATTTTTTTCATTGCTCTAGAATGCTTTAAATTCTTGTGTTATTCAATTGGTTGATTTTGTATTTCTATTAAATATAAGTGTTATTCAATATTAGGTAAATTTTATGACAATTTGATTTGAATGGAATTTAAGATAATCATTCCTTGTAAATATAAAGAATCAATTCCCACCTAAATAGGTTGTGATTTGAAAAGAATCATTTCATCAAATTTTTTTCCATCAATCATATTGATCGACCATATACAACTTTTCCATTTTGATATAGACCTCAGTTTTCGTATGTTACTTTTTTACGTTTGTGTTTTTACTTACACATTAGTTTACCGCTTTGTTAAATAAAATATTAACAACTTTTACTTATTTCCCATCATGTTTCCAATCCAAAATCAAACTCTTGTCCGAGAATTCATGACCGCGAAATTGGACGGAATGAGACTAGTATTTGCTAACCCAAGAACAGCTACAAGAACTTAACTAAAAACAAACTAATATATACAGAAATTTGCTAGAACAAGACCAAGCTTCTTCTCCTTACCCATCACCCTATGTAATACGATAATAAGAAGCTTGATTTTGAATTGACCCAAGCGCAGATAATAGAGGCTATAGTGGCATTTTCGAACTTCCCAAATCATCTTTTATCGAAAATTCTAAGGCTCTTATCATGTGGGAGGCTGAGCTATATTCTGCTACCTTTCTTTTTTTCCTTCTATCTCCCTTGATGAATAAGGTACCTTCAGTTGGAGTCTTAATCTCAGCTGAACAAACAAATCCCTTCCCATGATCTTGTGACACGACACTGAAACGAGTTAAACACACGGTAACAAAATGTTCCAAGTTAATACATCGTATTTGTGCTTCTTCAAGGTAGGCAAACGTAAAAAACAGCCAAACTCACATATTAGGAATATCGATTTTTGAAGAGCATATGTGTGAACATTTTAACTAGGGAATAATTATATTAGCAAATGTGCTCTGCCTTCTATGAGATTAAAAGACTCTATAGACTACTCAAAGATCGAATCAATTTGACTTCGAAGAGAAAGACTTCTCAAGTAAAAACACAAGACATAAGATGGCATTTCAACTGGTTGGTATGCTTCAATGAAAGGAAGATCTAAGACGTACCTGAAAATCGGTTTCGGCCACTTTCTCTTTCTGCACATCCTAATCAACTTGTATTTCTCTTCCACGTTTTCAATTTTGGTATTTTCAACAACAGTTTCCTCTTCAGTTTCAAAGGGCATACTTTTTGACAACATCACTAACGTTACCATAGCAGCGGCCCGCTTTGCAGCATAATCAGACTTAGATCGCCCACAAGCTATAAATTTATCATCAAGATATACCTCACAAGTAGAATGGTTGTTTGGACCTTTGCGATACTTGAAGTTGATTTGTTTGCCGCGTTTATTACCCAAACGAATAAGTGTACGAACTGGTTGAGGTTGCCACCACAAATCACCCACTGTATATAACGGCTCGAAAAGACCCTTGCAGATCTGCAAAATCCCCTTCTTTTTTTATTTAAAATCCAAGAGAATTAGAAATACAAAAAGAACAAAACAAAGACACAAACCTCCCAAAGTCTTGCTACATTAAAATTCACATCAACATAAATCGCTCCAGCTATAGCAACTACGAGATCACTCAGAATTCTTGGAGCTATCACGAGTCCACCATATGGAACTGGACCATCTTCTTTGCTCACAGCCTCTGAGAACAATTTAACCTAGGAAATGAAGATACCATAAACACAAAGATGTTCTCAAATCAATCACTATGTTCATTGTTTTATGATGCACAAACAACTACAAGAGAGGATTATGATTACCTTTTCATCGAAATCAGGATGAAAACTTCTAACGAGTATAAGAAATTTGTCGAGGCCATGCTTGACGGCGACACGAGCAGATTTCTCAAAACTTTTATTACACTTAGCAACCGAGATAACCCCAAGGTTGAGAGATTAGGGTACGTGAAGTAGAAGTACTTGGTGAAGGCGAGGCCAAGAGCCGTGTCACCAAGGATCTTAAGCCGAGACATCATACCACCAGATTTATGTGTTATTGCCTCCTTTAGAAGACTCTTGTTCGAGAAACTGTAATTCAAGATCTTCTTCAGTGCTTCCAGGGAATCCATTTGCAGATCCTGCTTCTCCTCTAAACTTTCATGCATTTGCAGATCCTGCTTCTCCTCTAAACTTTCATGCATTTGCAGATCCTGCTTCTCCTCTAAACTTTCATGCATTTGCAGATCCTGCTTCTCCTCTAAACTTTCATGCATTTGCAGATCAAGCTTCTCCTCTGAACTTTCATGCATTTGCAGATCCTGCCTCTCCTCTAAACTTTCATGCGTTTGCAGATTCGGCTTCTCCTCTGAACTTTTCTGAATTTGCAGATCATGCTTCTCCTCTATAATTTCATGCATTTGCAGATCAAGCTTCTCCTCTAAATTTTCCTGCATTTGCAGATCCTGCTTCTCTTCTAGACTTTCCTGCATTTCCTGATTTGCCTTCTCCTCTAGATTTTCCTGCATATCCAGATTCGTCTTCTCCACTAGACTTTCCTGCATTTGCAGACTCGGCTTCTCCTCTAAAGTTTCACGCATTGGCAGATCATGCTTCTCCTCTAAACTTTCATGCGTTTGCAGATCCTGCTTCTCTTCTAAGCTTTCCTGCATTTGCAGATTCTGCTTTTGCTTCTCCTCTAGACTTTCCTGCATTTGCAGACTCGGCTTCTCCTCTAAAGTTTCATGCATTGGCAGATCATGCTTCTCCTCTAAACTTTCATGCGTTTGCAGATCCTGCTTCTCTTCTAAACTTTCCTGCATTTGCAGATTCTGCTTTTGCATATCCACTAGGTTTTCCTGCATCTCCAGACTCGGCTTCTCCTCTAAAGTTTCATGCATTGGCAGATCATGCTTCTCCTCTAAACTTTCATGTGTTTGCAAATCCTGCTTCTCTTCTAAACTTTCCTGCGTTTGCAGATTCTGCTTTTGCTTCTCCTCTAGACTTTCATGCATTTGCAGACTCGGTTTCTCCTCTAAAGTTTCATGCATTGGCAGATCATGCTTCTCCTCTAAACTTTCATGCGTTTGCAGATCCTGCTTCTCTTCTAAACTTTCCTGCATTTGCAGATTCTGCTTTTGCATATCCACTAGGCTTTCCTGCATCTCCAGACTCGGCTTCTCCTCTAAAGTTTCATGCATTGGCAGATCATGCTTCTCCTCTAAACTTTCATGTGTTTGCAAATCCTGCTTCTCTTCTAAACTTTTCTGCATTTGCAGATTCTGCTTTTGCTTATCCTCTAGACTTTCCTGCATTTCCAGATTCATCTTCTCCTCAAAACATTCTTCCTGCATTTGCAGATTCTTCTTCTCCTCTAGACTTTCCTGCATTTGCAGATTCTTCTTTTTCTCTAAAAGTTTTTTCATTTGCCGATTCCTCTTCCTCTCTGAACGTATTTTCTTTACCAGATTCTTCCTCACCTCCAAACTTTTCTGTAACTGGATCTGTCTAACACATGATCGAGTCTGCAAATGATTCATCTCCACTTTCCCATGTCCCTTCTCAAGGTCTAGACTTCCATTCTCAGATTCCTTTTCAAAGTCTAGACTACTACGCTCATCAATACTCAGGATACATTCTGACAGCTTCTGTAACGCTTCCTTAGCAGCGGCTATCTTTGCGCTATCTACCGTCTTACCATGCCCAGAAGCTATAATTTTACCATCAAAATATACCTTTGCAACAATCCTTGTTTTGTCCTCATTGCAATACTTGAAGACCACTTGCTTTCGCTTCTTAGACATACGACGAAGCATAACAACTGGTTGATAACGACATATATCATCTGGCATAAAAAGTGGCTCCAAAAGACCCTTCAGGATCTACAAAATTTGCATTCCTCACTTGGGAATCATATAACCTAAGAAGTAGAAACAAAAGAACAACATCAAGTAGATAGCAACATACCTCCCAGAATCTTAGAAAATCAAAATTGACATCAATATAAACAGCTCCAGCTATTGCCTCAACGAAGTCAGCTAGAATCTTCGGGGCTTCCATGGATCCTTGATACCAAACTAGATCATCGTCTTTGCTTACCGCCTCTGAAAACGCTTTAATCTAAGCAAAATTTCAACAACTTATTGGTGAATCAAGAAAATACATGTTCTAATCATTCAGTAAACTCCAATTCTCTTTCTTGATAACTTACCAACCCAAGAATTGCAAATAACGAAAGGCAAGAGTCCGCGGCGACACGAGCGAATTTGTCGTTGCATACATTTACTCTTTGCAACTCCCTCAACTCGTTATCTTTGAGACTCGGGAACGTGAGGTGGAAGTAATTGGTGAAGACGAAACCAAGAACCGAGTCGCCGAGGAACTCAAGCCGCCTGAACAAAAGAGGCTGCCTACCAACGTCGTTTTGCTTAAGCGTGTCCTTGAGAAGATTCTTGTTCAAGAAACTGTATTTCAAAATCTTCTCCACTGCTTCCACCGATTCCATTAAACTTTTCTCTTGCATTTTCTTCTTCTCCTCTGAACTTTCCTGCATTTGCAAATTCTTATTCTCCTCTAAACTTTCCTGCAGATTCTTCTCCACTATGGGATCCATTGAACTTTCTTCCTGCATTTGCATATTCTTCGTCTCCTCTAAAATTTCCGGCAGATTCTTCTCCACTACTTCCACCGAATCCATTAAACTTTCCTCTTGCACTTGCAAATCCTTCTTCTCCTCTAAAATTTCCTGCAGATTCTTCTCCGCTGAACATTCCTGCACTTGCAGATTCTTCTCCGCTAAAATTTCCTGCAGATTCTTATCCACTACTTCAACGGGTTCCATTAAACTTTCCTCCTGCACTTCCAGATTCTTCTCCATGGAATCCATTGACGGCGTGAGATGAATTAAGTCGGCGTCGAAGATCTCTCCACTGCTTCCACGGGAGCCATTGAAAGGCCTGAGATGAATTAAGTCGGTGTCGAAGACTCTGGGAAGAAGAAGAAGAAGAAGAAATTAGGTCACAAAACCGGTCCTAATCAGTAATATTAAATAATTTCGAATCGGTACGCAAACGCAAATGAAATACCAACCGGTACAAAACCAACTGAAAATGTATAATTAACCAAACTGATACTAGTAATTATTAATAAACCGGATACTTGATCCTATCACAAACGCACATCCTTCGCCGTCTCTTGAACCTTCTTCACTAAACCTCCTCGACTGTGAAATCTAGCCTCCGAGTCCGAGCATCGATTCTCTTCGCAGGTAAGCTTTTCCGTTATTACTCCGGCGAGAAATTTCATATACGGTATCTTCCTTGCGTTTCTCTTTCATGGGATTAGGGTTTGATTATATATCGCTCAATTGATTTCAGATTAACTTGACAGTGATGATGGGTCTCGATCGAGAAGATCTATCGTATGTTTCTTCATCGATTTTTTTTATATAGATTTTAGATTTAAAGTGAATCGTTTACGCATTTTCTCATTTTCAGTTGTTTTTCTTCTTCTTTGTGTTACTCTTGGTTTTGAAACAGCATGAACAACGAGGAAGAGATCATGGACAGGGCAAAGCTTACAGCTCCTATCAAGCTTACAGCAGATAAATTCGAGCTTGTTCCCGAGTTTTTGAAGGTACGCAAAAAAACACATAAATTTAAGCACTTTTCTAGCAGAATTTATGCAAATTGTATGTGTATAGTCTTGGTGGCATTGTAATTGTCTTGTTGTAGGTGAGAGGACTTGTGAAGCAACACCTTGATTCATTCAATTACTTCATCAATGTCGGGATTAAGAAGATTGTTCATGCTAATAATCGTATCACATCCACTCTCGACCCATCAATTTACCTATGGTCAAGCTTTCTATTCTCATAGTATGAATGTTGATCATACTTGGTGGATTCTAAGACTAACCTTTAGGAGGAAAGTTTTGATGCAGGTTTAAGGACGTCAGAGTTGGTGAACCTTCAATTGTAAACCTTAGTATGGCCGAAACAATTAATCCGCACATGTGCCGATTAGCAGACTTGACGTAAAGACTTCTTCTATACATTAATCATGTTGTACTAGAAAAAAAAATTAATTATTTGCATTTTCCACCTGTTCATCATCAGTATACCTCTTGGCTGTTTTAAATGCATTATAACTTCTGCTTCTAAATACCAGGTATGCTGCTCCAATCTATGTCGATATAGAATATGCTCATGGGAGTAATGGAGCTACGTCAGTAAGTGCAAAGGTAAATGAAAAAAGATGTATTATACATAATGCTGCGTATTGATAAAACTCAGACTAAATATGATGTTCCTTTATCTCAGGATAATGTAATTATTGGAAGGATGCCTATTATGTTGAGGAGTTGCCGCTGTGTATTACATGGAAAAGATGAAGAGGAACTTGCAAGATTGGGTTGGTATTTGTACCCTTATTTCAAGCATTGCTTCTTTCTGCTCATCACATTTATCGTATTTCATTTTGGATTTTAGGTGAATGCCCTCTTGATCCTGGAGGATATTTTATTATCAAAGGAACCGAGAAGGTGATACTTCATGCTTCTTATATTAATCATCTTACAGCTATCTTATGGGTTCTATCGAATGTCTAGTAGTCTGCACTTCAACTTTGAGGATATATGTTGTGTATTATTCCATCCCTTTTATTCAGACTCAACTGTGTCTTAATTTACCCGCTCATCACCATACACCATTCTTGCTCTGGCGTGTCTCGGTTCTTATTATTCCTGTCAATATTGGTGTCCCATTTTTCATGGAATCTGTTCCTTTTTACATGACCTGAAGCTATTGCTTGTGCTGATGTTAGCTTTTCATTTCAGGTGGTGTTGATACAAGAACAACTTTCGAAGAACAGAATTATTATTGATTCTGATAAAAAGGGGAAGTAAGTAATCTCCTACATTATTTCGGTCCTTGTAGTATTGATGGCAAATATCCCATAAATATTATAAACTGTCAAGCAAGATCAGTGTATCTTGCGTCAGCATTGTTTTTCCATTATTTACTCACCCACTATCCATATACCAATTTCTCTCTTCTTTTACTGCTTATTGTCAGCATAAATGCATCTGTCACAAGCAGCACTGAAATGACGAAAAGTAAAACAGTTATTCAGATGGAGAAGGAGAAGATATATTTGTTTCTTCATCAATTTGTAACCAAGGTTTAGATATTATCACGTCCTTCTCTTCAGTTGTAGATCTTTTAGCGTTGGGTTCTATTGGCTGAGAATGTGATGTTATTATAGATTCCAATTATAATTGTCCTAAAAGCTATGGGAATGGAGAGCGACCAAGAGATTGTACAAATGGTTGGAAGGGATCCTCGTTTTAGCGCATCACTCTTGCCTTCAATTGAGGCAAGTATTATAGTCCCTTGCTTTTCACCTGGTGTCTAGTTTATAACCTTTTTGTAAAAATTTGGCATTTGAGTGAAGCTTTCAAATTAGTATCACACTTGACCTAGAGGCAACTGATTAGTTCTCTGTATGGAAATGTTCATCATAGGAATTTCTTAATATGTTTCATTAGTAAACTATGTGGGAGGGATACTTGTGTGGCTGATTGTTGCGTCCGCACAATTTTAGTGAGGAAGTTAAATGTCTGAGTTTAATGTTTAATTCCCAATACTATTAAAGAATATCAATAAAGACGTCATATAATACATTAATAATGATGTAGAAGCCACTGCTATGGCTCTAAGAATGGAACTTTTTGCTTTGACATTTGGAAAATAGATCTCTGCTCTAGCTATTGAAAGTTATAGGTAGTGTGTGACTAGCTCGCCCCGTGGCTCACATAAAACCTGCCATGAGAAACCAATTTCCCAGTTAGAATCCTTTTTGTGGAATCTAGAGTATGCATTTCTTTTCCTTCCATGTCTTTTTGTTCAACATTGTTCACACTATGGGTTCTGATGAGTCTTGATCTTTAAAGCATCACATTTATCCCTCAAAATGGTTACTTTATTTCAGGAGTGTGTTAGTGAAGGTGTGTATACACGAAATCAAGCACTGGACTATCTCGAGGCAAAGGTGCAGTGTTTTATTTATCTTACACAGTTATTTAAAAGTTGTTGCATGTAATAATCTTAGTGGACACTTATTGTCAACTTCAAAAGTTATCTAGAAAACAGAAAAGATATTACTGCACCATTGAAAAATAGCTCTTTCTAGTGTTAAAAAAGACAATAGCTCATCTCTCTCTGTTGAAAGGAAAACGTCATAGACTCTATTTGTGGTATAATTAGTTGTTCCACCTCACTCTGTGTTGTAACGAGAGTAAGTCTTTTATTGGGAAGTCAACACTGAAGAAAAGAGTAGACTATCTGATTATGTTAGTTAACAAAAGATTCCGAGTTTTGTCAAATTGCGGCATAAATATGTGACATTCCTTTATTTTTGTAGGTGAAAAAAACATCATATGGACCTCCACATGAAAAGGTTTCCATTCTTTACTCCACTATTACACTCTCTAGTTCAACTTGAAACAGGTGGATAATATGTTTTGGCCCTGCAAATTTGGGTATGAAAGATTTCTTGCTAAATGAAAATTTCGCTGTTTATATTTATATGATTTACTAGGACAAAAGATCGCTATACATTCTCAAAGAAGTATTTCTTGCGCACGTACCTGTATGTATCTTAACTTGTTCTGGTTCTTAAAATTTTAGCCTTTGCTTATTGCTACTTGGAAGAAAAAAAAAAATTGCTTACTGTTATGTTCTTACTGTTAAGGTTCGTGACAACAATTTTCGTCAAAAATGTTTCTATGTTGGGGTAATGTTGAGACGAATGATTGAAGCAATGTTAAACAAAGATGCGATGGATGACAAGGTAATACGATAACCTCTTTTCTGAAGAAGTTAATTTGTACCTGTGTTATATATTTGAAGTTTGGTTATTCTTTTAGGATTATTGCTGTATGAGATGTTAGATTACCCAAAAATGGCCAAATTGAAAACAGGGCAAGACATGCTGAAATTCCTTACAAAATGTCTTGGCTGTCCCTTAAAGCCTTTATGATTTTAAGACTTCCAACTCATAATGGGGGCTATTGATGATCTGGAGACAAGTCTCATCGTTGTAACATATGTTTTCAATTGTGCGTCTTCATGTAGGATTATGTTGGTAACAAGCGATTGGAGTTATCTGGACAACTAATATCTCTTCTCTTTGAGGTGTCGCTAGAACCTATTACCAGACGCAGTACTTTCTCTTCTTTTATCTTGTAAAGTTTAGTCTAGTTCTTACCTATTATTTTTCTCCCTCTCGCTGCTACAGGATTTGTTCAAAACAATGATCAGTGAAGCCATTAAAAAAGTAGATACTATTCTTCTAAAACCAAACCGAGCAAGCCGGTTTGATTTCTCACAAGTAAGTGTAGAAATATACTGTCCTACTAGTTCAGATCTTGCATTCAATTCTGTTAAAACTATAAAAACATGTAACCTTAGAAACCTCTTACTTGGATTTGTAAATGATCTATATTTAAAATAGCATAAGGGATGCATTTTTGAGATTTTATTATTTGTTCATCCTCTAGCTATGAATTAAGCGTCTTTAATTGGTTCTTGATGTAATCTAAAAAGTAGTGCTGTTTGCAATAAACTCATTACTAGTAGCTAGCTAGGTGTTATTATGCCGTATAGCACTTGATTTATGAACTTACATTGCTAGTTCCTACAATTCATTTTTTTATTGCACTCTGTAGCTTTTGGCCTTGGAATAACATGGATGGAGTTGATTTTCAGAAATAGTTATTTTTGTGCCAAGAACCGATTATACAACTTTTTTTTTTTTTTTTGGTGATGTGTTCATAGTGTCTTACTGGAGACAAGCTTCATAATATTTCTTCTGGATTAGAAAGGACCCTGTCAACCGGAAACTTTGATATTAAAAGGTTCAGAATGCAGAGGAAAGGAATGACACAGGCCAGTCTCACTCTCTCTCTCTATGTCTCCAGCTTTTTTCATGCTACCTTGCTCTCAAGGAAATCATTTTATGTAGGTCTTAACGAGGTTATCTTATATCGGGAGCTTGGGGTTCATTACCAAAATTTTGCCACAATTTGAAAAGTCCAGAAAAGTAAGTGGGCCTAGATCTTTGCAACCCAGCCAGGTAATTATGCTCTCTTTGTCAGCCTGCTAAAATGTTGTAAAAATAAATACTGCTTTTCGCTTAACTTTCCTTCAATCTGATTTTTGGCATTGTGATTTGCGCTATAAGTGGGGCATGCTCTGCCCATGTGATACCCCAGAAGGCGAATCCTGTGGGCTGGTCAAGAACTTAGCTTTAATGACTCATGTCACAACGGATGAAGAGGAAGGTCCATTGATTGCTATGGTATGGATATGATATTATTTTCCACGTTCAGTCAATCTAATCGCCTTAATCGTCTTTGCTATGACTTTAACAAGGATAGCGCCGAAACCACACTACCATTGTCATTATTTTATGCTAGTCATCTGTTTTTATATGGATTTTGTCAATTAAGTACTGAATCTGTGTTTGAACTTATTGTCTGGAAACAGTGCTACAAATTGGGTGTCACAGATTTGGAAGTATTATCAGCAGAGGAGCTTCATACTCCAGACTCGTTTTTGGTCATATTGAATGGGCTAATACTTGGCAAACATAGAAGGCCACAGGTACTCTATATAAACACACAGATCTGCAACAAACGCAATACACATCTTTATACCTCTTGACTAGTTTCTATTGTTTTAGTACTTCGCCAATTCACTTAGAAGGCTGCGTAGAGGTGGGAAAATTGGCGAGTTCGTCAGTGTGTTCATAAACGAAAAGCAGGTATTTCCCCTATCAGTAATTTGAGTAATGTAAGTTTTTCAGTCTGCACCATATAGCTTGTGATCATTTGTCCATCAAGCAAAACCCAATTTATATATTTAGCTGTGTTCTTGTGTATGTACTATTTAAGGTTTATATTTGGTAATATGTATTGGTATAGCTTGGAATAAAGTTTGAGTTTTTTGAACTGAAAATAGACTGACAAAGCTACAGAAATTTATTTTAAAAGTGTTCAGTAGCGCCCTTCTGGTGATTTTTGAAGTAGAAATACAGCTGATAATGTCATTTATGAAACTTCAACTTCATAGATTGTTGCTAATGAAGGCTGAAGGAAGCAATCACTTCCTAAATCCCTGCAAAGTTTTTTTTTGATAATTCCACAAATATAAACTGAAACTGACTCCAGAGAGAAAATATTTATCAGCATTGTGTTTATGTTGCTTCTGATGGTGGGCGAGTGTGTCGTCCACTTGTTATTGCTGATAAAGGAGTATCGAGAGTTAAACAACACCACATGAAGGAATTACAGGTACATGTGTTATACGCTGCAGATTATACATACTTGTCTTAGTGGTTTGAGGTAAAGTTATGGGTGACTGATTTTTGTTTCTTCAAGGATGGGATTCGCACTTTTGATGACTTTATTCGTGACGGTTTGATCGAGTATCTTGACGTCAATGAAGAAAATAATGCACTGGTTCGTGCCAGTCTCTATGTTTTCGAGATGAATATATTTTGTTGCACCACAGGCAGCCTAAATGATAAACTTTTCTTTCTTGATTTAAGATTGCTTTATATGAAAGTGAAGCTCCAACGAAAATAGCAGAAGCGGCAGAATCAGCAGAAGCTAAAAATTTAAGGGAAAACACAACCCACATTGAGATTGAACCTTTCACCATCTTAGGTGTTGTTGCTGGTCTTATCCCCTACCCTCACCATAATCAGTCCCCAAGAAATACTTATCAGGTTTGTGTTTCATGACAATCTGACATAAGAAGCTGCAGTTTCTGTTGGTTTATTAGTCCTGTAACATTGTGTGCAGTGTGCTATGGGAAAACAAGCTATGGGGAATATTGCTTTCAACCAGGCAAGTCCATTTATATCTGGATCATTTCTTTGAGGCACAAACTATTGCTTTCCGGTTTTGGTGACTTGATTGGATCAAAACTTGCCTATTGTGCCATCACAAGTTTTGCTTAATTAAATTGGTTGTTTGAAGTCTAATAACTTTAACGCTTTAATCTTCTCCAATGTATCATGTTCTAGTATACCTTGCTCTCTCAGGCACTTACGTTTTTTCAAAAAATCTTTACGTTTAGTTAAACCGGATGGACACATTGCTCTACCTATTGGTGTATCCGCAGCGACCTCTGTTAACAACAAGGACAATTGAATTGGTAAGTTTCTTTCCTCTTATAGGATTGTGTTAATAATATTGTACTAATAAATTATGCTTGTTAACAGGTTGGATACGATAAACTTGGAGCAGGTCAAAATGCAACAGTTGCTGTGATGAGTAATACTGGATACGACATAGAGGATGCGATAGTAATGAACAAATCTTCCTTGGATCGTGGGTTTGGCCGCTGCATTGTTATGAAAAAGTATGTTATGTCTCTTTGAGGCAAAATTGATTTCCTTTGAGAAATCGTCTCTTATTAACTATTGCTTCTTGTGTTGTGTTGTCTTATGAAACAGACTTGTTGCTACGAGCCAAAAGTATGGTAACGATACAGCAGACAGAATACTCAAGCCACAAAGAACAGGTCCAGACGCAGAAAAGATGCAGGTAGTACATTTTGCCTGCATGTGCCCTCAATTTTCCTTCTCTTGCAGACATATCCTCAGACTTGTGAAATCATTTTAAACATCTTTGCTATCTTTTGGAATTAGTGTTGTTGCAAATGCTATTTCTTTGCGGATCTATTAGATGCTGTAGAATCAGTCCCTAAATAATGCATCGAGCACATTATACATTTGTTGACTTCTCTATTTCTTATTGGAGGGAGCAAGCACAATATGTTTGTTGCTTATTTGAAATTGTACTTTCCCATGATTGTTTGCTTCTCCAAATAGACACTCCATTAACAAAATTTGATTCTGCATAGAAATTATGACATAACTGGCCTAAACTTTCCTATTTAGTGCTTGCATATGCGAATTCTTATTGCGCTTATCTAAACAGCTAGTGAGAGTGTCCGAAATTAGGCATTTTCATTTTCTTTATTCCTTTCCTTTATTTGCTTGACTGTGACCTTTCCCTCTGCTGAAACATGTTGAATATGTTTTCATGTTGACTATCTTCTTTCTCTTGAAGATACTGGATGATGATGGAATTGCTGCTCCAGGGGAAATTATTAGACCGAATGATATCTATATAAATAAACAAATCCCTATGAACACAACATCTCCGCTTACATCTCCGCTATCTGATAGGTAACCCCTTCCCATGTGTTGTTTCGTAAAAATGTGACCAAAATGTTAAATCTGTTGTGCAATTTTCAGCCAATATCGTTCGGCCAGAGAGTATTTCAAAGGTCCCGAAGGGGAGACACAAGTGGTCGATAGAGTTGCTATCTGTTCTGATAAGAACAGCCATTTATGCATCAAATATATTATCCGACATACTCGTCGACCAGAAGTGAGAAAGTTTATCTTCAGTACTGTTATGTTTCTAGCCCTAAGCCTCATGTTCTACAGTGTTAATCGTGCCTTGGTCTGCCTGTTTTTCTTTGTAGCTTGGTGATAAGTTCAGTAGTAGGCATGGGCAGAAAGGTGTATGTGGTACTATTGTTCAGCAGGAAGATTTTCCATTTTCTGAGCGTGGAATCTGTCCTGATTTAATCATGAATCCCCATGGGTTTCCAAGGTCAGAAAATCTTCTACATAAGACCTATTACTATTTATCTGTGCAAATAGTCGCCTTTTTTATATTTTGGGGCCTCTTGTGGAGGTTTTACTTCGTTTGTTATCCTCGATGTGCCCTAATAAGAACTTTTGGGGTGGCAAACAAGTAATAGATGGTTCTTCCAGTTAAGACAAAAAAATTATATTCTATTTGGTCTAAAACTTTCTAAGCTTCATCTAGAGTTCCTGATTACTTGAGCTTTTTGCATTATAACTGACGAATTATCAACATATTTCATTTCAGTCGTATGACAGTAGGAAAGATGATAGAACTTCTTGGAAGTAAGGCTGGGGTTTCTTGTGGTAGATTTCATTATGGTAGTGCTTTTGGAGAGGCAAGTGGTCATGCTGACAAGGTTGAGACGATAAGGTACTCTTATTTTTCACTTAAAGATTGAGGTCTCTTCTTCCATGTCTAAACTTTTACTTTAGCAATTAATGTATTCGTATGTTCTTCTATCATTTCAGTAAGACCCTCGTGGAACATGGGTTTTCCTATAGTGGGAAGGACTTTTTATACTCAGGTACATGATTCTTCACACATTTCAGAATTTCTAATTATATGTTAAACATTCATTCTAGTGTCTGTTGTTAAATTCTTTGAATACAAAGTCATTTAGGATCTCACTAAAATGAACTAAGATGCGATCGTTTGAAGTTAACCTCATGACCTTGAGCATCTCGCAGGTCTCAGTGGCGAGCCATTACAATCATACATCTTTATGGGGCCAATATATTACCAGAAACTGAAACACATGGTAAGGTTCCACTAATCTATTTGAAACCATTTCTTTTCTGCTTTGTGATCACATAATTCTCTAATTTCCAGAGGAAAAATAAACATGTATTCTCTGTTTTTGTTACTTGTGTTGAGTAGGTCCTGGACAAAATGCATGCCCGAGGGAGTGGACCTCGTGTCATGATGACTAGACAGCCTACCGAAGGAAAGTCTAAAAATGGAGGTATGTATTTCAAGGACTCTCTCTCTTTCTCCTAGAGGCTTTGGCTCAACCAATGAGAAAGTACCTCTATGAGTAAATAACCCTTTTCCAATTTCTACACAAAGATTTTTACAAATTTTCAGGGATATTTACCATATTTTTGTAAATCTTCAAAGAAAAAAGCTTTATATATAGGGTTCTTGATACCTCTTGCCGTTACATACAAAAAGCTATAAAGGAGAAAAAGCAAATCTACAAAGCGAAATTTTTTTGTGTCTCTGTTGCAGGTTTGCGAGTGGGAGAGATGGAACGAGATTGTCTTATTGCTTATGGGGCCAGTATGTTGATTTATGAGCGACTCATGCTTTCTAGTGATCCTTTTGAAGTTCAGGTAATAATCATAGTGTACTGTTTTGATGAGTGTGGCAAATTCTGTGAAATCATTGCAACTCCATGTCGATTAGAAAAACCCAATTCAATTTGTGATACGCGATTTTGAATGCAGGTTTGCAGAGCTTGTGGTTTGTTGGGATATTACAATTACAAGCTGAAAAAGGCAGCTTGTTCAACATGTAAGAACGGTGATAACATTGCTACGATGAAGCTTCCATACGCATGCAAGCTCCTCTTCCAGGTAAAATACCATTGATGATCCATTGCTCAACACTGAAACTACATGCTTAGTCCCATTGAAATTGATCAAATACTTCTGAAGCATTTTATACGATTCTCTTCTTGAAATAAGATGTTTTCAGTTTTACTGGTTTGTGGGATTTGTGCTGGGTCTAACTGAGACTCTTAAAACTCTACTCATATTAATTTCTCTTTGTTTCCGCGCAATACAGGAACTCCAGTCGATGAATGTTGTTCCACGTCTGAGCCTCACGGAGGCTTGATTGATCTCAGGGAAATGTCGAACTCTTGAAACTGTCTTCGGATTTTGGTCTTTCTTTTTTTGGATGTTTAGACAAATAATAATCATTCGAATTTGCTATTTTAGGTTATATGTATCGGGATATGTATTGACGGTGTTTTGTATTACAAAGCTGCGGCCGAGGAGTCTTCGTTCGATTCCATGGTCGTTTGCTTTGATCTTAGGTCCGAGAAGTTTAGTTTCATTCGAGCAGAGTGGTATGGAACTTTGGTAAACTACAATGGTAAATTAGCTTCAATTATGTCTGAAACGTCTAATTACGTTGATCCAACTAGTAAAAGCATTAAATTGTTGGTTCTAGAGCATACATACGTATTGCCCTCTTTGTGGAAGAATGTATGCGTCTGGGGTTAATGATGTTTACACTTAAGTAGAATATGTAGAGGACGTGAAGCTTATGCAAGTGCTTTAATTGTAACTGGAGCTAAGTTTAGTCTTTACAGTGACTGAGCAATGCTTGTTCTAAGCTACGTTTTGAGATATACTGGTTAAAAAAGTTTATAGCAAAAATAGTTTTTCTTAATTTCCCACTTAAAATATTAGTATTTGAACAATTTCACACACAAATACTAAGTTATGATATGATGTCTAATTACAAAAGAGATCCAAATAAATCTCTTTAAATACAAATATCTTGAGATTCCACAAGGGAGAAATATCATCATATGATAATACACTTTTGTTGTCAATGCAATCAAAGTAAAGCAACAACGTCAATAGAAGAAGAAGAAGCAAACACATAAAGTCTCGATGTTCTCTAATATGTGACTAACCAAGAGAGATCTCTCCCTCTCTTAAGCACAACATGATGCATTCACTGCCGTAGCCCCTTGCCCGCTCGGGAGAACCATCCCTGTTGGGTTTTCTGTTGGCTGTACACGTGGTAGCCTTTTCGCTGTACGGGAAGTTCAGCAAGAAACAGCAAATGGAAGTTAGTCCAAGCCCAAAAGCTTGTTTCATATTCTTTCTTAAATCTAAGAATGACTAACCAATTTCGTAAAATATATCCTTGACATTTGTTGCGGTCTTCGCTGAGGTTTCCATAAAGAAAAGGCTATTCTCTTGAGCATACGTCTCTGCCTCCTGCAAATCACAAATACCAAGTCCTTCTGTAAGAGAATATTTCACTGTACTTCGAATTTCATTTCAAAGGTTTTTGGCAGTAACATGGCAAAATCAGAGAGAACAGCAAAAGGAAGATATGATTTACCTCTGCAGTCACCTTCCTTGCATCTAATAAATCCGCTTTGTTTCCGGCAAGGGCCATGACCATATTAGGGTTACCTATTCACACAACAACAACAACAAAGAAATGAACATATAGTCCTCACCAACTATATTAGAATCTAGTAATCATAAACTAGCAATAAATCATCTTTAACAAGACTCAACTACTCCTTACCTTGTGCCTGCAATTCCAGAACCCATTTCTTCGCCCTCTCAAATGACGCCTGTGACAATAGAAACACAAAGTCAAGTAAAAGCCACCGATAATGGATTCTCGACTAAAGCACGGGATTTGTGAAATCGTACTTGATTTGTAATGTCAAAGACAATAATAGCAGCAGCTGCACCCCTGTAGTACATTGGAGCCAAGCTATGGTATCGTTCTTGACCGGCAGTATCCCATATCTCAAACTTCACAGTTGCATCATTCACAGCCAATGTTTGAGAGAAAAAAGCTGCACCTATCGTCGATTCCTGTTCAAAACACAACCCGAGAATCAAAAATTCAAGAATCAACCTCAGAAATGAAATCAAAATCACTAAAACAAAAACGAGCATTTCCACGGACCTGGAATTCAACAAACTGATCTTTAACAAACCGAAGCACGAGACTTGATTTTCCAGCTCCAACATCTCCAAGTAATACCTGAAAGGACTCAACCAAAGTCACACACTGAAATGAAACAAATTTTTCCTCTACAAGCATCCTTATTAAGTACAAATATCATTAGATAACAAGTTATTATAAACCTGGTTTGATCATAGACAATACTTTATCATTGATTTCAGAATAAAACATATTAATTCCCAAAAGGGTTTCTTCATAATGATTAGCTGATTCATTAGAACCCTAAAACAAAGACTACTAGATCTGATAATCCAATAAATATACAATTTTTACTCCAAACCCTAGCTTTACACACTAATAAAAAAAACATGCAATTTCTGAATGTAATTAGAAGAAAATCAGTACAAGAATTAAAATTATCCAATTTCAGATCACAAAATTCGGTAGAAATTCCCTAAATTGGAAACAGAACCACATCGAAAATCAACGATCCAATCAAATTTTTCCACACACAAAAAGAGATTTCATGATCCCAATAAGAATCAAGCTAATACAAATCAGCAGAACCCAAAAAAAAAAAAAAAACTGACCAATTTCGCGTTGATGTTCTTGTTTCCAGTGGTAGCCATGATTGTTGTTGATCTGAAACAAAAATTGAAAGCTCGAGAACACTTTGTGCTCAAAATCAGAGGTGAAACGCGTTGACAATGGAAAGACGAAGAAAAGTTCCAAAAGATAGAGAAGAGAGAGCGAAGAAGATTTAACCAAATTCTCTCTCTCTCTCTCAGGAAGACGAAAGCAAAAAAGTTATAAAAAAAATAATAATCAAAGAAACAAATATTATACGGCACGTGAATATGACACGAGACTTTTGCGAAAAAACCCCAGTAGATAGTGAAATTACGAAAATGCCTAATATTAATCTAAAATTATAAAAAAAAAAAAGTAATTGTAACCCTGAACATTTATTAAATTAAAGCCTTTAATTAAATGGCTATAACTTTTATTTTTTAGAAGAAAAAAATATGTGCTAGTTTTAAATAAAAATTTTAATAGAGAAATTTCTTAAAATACCACAAATTTTTGTTTCCAAACATACAACCAATTTTTAAAGATTCCAAAAATACCACTTTTTTCAAAAAAAATTTAAAAGTTCCAAAAATACTACAAATAAATTTTTAAATGTTTTAAATTTAAAATTTTGGAATTGGGTTAACTATTGTACAATTAGAGTATAGTTTTAGGGGGTAGTGTGTAGGTTTTAGGGTTTATGGTTTAGTTTTGAATATTTAAAGTTAATTTTAAATTTGTAGTATTTTTGAACTTTTGAAAAAAGTGATATTTTTGAACTTTTAAAAATTGGTAGTAGTTTTGGAAACAAAACTTAAAAGTATAGTATTTTTGAGAATTGCCTTTTTTAATATAAGATATCACCCTAATTTATACTAAACCACATGTTACTTTAGAGTTTATATCACATGTTTAAAAAACAATTGCATCCTAAAGTGGGACTATACACTTATTCAACTAAATTTTATCATCTGGTTATCTACTCAAATGGTCTAATTCTAAAAAACCTCGTAACAAGTAGAATTGTAGTTACACAATAAACGATAAACAATGTTGATGTCGATAAATTTTAGGTCGAAATTTGAACTAATCATGAAATTTGTAAAAAAAAATATTATTCTTACAATTTTAAGGGATAACAATAATAAACTGAATCATATTTCTTAGATACCAAAATTTGAATTTTTTTTTTTTTAATAATCAGAAGAAAAATAGATTTGTTACAAAGCTATTTTAAAGGAAACAAAAGCTTAACACCATGTTATTGTTCTAACAAAAATGGCAGTAAAATAGTCCTTATCAAGGAGAAGAGTTAACCCTCCTGATCCAAAAAATTCTTAAGCCACCTAGGAGGACCACGAGCCACATAAGATTGACTACGGTTGTCCCACTACAAGAAAACAGGTCGTTAGTCACTCCGGGAAGAGTCACAAAAGAGTCACTAATGAGCCATTTGCGACTAATTAGCGACTCGAAAAACGGAGTCACAATAGTCGAGTCGCTAATTTTTGGAGTCACAAATGAGTCGCTAATTAGCGACTCATCTGTGACAATTATTTTGGGTCGCTAATCAGCGACTAATATGTGTCTGTTAAACGTAGTCCCAAATTTGTGACTAATGAGAGACTAATATAGGTAGTGGCTAATTAGCGACGAAATAGCCACTATTTTATCACTCTATGAAGATATAAGTTGGTAACAAATTAGTCTCTATGGTGTCACTTATTAGCCACCAAATGTCACTTGTTTAGTCAATTCTTTGCTACTGATTTGGTACCAAATTGTTACTAATTTGAATCTAAATGTTTGTTTTGAGAAGCTAAAATAGAAGAAAAAAAAGACTTATATTAAAACAAACCAAAGTAGTACTCAAGCTAAAGTTTGACAAAACAAGATAAGAGTACCAAAAGAAAGTTACATATCAAGTTTGTTCAAAAGAGAGACATAGAAAAGGAACTGAGAAGAGATCCAATGGAGGTGACCGTTAAGCTTGTATTCGTCGATGAGATCATACATTTTCTTCATCTCGACTTTCTCTTCGTTGTCTTTTGACTCTTTCCTCTTGTCTCGTTCTCTTCATTGCAAACAGATCAGCAGTGAACTGACATGAGAAATGGTACTTATCATCAAGCTTCTTCCAGTAGATATCAGAATTCGGGTACTTTGTCTTCTCTAAAGCGTGAGCAATGGTACACTGTAAGAAAGAATTCACACAACATTAGCTTTGAAGCTTGACAAATCTCATTGAATAAATATGATAACATTAAACTGAGGAACAAGCCTAACCTGAGTGACACCAAGTTTGTGTCCTATAGGAATAAAAAATTTTATTATACAGCAACAACCATATCAGGTCAACATGAATGTGAGACCAAATAGATCACAGATGAAAACACAATATATATCCAAAGTTGTTGAAGATAGACTGATTCCTAACCTGAGAAGGAAGCTAATGGTAGGTGAAAACTCTTTACCATCCCTGAAAAAAAATGAATTATCAGCCAAAGCAAAGCAATTTTGTCAATACACTGTATAAAGAAATGCACAAAAGCCATATAAGGACTTGAACCTGGTCGATGAACTACTGATTGGTAAATGATCATCATGGCTCATAAGACAAGTTATAATGATGAAAATTACCAGCTGCTCTGTATCACAAACAAGACAAATCACCTGAAAAAAACAAGATGCAACAAATTACGAAAATACTAAGTTTTTTTTTTGTTTTGAAAATAGGAAAATGCTAAGTTGAAAAGAACAAACGCATATATATGATTCTATAAGAGGATCGTTTGTACTTAGCCAATGTTAAAGACAAGACCAACAGTAGAGATAGCCACAGTTAGTAGCCACTGGATCCTTAGCCAAGTCCAAACATACGTAACAATCTAAACCCAAAATTTCCAGTATAATAAAGAAATTTCAAGAAAACAGATAACTAAAATAAAGAAATATAAAATAGGATATCCATTCGATATAAGAACACAGAGACTCATAAAATTACACATGAGCCATGGATAACATGTAATCTCATTTTCAACTTGCTGAATGATTGATATATAAGAAGCCAAGACTCTTAAAATGGCATATAAATATACAGTAGAAAGTGTTTCTTACCATTCTCACCAAATTTCCAGTATTCTGGCTCATAATATCTCACCCCTCTGCTCCATTAAACCAACAAGACTTAACAAAAGAAGGAACTAGAATAAAAAATGGTTTTAAGGAGGAAACTGAGAGATGCTTTAGTTTTCGTCTTACCTGACAACTCGAGGTACCCTTGAACATGGTCCCGTCAAAGATAATAAAGCAATGAAAATGAAGATAAGAGCCAAAAACTAGGCTGACCACCATCGGAAGCCACTTGCTTGCCACGACTCTTGTTAGTACCTGCTGAAGCACCACCGCCTCTTCCAGTACCACGAGCAACCGCACGAGCTTTTCCTCTTCCACCGGATCTTTCAGAAGAACCAGCAACCTCCGCAGCTTTTCCCCTTCCACCGGTTCTTCTAGAACCACCGATAACCTCAGTGGTTTTTTCGGTTCCACCGCCTTTACCCTTCCACCGCCTCTTCCACTTCCACCGCTAGCTGAACGGCCACGTCCTCGTGTACTAACTCCTCAGAAAACTCCAGATTTCACCATTAGGGTTTTTGAGAAGAACTTCAATCGATGCGATTCGAGTGAATGATGGAGATTAGAGACAGATATGAAGAGATGTGAAGAGATTTGAGTCGATTTATGAAACAGAGATGAAGATTTTGTAGGTTTTGAAAGAGGAATAGGAATCGTTGAAATTAGGGTTTATGTGATGAAGAATCGAAGGGATTTCTTCACTGGAATCAATGGATTTAGAGATTAGATAGGTAGAAAGAACAGAGAAGAAGATTTGTTCGGTTAATCGAAGGGAAAAAAAGAAGATTGAAAAAAAACCCTTGAAATCGCCAAGGTTTCGAGAGAGAAATAGGAAATTAGGGTTATCACGAAATGAGTTTGGGATTCAGATCTGTTTTCTTTATCTTCTATTAGAGTCGGTAATGAGTCACTAATTAGTCGCAACCAAATTGTTTTAGGGGGAAAAATTTACCCCGCAAAGGCCCAAATATTTCACTGCGGGGCCTAAATGATTACCCAATCATTTGGAATACGGTGTCGTAAAGTAGTGGCTAAATAGTCACATATTTGTGACTAATTTGCGACTAATTTGCGTCTCGGTCACAAACCTATTCCCTAAACCCTAATTATTTGGACCACCACAATAACTATATTCATTTTCAATCAATTTCCAATGTATTTCTTCATTATTTGTTTGGTTGTATCCATTAAAACACTAGGAATAAAAAAAGTTAGAATAGTTTTCAAAAATATGAAATGGAAGAGTTAAGTTATATAGGTTTTGTGTTGATAAGAAAGCATTTGTGGTGAAAAAATTTTAGAAAATTCTTTTTTTCTTTTTTTTCACTTCTACTGTGTATTTATTACAAACTTATTAGTTAAATAAAACATAAATACAAAACTAATTTATATAGATTTATATTATGGTGTTTAATTTGCCAAAAACATATATGGAGTGGGTAATGAGTCGCAACCGTGTGGCTATTTTGCGACTCCTTTGTTACTATAACACGAAACCCTGAAACGTTGCAAATTAGTAGCTAATTAACGACTCTTTTGCGACTCAGTTACAAGTGACTAATTTGTGACTCCGTTATGTGTCACTAAGGAGTCGCTAATTTGTGACTCTAATGTTAGTCGCTACGGAGTCGTAAATTTGTGACTCTTATGCGACTCCACCCAAATATACCAATCGTTGTCGCAGATTAGTCGCAAATTTGTGACTGGTTAACGACTACGGGATGGAGTCGCAAATGAGCGACTAATTTGTGACTCCGTCAAAAAGAGTCACGCTTTAGTCACGAAAGAGTCACAAATAAGTCGCAAATTTTTGTGACTAATTTGCCACTCGGTAATTCGAGTCACTAACGACCTGTTTTCTTGTAGTGTCCCTAATGATACTATGAGCAATCTTTCATGCTTCTTTGTTAGATTGCACATTCTCCTCTACAAACATCCATTCTTTGATTCCTTGCAGACCTAAGACAAATTCATTAACCTGCCACGAGAAAGACGGCCAAGCCTTTGGTCTCAACATAGCATTAACCAGATCTTTTGCCCCCGAAGCAAATATGTTCTTATTCAGCTTGAGCTCCACACCATGCTATTAATCACCCATAACAGCACCTGGAACTTTGCTTCCTGCTCTGACTAAAATTTAATTCATGGCTTATAGAACATCTAGGTAAACAGAATCATAAATTCATAATCCCCAAAAATATCGGTCTTTGGATATTGAGCACACATAATCACGTTTTTCAAGTTTCGGTTGTGGCCTTGGGAGTATTCATCAGTGGACCCAATGATATTGTTGAAGGCAACAAGAATTTTATGTTTTTTTTTATTTCATTTTAAGTTATGAAAAGAAAATGAATTTTGTTTTAAAATATATACTAAGATAAATATAGTTAATATCTAATTTTGCAAAGCCCAAAGTTAATATAATAACCATTTGCATCATCAACGTAAATATATTATTATTGTTCGGGTTGAATTCTGCATTTTTCGGAAGGCTGAATTTGTTTGTCACGAAAAAGAATATTGTTAGCTCTAGAATAGCCAGCATGATAGGTGATTCAACCACTAGAGAAGCAAATCTTTGATATGTTCTTTGGTGATATCCAACAGAGGATCCACGCCTCTAGCATTCTTTTTAGTGTCTCTATTATACCACATTAACATGGTAAATATATTTTTCCAAAAAGACAAAAAAAATGTTCATAATAGATAGACAGAAACCACTAGAGAAGCAAAACTAATCATCAATTTGAGTGGATTAAAAGTTATGGTTTTAATCTTCATTCTTCTAAGTAATATATATATTAGGGACCAAAATTCTACATCGAAAGTTGGAAGAAATTATAAGTAACATATAAAAAGTATGTGCCAATCCACTCATTGCCAATTAATTAGAAGCTCATATTCTTACATAGTATCAAAGTCCGAACTCACCTTCCTCACTCTAACCAAAATTAGTCCGACTAATCAAAAGAGATATGATTGATCTTACCCGAAAGTAATTCTAGATATGGATATTGTCGAGATTAATGGCTAGATGAACCATTATCTTGAGGGAGCGTGTGAAAAATATTCCACATCGAAAGTTGAAAGAAACCTTGAGGGATATATAAGAGGATAGAATCTCTCCACTCATTGCAAATTGGTTTTGAATTAAAAATCCATATTCTAACAATATAGTGGAATATTACAAATACAGAATACCATATATTTTGGTGTAATCGACCCTTTAGTTAAGTATCAAGTCCCTTTAGTTTGTGTTCGGCACATATTTATATACACACCATATTTGCTTTGGGTTAGTATATACTACAATTTAATTTTAACAGATCACGTAGTTTTGTCTTCTTATACATCGCAAATGAATAAATTATAATACACCTCGTATTCCACCACGACATGTTCCTAAGTTCCAACTTATTTTCTATAAGCTAACAAGTTCCAACTTATTCTCTATATTTAGCTAGTTCCAGCTCAAGAACCCTAATCATTAATCCCAAAAAGACACATGATTATAAACTCAAAAACATAATTAATTAACAGAAACAAGAAATACAAGCATACACTTCGGAACAGTGAATTAAACAAGAACATTACAGAAAAAAACAACTCAAAAACCCACTCAAAATAACGATTTTTCTTTTCTTTTCATGAGCCTCGGCAAAGTCCATGTGAAGTAGCTTCTGAAACACAATCCATAGCTTGAAACCCTATTCTTTCTTTCGCCAAATCATACACAACCTTCACATTTTGCTGTTGAAAACTCCCAAAAACTCCGGCCGGACCATAATCTCCATCTTCCATGTTCCGAAACAACAAGCATTTCACTACCGAACCATTGCTAGGTGCTCCCATTGCGTAAAAATAGTTGGCTTGCGGAAGAAGTAAGGTGGCGTTGTTCAAGAAATGGAATGTGATCGAAGGAAAGATCATTACTAAATCATTGTCAAGACTAGTGAGATTGTTGTTAGGACATGGGACTTTGTAGCAGAGATCAAAGCCTGTTCTTGATTCTGTTTCCATGGCTCTAGGGTGTGTGATGGTTGATTCGAGAGTTCTGAGGAGTTGTGAGTAGAAAGGATCGGGTAAATGTGTGTAAGTTGTACCCGAATCGATCAACATTCCTCCATTTCCTTGCGAATCAAATTGTCTTAACGCTAAGGGTACTTGTGTGGTAGTGACATTTGTGCCTATTGTAATGGATTCTAAGCCAATGTAGTAGCTGTTGGGGTACATTGGAGTATTCAACATGGGAGTAAACTGCAAAGAGCTTGTGAAATTGATGGATAAAGCGGAGTCTCCTAGAATTAAAGGGCTTGAGATATTAGGGTTGTTAACAAACTTGAATGGCAAGAAACAATGAGAAAATCCCTTTTGAACAAAGCCTAACTGCGAAGGGAGGGAGATTAAACCTCTTCCAAACCCAGCAATGCCAATAGGTTCGCGGTAAGTTGATGATACACAACCAAAAGAGAATCTTGGGATATCCCTGGTTTGGGCCTTCAGTATATCTCTGGTTAGTATCCCAGAGACAAGACCACCTTCACCATAAGTATAAGCAAAGGAAGGACAAGGCCTTACGCAAGTGGATTTGAGAAGCATACTCAAAGAGCAGCCAGCGATTGCGCAAGGGTCAAAAGGATTGTCTGAGCTATGGACCTCGACGCAGAAGGAGCTAGCACAAGAGGCTCTAATAGATGAAGATGAGTGAAGAGGAGAAAAGATTGAAGATGGTTTTAGATTGTTGTTTTTCAAATCATAACAATCTATGCAATCAAAACTTAGATTCCCACATGGAACCCAAGTGAGATCACTTCCTGTGTCCATGTACACTTGGACTGCTTGTGGAGGTGTTCCAATGTTTAAGGTGATCAAATATCCATCTCTCACTTCTCTCAAGGGCTCCATTACGACATCTAATGATGATTCTAATGGATTCTTGATTCTTTCTTGGGGTTGAGATTTTGGTGTGGGGAGAGAAACACTTGATTTGGTCAAGGCAAGAACAAGAAAAGAAGATGTTGAAAAATTAGGGTTTTTATGTTGTCTTGCTTCGGTTTTTTTGGTGGTGTAGAACAATATGAGTAGGAAGAGAAAAAAGACGTTGGTTTTTGTGGTCATCACTTGACTTATAAGATGATGGTGTACAAGAAAGAGATGTAAAATGAAAGTTTTGATTTTGTATGTGTTTTGTGTGAAGTTAGTTTTGGTATTTATAGAGATGAATTAGGGTTTTAAAAGCCTCAATTAAAATAGTTGTGTACTTTATATGCAAGAGTAATTATAGAAATATTGGATTTGATAAACTAAGATTTATATGTACTCTTCCAAGTGATATGAAAGTGATATCATAAGCTTCTAATGGACCGCACTTCTTCGACTCACGTGGAATAAAGTTGTTTAATGATCATTAACCTATGTTTTGTTTCAAATAAAATTTTGACCTTAGTTTTGAGAGCTTACATGATAACTAATTAATGTATTTGTGTAACTAATCTTCATTAATACAACCGAAAATATATATGATCATTAACGATGTATTATGTAACATAGTGGTTTGTGCTAGTATTGTCATTGTGTTATAAGCCGGTTCAAATCCGCAAATAGAATACATGGTGATAAAAACACAAGGTTCAGTTTTATTATAGTTAACTAATTAATAGTTTTAATTGTGAGAGGAAATCAATTAAGCTTATTCTCAATATATATATATATATATATATATATATATCAGTCAAGCTATATCTATGTTTATACATTTCTGATTTGTGTTGAGGCTTCATATGATGAGATGTATTGTAGTTCTATTTTGTTTCTAATAACAATGTCACTGAAAAATAATGATTCACAATGAAAAT
Source organism: Draba incana (assembly GCA_963576765.1). NCBI lineage: Eukaryota > Viridiplantae > Streptophyta > Magnoliopsida > Brassicales > Brassicaceae > Draba > Draba incana. The sequence goes on along the minus strand of OY755211.1, from coordinate 9,468,640 downwards.
AAAACTTGTTGGAAAAATAAAACTTTCTAACAATCATAATATCCACTAACAAAAGCAATAAAAAAGAAATGTTTGCTTTTTCCAACAACATATATTATGTGAATTTGAAATCTGACACAATATTGATGGTTCCAATTCATACTAAATATCTGGGTCGAAACAGCTTTGTTTATAGTTTTGTATTTTTTTTTTTTTTTTGCTAAACAGTTTTGTTTATAGTTGTGTTAATATACTAGATAAACATGTTTAATATATAATGTGGGAATAGGTTTAAGCAAGAGACGCAAATGAGGACAAGGTGATGAAGCCGAATGAGGTGTACATGACTCATCCACCTAACAGTCTACCGTTAGATTCCCGCTGATTTTAGATTATGTGTTCTTATAATTATTATCTCTAGAAGTAATTATACAATGAAATGAATAATCAAACAATTTATTTTCAATAATACAGACAGATAATATATTTTTCCTTATGCAGTACCCACGAGTGCACCATAAAATGTGTACTTAGTTGCATGTCGTCCAATTAAAATGTTTTTGTATGGAGCTTCACACGTAAGCCCACCATATAATGTCTTCTTAGCCAAACAAATGTAGTAATGTACATACAGAAAATAGAAAAAAAATAAACGCATTGATTATTCTTACCTTTTTTGCTGTCTTTTTAACAACTATTATAAATATGACTAGAAAATTACTCGCGTTATACGCGGGATAAAATAATTATTGGATAAAACTAATAATTTTAGTTAAAAAAAACAATTTTGATGAATTATTATACATAATCTAAGATCTATTTTATATATTTGAATTTTGCAACTATTTAGTATACAAATATGTTTCACCCATGAAATAATTAAACTAACAAATTTTATTAAAAACTATATTACTTATAGGAACTGTACTTATAAAAAATTAAAAACATCTACTTGTCAAACAAAACAACATATACAAAAATATATATGAAAAATTGTTTTACATGTTCATATATTTTCAAAAGATATTAAATTGTTTTTTTTTCTATTCTAAATCTATAATTTTTGAAATATTTTGACTTTGGCAAGTTTAAGATTTTAAAATATTTTAATTTTGGCAAGTTTAAGAAGATTCAAATGTGTTTGGCAATTAGAGTTGTAGTAATCAAAATAAGTATATTTGGAAATAAATGTGTTTGATAATGAGTATAAAAGAACTAGATAAATATATAAAAATAAAGAAGAGAAAATTGTAGTGATGACACCTAAGCAAAGTGCTTCCAAAATGTTTCTCAAATAATATATATAGGATATTTTGACTTTGGCAAGTTTAAGATTTTAAAATATTTTAATTTTGGCAAGTTTAAGAAGATTCAAAAATGTTTACAATTAGAGTTGTAGTAATCAAAATAAGTATATTTGGAAATAAATGTGTTTGGTAATGAGTATAAAAGAACCAAATAAATATATAAAAATAAAGAAAAGAAAAATTGTAGTGATGACACCTAAACAAAGTGCTCCCAAAATGCTCTTCAAATAATATATAGAATTTTCCATATTGAATTCTCTACACTATGTATTTGTTCTTTCTGTAGATACATCTCTCTATGGGTAAGTATTTGTCACCTCACGAAAACAAAATCGAACTAGAAAACTTATAACACACCATCTTATCAATGAATCTTATAATAAAACTCAAAAAAAGAAATTGTTTGACTTCGATTATTAATTCTACATTAATTTTGCAGTTTGACGAGTTTCGTGTTTGATCATTTTCAAGCTAAATAGACATATGACATATCATTCAATAAGTCCAGTCGGAGTCGAACTAAGTGAACTGTCCCCAAAAAAAAAGTTTTAATTAATATTTGGTTTCGATTTGGGTCTAATGATATTGAACCGCATGTCTCGTGGACCACACCATCGCGAACATGAAAAAAAAATCCCATGACAAGACAAGTCAAATGGCTAGGTTTATCTAACTACAATTACCATATGAATTCTCGAACGAAAGAAATTGTTTGTATTTGATTATTCTACCTTTTGCAATTTCCCGAGTCGGATGTTTGATCATTTACAAGTTAAATAGACAGATCATTCAATAGGTCTGGTCGGATGCCCCACAAACAAATGTTTGGTAGATATATTGGTTTAAATTTATTTACTCTAATTTTTCTCTATGACATAATAACAATGAAAACAATGTTTTAACAGAAAGAAAAAACAAAGAAAAATATGAAAAGAAAAGTTTCTAAAGAACCAAATGGTTCAGTTCGGTTCGAAAGTGTCAAAATTCTGTTCGATTTTAGTCCTTTAGATTAAGAAAATCACGCCATAAATCAATTATGATACGAATTAAAAACGTATAAGTCACGATTTCATAAATTGCAGAAGTTAAGGCCCTTTTAACCAATTATACCATTTTAAACTTGAGGACCAAAACATACATGGTCATTTAAGTAAGAAAAGCAAGAGTTTAAGGACCTCCTTGTAGTTACATCTCAGTTTCGCTTGAAGAAATTCACAATCGGACAAATAAAAACCCTAACATAGGAGGTTTTAGCAAAGTAACAGAAATTCCGAGCGATTTAAGTCATGAAACCTTTGGAATCAGATAAAGATGGAAGATTCAAGTGCCCAATAATCCATTGTTTCTGGTAAATTCCAATTCTTTTTTACGAATTGTTAAAGAAAGAACTCATTTTTTGTAGAGGAAAATATCGGATTTTGATGATGATTTCAAGAATTCTGGAAAAATTAGGAAGATTTGCTCAATTCAATATTAGCATTGCTTTCTCCACCATTGCTTATCAAAATCAAGTTTCAAGATCCAAGCTTTCTCATGTTTACAGTACTGTGCGATGTTTTCAGAGTGGTAGATTTGTCTGTACGGATAAACATCGGTCTCAGTCACCTACACGGGTTTTCGGGAATCGTGTTTCGCGTTCTATGAAGAACAAAGCTCAAAGAGCTCTTTTTGATTACTTGCATAATACTAGAACTCTTAGTTTTGTTGATGCAGAGCATATAAGTAAGAATTCCCCTCGTTATATTTCGTCTTTATTGTCCAAGATCGATACTCGGAACGAGGATATAACCCGGTCATTGAGTAAGTTTTTACGGTACAATCCCATCAATGAGTTTGAACCGTTTTTCGAGAGTTTGGGTTTGCGTCCTTTCGAGATTTCGCGGTTTCTTCAACGCGATTTGGTGCTTTTGAGTGATGATAGTCTCATGTTTGAGAACTTCCATGTTCTTTGCCATTACGGGATTCCTCGTAGCAAGATTGGCCGTATCTTTAAAGAAGCAAGAGAGGTTTTTAAATACGAGAATCCGGTTTTAGCATCGAAGCTTAGAGATTACGAGAGCTTGGGTCTTAGCAACCTTACGGTCATTAAGCTCGTTACTTCTAACCCGTTGCTTCTGCTCGGTGGTATCGATTTGCTCAATTTTGTTACTGTTGTTAATAAGTTGAAGGATTTAAGCATTGGATGTGATTGGCTTGGGCGTTATTTATCGGATAGAAAAACGTATAACTGGCGTCGGATTCTCGAGACAATGGAGCTTCTTGATAAGGTTGGGTTTAAAGAGGAGAAGTTAAGTAATCTTTTGAATACATTTCCTGATCTTGTAGGTGAAACTTCTGGGAATAAAGCATTTGTTATGTTCGATAAGTTTCGTGAAGTGGGACTTCATACAAAAGAAATCGATAAATTAGTGATAGACCATCCAGAGATGTTATTAGATAAATCCGAGAAAAGAATTTCGGACGCGTTGAACTTGATGATACGTATCAGATTGGAAAAGCAGTTTATCGTTACGATTTTACTGCAACACATGAAGCTTCTCTGTTCCTCCTCTCTGCTAGGATCTAGAGCTGTTTTAAGTAGACTGAATATCGGAAGAGACGAGTTATGTCGGATGATAAAGGAAGAGCCTTTAAGATTGTTCAGTTTAGCTTCAAAAATCGAAAACAGAAGAATCGAACTTGATTCATTGGATTTAAGGAATGCGGAGAAGACGGCGTTCTTGTTGAGGCTAGGGTACGTAGAGAACTCCGACGAGATAATGTTGGCTTTGAAAAAATTCCAAGGTAGAGGAGACGAGTTACAAGAGAGATTTGATTGCTTTGTGAAAGCCGGTTTGGACTACAATGTGGTTACCGAGGTTGTTAAACGGGCTCCTCATATACTAAACCGGCCTAAAGATATCATAGAAAAGAAGATCAGTCTCCTAACGGATTATTTGGGTTATCCGATCGAATCTTTAGTAGAATCACCTACATTTTTGTGTTATAGTATGGAGAGAATACATCAGAGATTCTCAATGTATATTTGGTTGAGGGACAGAGAGGCAGTATTGCCAAGGCTGACACTAGGCACTATTGTCGGTATTTCTAATACCCGGTTTATGTCATACTTTGTCAGTACCCACCCTGACGGTCCAGCCATTTGGGAACGTATAACGAAAGGATCTACCTGTGGTGAAGTCTACTGATTAGTTCAACTATATAACATCGGCATATTAAATATGGTACAGATTTCTTTTGATCAAAACATTCTCAAATGCTAAGCTCAAGGTCCATAACCTCAATCTGGCATCTTGATTCAGTGCGATGGAGAGGGTTATGTCGATGCATATTTTTACCTTTGGATTTGATTGTAGTATCTGTTCATCAGTATAGTAGATTTTTGCCTAAAACAGAGATTCTGTATAATTTTGATACGTTACTGAACTCGATGAAGAGACTCTTAGACTGATCAGCAAATTGTTATCGCCTTATCGGCAAGTCCTTTGCCACGATTTCTTCTATTGATTCCCAAAGAGAGAAAACCAGTTTTATGGAAGTAGCCCGAATATGTTCACCATACCGCTACTGGGTGATGTGTAGTGGGCCAACCAAATACTTTTGATGTGGTGTGTATGGGCCAACCAAGATACCGGGGAGTGTTCCATGTGGTGTAGCTCAGTGAGGTCCTGGAGTTTGGTATTCAGAACCGCTGAGCGATGCCCGGCTACTGTGGTGTCTATGGTGTTCCCCTCTGCCGCCAATGGGCCACCGAAATCCCGCTGTTGGTCTTGTGGAGCCACGGGTCAAGTGGGTACGGATTGGAACCGCAGACAGAAGGATTTACAGTCCTGGGATCTTCCAAAGAGAGGAAAGGCACTGCTAACATCAAGATTTATTGATTAGGACCAAAGAGATCAGCTAACATCTATTCACTAGGACATACCTGTGACAGTTCTTTCCAGATTGCATTACTACAGGTTGTTTGGAAAATAGGTTTTTTTGTCCTTTACTCTTAGTCTTAGCCACCATTAGTTTTTTCTTGCAACTATGTAAAGATAGCTATTTCAGATTTGTGTTTCTGTGAGTATCAATTCTGTTCAAGTTACAAGTAATCTAGTAGATTATAAAGATGTATAAACCAAAATATTAGTGTTTTTGAATTAGAAACAAAAGGTTGCATATAGTTGGAATGTTTTGTGTTAATAAGCTAATCGTAATCGTTAATTGTTGTACATTTAACTATTCATCTCATTTTATTGAAATTGAACCTAAAGGATCTGTATAAATTCTGAATATTAACAAGAAACAAACAAAACAAAACCTTTTCAACAAGGGTATCTACTCACAGTTAACTTATGGTACAGTTTGGTTTGATGTAGTGTTCTTGAGGCCGTCTCTTAAAGAAGAAGAAGACGAAGGAGAGGACAAAGCAGAAAGGCAAGACCGCGCAATCTTAGACTCTTTGTCTTTACTATACGCCTTTTGAACATCATCCTTAAGCTCTCTATATCTCATTCTTCTCAATCTTCTCTCTTGTGGAGATCCCTTCTCGATATGTAAATCGTCAAGAATGTCTGCGTCTATATACTCTTCCATGTACTTATCTAAAACCTCTGAGCCATACGGAAAGAACCTTCTCCCAGTCTCAACTACATCGTGAAACGTTAAATCGAGTCAGTGAAGAGTAAGAATTACAAGAGTAACTTAAAACTTTTTACCTGTTTTCATTAGAGCTTCCATACGCGCAAGAAGTCTTTTGGTTTGCATATGAGGAGTTTCGTTTAAATCAACCTCACTCAAGTTTCCGGTTAACCCATTTGAAGGCGGTGGAAGACCCGTAAACTCGCTCGTACCTTCTACATTAGCAATATCCATAGCCACTTTCGCTTCCGTTGGAAAGAACAGCTGAGCAAGACCAACTGCAAAAACATTTTGACGCGTTATCAAAAACGTTACAAAGATACCGTTTATCAATTATTGGTTAATTTACCTCTCTTTTCTAGGTACAACAGTCTCATTTGAAGATCTTCAGGCATATATTGGGAACACGTTGGCGTATCCGTAACCATCGGGTTCCTCCTAATCTCTCTTTCCAAAAGATCAATACATATTCGGGAAGTAGTCGATTCACGCCCTTTAGCTGTTTTTGTATGATAATTATAATCCTTTGGAGTTGTCAGTCTTCTACATATATTAACCGCACTACGTCCATCACACGTGAAATCAGACACATTAGCGCCTTTTCGGAGAAGAGATATAATGATCGATGGCTCTTTCCGCATCGCAGCAAAATGAAGAACCGTGTAACCCCGAGAATTCCTGAAATTCACATCACCCATATCCAAAGCAAGTATCTCAGCAAAAACTTTCGGGTCGCTATACGCCACTGAATAATGCAGACCATTGGCTTCATCTAGTGTGATCTCAGACTCGGTTAAAAGAAGCTTCACAAGCTCCACGTCGTCTGAATCCAACGCCTTGAGAATTTTCCCGATTCTTTCGAGTAATTTATCCGAAACCTTGAGATTGTTCTCATCGTCTTGCGGAGACTTGACTCGAATCTGTTTAATTTTCTCAGATACGTCGAAAGGAACCTCTTTTTCGATACAGAACTTGTCAAGATCGGACCTTGCTACTCTTTCGATACACTGATCAAGTAACTGAGTCAACTTACAATTGAAAGCAACCATAAGAATTGGAATAACATTCTCAACCAAAGACTTCTCCACAAAGTTACAAAGCCGCCGCTACAAACATATAAGCACAAAACCATTAATCTCTCATTGAGGTCTAAAGAAAACAAAGAGACAGATAAAAGTAATGTTTTTGAGACCTGAAAAGATGAAACTAGCTCAGGGACTTGAAGAACAGATGAAGCATACATCAATTCAACAACGAAATCTATGGCGGGTCGACAAGAATCATGAGCACAAACCGAATCAACGCAAGTCGAAACCTCTAAAGGAAATGGCTTTAATCTTCCAGTGTAGGTATAACTCAAGAAATAACAAAAAGCTTCATACCCAACAACACCATAAGGCAACATCTCTTTCAAATGATACTTTAGTTTCTCGGTTTTCGAATTCCTTTTTTCTTTCTTGAACAATTCTAAGAAAAACTTACTTCTAGCAGCTAAAATACATCTATGAACACTAACTGGAACACCATCAACAATAATCTCTGCATCACTGTAATCACAGTCTGGATTACTGAGAAGCTGTTCAAGATTGGAGCTAAGCTTGCTTAAACTAACAACTTCGAGATTAGAAGCTGAGCTTGATGAGAAATTATTACACCCAATAGAGCCATTAGAAGATGTGAAACTTATAGATGATGATGGCTCCGTTATAGTAGCCATTTTTACTTGTTTTTTTGCAGAAATTTTCACTCAAAAGCTCTGTTTTTGATCGATTTAAGATTCCAAAAGCCCTAAAGTTTCGTTTCTTAGGGAATCAATCAAACCCTAATTCAACAACAATGGTATCACATCATAGATTCAATGAAACCCACAAAACAAAAGGGGAAAAAGGTAAAAACTTTGAGAATTTTGGAAGTATGAAATTACACAGACAAAACTGAAGAAAAGTTCCAATTTTTCTGACAGAACAGTACTCTTATGTCTCCCAAACACATCAATGTAACCAAAACAAAAAGGGAAAGATTCAAACAAAATTGGTAGAATAAGAACCCTAGAAGTATTTTGAACAAGAAGGAATAAGAGAATGAAGAAGAATCAAGATTTGAGTTGAGATTTGCACAACCATGAAATTAAGTCGAAGATAAGATCAAAGAGAAGGAGACAGAGGAAAGAACAAATTTGGGATCTATCAAAGAAAATAAAAAAAAGGAAGAGAGAATTTGAGGAAAAGTCAAGAAAGAAAAGATATATCTAAAGGATACAGTAGATGGAGTTTGAGAACAAACAAGACACAAGGGTGAGGTGATGGTGAAAGAAAAAGACAGCTTTAATGTGAAGCAGAAGATAGGAAACAAAAATATTAATAAAATACTCAATTCAATAATGACTTAATCATAGATTAAAAAAACATGGTCTATAAATGGATAAAGAAAGACTCAAAATGAAATTTGACAAACAGAACACAAAAGAGTGGTAAATCCGTGTGTGTTGCCGCAAAAGTTCCGTGTATGAAGCCAAATTGAAGTATAAGTTTCTGCGATGCAAAACACTTATCTTAAGCTTTTTGGTTTTTTTTTTCATATATATATATATAATTTATAACCAATAAGAATTCAAGTTAGTTTTATCTGAATGTTTCTATATATAAAAAAAAGATTGTTTCGCTATTTGAGTTATCATGTTTTTTCGCTATCTAATCAGCACAGACATTTGTTACAAAACATTTTAAGTTGATATACTAAAAGACTTGAATAATAGCTTAATTAAGAACTTTCAAGTTTTCGAGATGTGGTGCAAATTTTGCCTAGTAAAGAGGATTGAATACCATTTGAATTAAATCCAATCACGAACTATCGTAGCTTAGAAAAACGAATCTGTTTCTGCATGCAGAATGGTCAAATGTTTTTGGTCTTTTTTGAACTAAAAAGTATGATATGACGCATCCATATGTTTAATGGATCCGCCGCATGCCATGAGCCGTCAATTGACATTTTATAGTTTTCAGTATGATCAACGACCTTTTATATTTCTTGACTATATATTTTCTTACACATTTGCTCGACTTCACTCTTCTTCTTCCATGATGATAAGAGTGTTTTGGAAGTGATTGACTTATATTGTTAAACATCTTATTGTTTTGCGTTTTTTAGATAACTACAATAGCTGTTAACTAAAACATCTAAAAATGTTATTTCTCGACTCCAATTTTCGAGTTTTTTGTCCATTGAAATTAAAATTCCATCTATGTGTTTTCATAGGTTGCAGATATTTTTATATTTCATCTGTTATTCAGGTTTTTAAGATAATTAATTAGTTCTTAGTTATAAATAATTTTAAATATCATGTTTTATTTCGGTCACAAGAAATAGCCAAATACGGAAAAAAAATAATAGCCGTCATTCGTGATGACGGAGCTGTCGTAAGCAAATGCGAACGGCATATGATGTGGGTGGGGTGATGACGTGGTATAATAACGTCAGTTTCGGAAAAAGTGGACAAAATAATAAAATATTGTGGCGACCATAGGCTCATAGCTATTAAAGCCTTCTAGCTAGGGTCCGATTTTGTTAAAACTATATATATTGTGATGACCAAGTCATTTTATAACGTTTTCGTAAGAAAGTTGTATACGAAAGACAATTAGAGTCTTAGACAACTATATAATATTATTGTCTGAATCTAAAAGTTCATCTCATGACGTAGATTCGTAAAAATTATATGTCGTATAAACTTATACATTCGTAAAAATATATGATAATCTTGTCCTAAGTTTGTAAGAGAGAACAAAAAACATATTATAGAAGTAGACTTTTACTAGTTGTTCAAAGAAAGAAAAATATACATTAAAATTCATTACTGGAAATAGTAACATTAATTAAATATTTGAAGAACAGTGGATCAGTGTCGGTGATGCTTCTGCTGAGAAGCTACGCGGACTATGTGTTATATTATCCGGTCTACAAATGTCTCCTTTTATAATTTTCTAAAATTATCGAATAATTTGGATACAGTATCAAATTATACTTGCGAGTTTTCGTCCATTAAACATGACTTTTTGTTTCTTGGACATGGTTCGTTTTCTGCATTAGTATTACAAATTTTTTAAATAGTGTAAAACATATATTTGTTAAAGTGTTTTATTCAACAACAAGATGTTTTGAGATGTCAAATGGATAGATTTTGAAAGGCGACTTTAACCCAAGACGATTATGTTGGACGATTTCAAATAGTACGTCGAATATAATTAATAATTATCCAACAAAATTTCAAACAAAAGATAGACTTGTGTTTCAACTATCTTAACTCGGTTTTAAGAAATCAGTGGGCTCAATACTGTGACGGGCTCTTCCGGTTAGGCCTGGCCAAGTTTTGTCAAAGATACTACTTACAAAATAGATGATCTATATTTTTGGGTTATATTAAAGAAGAGAATATACTACACATACACACAATCGTTTGGAAAACCCTAATTCCAAATTTTCTTTGTATGTATTGAGAATGATCTTATGTTCACATCGTTCTTTTCTTGCTTCTGGATTACAAAGAGAGAATACGATCGAAGCTCTTCGATTACGCACGACGCAGGTACATGACAATTGGACTCTTGTCTTTGACGCTTGATTAGGGTTTGGAAACTAAAGGAGAAAAGTTTTTCTCTTGCGTTGATTTCTTGTAAGGTTTTTTTTCAAGATGGAGAGTTTTGTCAATCACTATATAGTTCTAGGGTTACCATCTGGAGAAGAAGCTCTAAAACTTAGCGAGAAGGAGATTAAAAAAGCATACAAGTTAAAAGCTTTAGACTTGCATCCAGATAAACGACAAGATGATTCCGATGCTCGTGAGAAATTTCAAAGGCTTACGACATCTTACGAGGTTCTCAAACACGGAAAATCCCGGAATTTGTTTGATTCCTTTCTTAGAATCCACCTTGGAAAACAACACGATATAGATTCCAAGAAGCGTAAGATGATGTCGGATTTGGAGAAAAGAGAACCTTCTCCTTTTGCTCAAGGACGAAGAAAAAGAGAGATTCTCAAGGAGGTTTAAGGAGGAAGTACACTACAAGAAAACAGCCGCAAAACCGACAGAATTTCTGACGGAAGTTATTTCGTCGGAAACTTTCCGACGGTAAACAGACCGATTTCCGACAGAACCGAAATTTTTCAATTCCTTCGGCAATCTGTCGGAAATATTTCCGACTGATAAGAAGACCGTCGGAAATCGGTCGGATTATTGGACCGTGTAACTAGCTGGTGCCGACGCCGGAGGAGATTCCGGCCGTTTGTCGGAAATACGTCGGAAACGATATTACCGTTAATATTTTCCGACAGATTTTCGACAGACACCCAACTAGCTGTCGGAAATCTGTCGGAAAAATAGCCGTTATATAGCCGTTATTATATCCGTTGGTTTTCCGACGCCTTTCCGACAGATTTCCGACGGTCAGCGTATTTATATATATGATTTCACACATCTTCATTCACTCACAACAACAACTTCCAACCAAACATTTGTTAGAAAAAAAATCGTTAAGAGAGGGAGATGTCATCTTCTAGATATTATAGATCGTGGATGGATGAAGAGATGTATGATCCGGAGTCGAACACATTAAATGAAAGTTATGCACGAGGTATATGCGAGTTCATGGCGGTTGTCGGGAATCGACCGGAGATAAAATGTCCATGTTTAAATTGTTGCAATTCGCGTAATGTTAAGGTAGAACAAGTTTGGCATCACTTGTATACCCATGGTTTTATGCCGGGATACAAAATTTGGTTTTTTCATGGAGAAACTAATTATGATGGTGGTAGTAGTAGCAGTGCACCATATGTTGCGGATAGCTTAGGCGAACATAGAACGGATAGCTTAGGTGAACATAGAACGGATAGCTTAGGCGAACATAGAATGGAAGTAGATTTTGGTGTAGGTACCGTTGAGATGGTTCATGATGCGTTTAGAGAGAATTTGCCATCAATCGTAATAGGGGAGGATAGAGTAGAAGAACCAAATGAAGAAGCTAGAAGATTTTTTGATATGTTAGACGCAGGGAAGCAACCATTATATCATGGGTGTAGAGACGGACATTCACCTTTATCAACTGCTAGTAGACAGATGACCATTAAGACGAACTTCAATTTGGCGAAAGAGTGTGTTGATGCGATAACAGATTTTGTGAAAGATATTTTGCCTGAAGATAATCAGGCACCTGCATCATACTACGAGATAGAGAAACTTGTAGCTGGTCTTGGTATGCCGTATCAGGTTATAGATGTATGCATCGACAACTGTATGCTATATTGGAGAGAAGACGAAGACCGGAGAAGATGTAAATTTTGTCGTAAACCACGGTATCAGGATACTGGTGGCAGAGTTCCAATTCCATATAAACGTATGTGGTACTTACCATTGACAGCGAGGTTAAAGAGGTTATATCAATCTGCGAGAATGGCAGAACAAATGAGATGGCATGCAGAGCATCGTCAAGATGGAGAGATTACACATCCTTCAGATGCAAAAGCGTGGAAACATTTTCAAATGTTGTATCCGGATTTTGCCTACGAGTCAAGAAATGTGTACCTCGGGTTAAGTACGGATGGTTTCAACCCATTTGGGAAGCATGGAAGGCAGTATTCTTTGTGGCCCGTAATCGTAACACCGTACAATTTGCCCCCTGGTATGTGCATGCGTCGAAAGTTTTTATTCCTCTCCGTTCTTATTCCCGGCCCTAAGCATCCGAAGAGATCACTTCATGTATTCCTCCAGTCATTGATTTATGAGTTATAAATGCTATGGAGTCACGGTGTCGAAGCGTTTGATGTTTCACGGCAGCAAAATTTTCATATGTGTGCGGTCCTTATGTGGACTATTAGCGATTTCCCAACATACGGTATGCTATCTGGATGGATTACTCATGGACGATTATCGTGCCCGTTTTGCCAAGACAACACTGACGCTTTCCAATTGAGGAATGGAAGAAAGCCATGTTGGTTTGATTGCCATAGAAGGTTTCTACCGGATGGTCATCCCTATCGTCGGTCTAAAAGATTATTTAAGAAAAATAAACAAGTATTTAATGCTCCAATTGATGAGATAGACGGTCGTACTATATTGGAGCAGTTGAGAGATTTTGGTGCTGAGAGGACTCCTGATTGTGGGGGTAATGGGCATGAACCGGTTTGTGGTGTAGGGGAAGCTCATAACCGGCACAAGAAGAGTATATTTTGGGATTTGCCGTATTGGAAGGATCATTTATTAAGGCACAACCTCGATGTGATGCATGTTGAAAAGAACTTCTTTGACAACATCATGAATACGGTGTTAAACGTCCCGGGAAAGACAAAAGACAATGTGAAGTCTAGGATGGATGTTTCAAAGATTTGCAACCGTGATTATCTTGAAAGTCTTCCCGATGGTACATATCTTTTTCCTCCGTACCGATTGCAAAGAGAAAAGATAAGAGAATTTTTCCGGTGGATTAAAGACGAAGTTAAATTCACTGATGGATATGCAGCTAATCTGGGTAACTGCGTAGACTCGCGATACCTAAAGTTTATGGGACTGAAGAGTCATGATTGTCATGTAGTGATGCAGAGGCTTCTTCCATTTGCTTTTACCCATCTCCTTCCTCAAACTGTCCACGAAGCTATTGCAGCAGTTGGTGCTTTCTTTAGGGATTTATGCACGAGGACACTTACAGTTGAGGGGATCCGCAATTTAGATGCCAATATACCAGTGATCCTTTGCAATCTTGAGAAGATCTTTCCGCTGTCTTTTTTTTATGTTATGGAACATCTTCCCCTACACCTCCCCCGCGAAGCCGAACTAGGTGGTCCCGTTCAATTTCGTTGGATGTATCCTTTTGAGCGGTACATGTTCCATCTAAAGAAGAAGGTCAAAATTTTGGCTCGAGTTGAAGGTTCTATTGTCGCACAGAGTATCAATGAAGAATCATCACAGTTTTCGGAATATTACTTTCCACGGGAAGTTCGTACGAAGAGTAGACGTCCTGCTCGTCATGATGATAGAGGTGAGAGAGTCATGTATGCCGCGCTGGTCCTTGAGTTGTTTTCGCAAGTTGGCCGAGTGATTGGGAGAGGGAAGAAATGCTTCCTATCACAAGATGAGTGGAGTCACTTACATATGTATATCCTAACGAATTGTGAGGAGATGGCGGAGTACGAAAGGTAAAAACAGAACTTATTTAAATACATCTTTTTTTAATACCTAAGTAATATATAGGTTTCATATGTTATATATTGTTGTTTGCTTTCAGGATTTACATTGCATCAATACGTCGCTATTATCCGGAAATGACAGAAGACGAACTTGGAGAATCTAAGGAATCCGAGTTAGTAAATTAGCTGCAATATTACGTAAGTTTTTAAAAAACGCTTATATATTTTAAAATTAGTGAATTAATTAATACTTAATTAAATATTTGTTTATTAATTTGTCTACATTATTATCTCAGGTTTTTGAAAGAATGAAGAATGGAGAAAAGTTTCCGACATGGTTACAAGAGATAGTTTTTGGCCCAAGCTTCAAAGCAACTTCATACAAAGGATATTGCACTAGGGGATTTGCATTTACGATTCATGAAGAAAGGCCGAGGCCAACTGCAGATTACGGTATTTCAGCTACATGTGGTGATGTAGTCTACTACGGGATTCTCAAAGAAATATTGCAAGTGCGCTATCCAGGAATGTTGGGCATGAGGTGCATTATTTTCTTGTGTGAGTGGTATGATCCATCATATCCAGAAGATGTTCAGGTGAGCCAATTTGACGTCACTTCAGTAAATTCTTCTAGGAGACTGCAAAAGTATGACCTATTCATCCTAGCATCACAGGCAGGCCAGGTTTGATTTTAAAATTTTATAATACGTGCGTTATAGATAAATAATGATATTGTAATTGCCTAAACTAAATATGTTTGTTTCAGGTATGCTACATTTCTTACCCTAGGGTAACACATTGAGGAGATCCTTGGATTACAGTGACTCCAATTAATCCAAGAGGGAGACTATATGGAGTTGTTGAGCAAGATGCTATGCAACCAACTAGAATTACTCCGATAGATCCAGTTGATCATTTTTCTGCGGTGGACCTTTTTGTTGATTTCACAGAATTTGGTGATAATATAGTACATTCAGAATCAGAAGAAGAAGTTGGAGAATTTGATGAAGACGAAGACACAATTCCTTCGGAAGGATCAGAATCAGACTCAAATTAGTTACATTATATGTTTGTATCTGTTAACATAAACAAGAATTTCAGATTATTTATATTTTTGTATATTTTTTTTAATAACTTGCTTTTGCGTCGGCAATCTGTCGGAAATATATATATATATATTTCCGACGTATTTCCGACAGAAACGGATATATATAATCTTCTTATAAAAAATTCATCTTCTTATCTTGCCAAAACCCGTGTCGATCGACGGATATAGGGTTGTCGATCGACACTGGCTCTTCTGTTTATTTTGGTTATATTGAAGCATCTGTCGGAGATCTGTCGGAAATATATATATATATTTCCGACAGATTTCCGACGCAATATTCATATCATGCTAACCTTAAAAGATGACACGTGTTACCCTTACATCTGTCGGCAATCTGTCGGAAATATATCTATATTTCTGACAGATTTCCGACAGGTTTGGGGATTTGATGTCAAATTCCAGAATTCCGAGAAGACAAAGTCTCGGCATACGATTCTAACAACTAAAGGTAAAAGATAATTGAGTAAATAACCTTGTGGATGATATACTGAATATGATTTGCGATTTGCTCATGGTTTAACCAAAAACATTTCATACAGTTACATATACATAAACATAGATGTTTACGAAAAAATCCTAAAAAACCAAATGTTTAGAATTTGAAAGTAACAATCATATTATCAAGTATTTTATCTTCTAAATCATGCTCCAACCATGCTATTCCCTTGTAACTACGAAAACGGATCGTTAACAAGCTTTAAACCACAAATCTGTCGGAAATCTGTCGGAAATAGATATATATTTCCGACAGATTTTTGACGGATGCTTCAAAATAACCAAAAAAAAACAGAAGAGCCAGTGTCGATCGACAACCCTATATCCGTCGATCGACACGGGTTTTAACCTTTAAGCTTTAGGGCAAAACGTGTCTTCCTTTAAGCTTCTGTCGATCGAAATCCGTCGATCGACACTGGCTCTTCTGAATTTTTTGTTATTTTGAAGCTTCTGTCGGAAATATATATATATATTTCCGACAGATTTCCGACAGATGTGCCAAATTTTACCCGCGAAATGAAAAATAAATACTGCGAAATTAAAATTACAAACCGACAGATTTCCGACAGATTTTAATCCGTCGGAAATTCTGGGTTATTAACAGACGCATCGTCTTCTTCTTCTTCTCCACGCGTTGAAATCCTTCTCCGATCGCCTCCTCCAATCGTGATTTGCCTCCGACCGCCGATTTCGCCGCTCCTCCTCGCCGGAATTCGACCCCGAGCCTCTCCACAGCCTCGCCGCTCCTCCTCTCCGCAGCCTCACCGCTCCTACTCGCCACAGCCGCAGCCGCGCCTCCTCGCCGCTCCTTCTCGTCGCCGCAGCCTCCTCCTCGCCGGATTTGTTATGGCGGATCTTCCTTCTCATTTGTAAGTTTAGGAATTGATTTTTGGAATTTGGAATTGATTTAGGAATTGAGATTTTGTGAATTATGTATTGATTTTGTAAATTAGGGATTGATTTTTTGAATTAGGAATTGAGTATGTGAATTAGGGGTTGAAATTTTGTGAATTTGTGAATTTGGAAATTGGAAATTTATGAATTTGTGAATTTGTGAATTTGGAAATTTATGAATTAGGAATTTGGAATTTGGAAATTTATGAATTTGTGAATTAGGAATTTGGAATTTTTGAATTTGGAATTTGTGAATTAGGAATTTGGAAATTTATGAATTTTTTTTTAAAAAAATGGTAATTTTATAATTAAATATTTAAACAATTTCGAAATTTTAAGATAATGAATTAATTTTTGAATTTATATCTATATTTTTCAAAATTGTTAGCATTTTCTGCTTATTTTAAACAATTTTAAGGATTAATTTAGGATTTTAGAATTTTAATATTTTTGAATTTTAAATTATGTAACAATTACTTAAGAATTTTAGAATTTCTTAATAATTTTACACTTATTTGAAAAAGTTAAGATTTATTCATAACTTTATAATTTATTAATATAAATGTAGGGATTATAGTGGTTTCGCTGCATCTGGCGGCGGCCAGCGTCGTGCTCGTGCGAGTAGACCTCGTTCGAGTACGACGTCTGCACCAACACCGTCGTCTACACCTCTATAGACGCCGGTCACACCACCAGCCACGACAGCACCGTCCCAGCTTAGTGTCAAGGACTTCATGGGTCTTCCTGGACGAGATAGGTTGACTAATCTCCATCCAGACATGCGCGGTATAGACAGATGGTAAGTTTTTTCTTACATTTTTTTTTTTACTAATTTAATTTAATTGTGACTAATGTTATTATACTGTTACATTTTTTCCCGTAGGTTTGGTGATTCTCGAAGCGGGATTTCGAAGTCCCTCAACAAGATGGAAAATCTTTGCTCCGCCGTCCATATGCGACGTACACCGCCATGCCACTGGAGGATCAAGAAATGTGGTTTCGCCAATTTGCGGTAAGTCATCTGTTTTCAAAATTTTTACTTTCATTTAAAGTATTATTATTTTTATTTAATTTTTCTTTTTGCAGCAAGAATTTAGGTGGGAACCACACTTGACCGCTACGGTCAGGAGGGAATTCGACTCGAAAGCGGCACGGCACTACTCGAAGAAGCTGTTCGAGTGGAAGGATAAGTGGCAACACGGCCAGGTGCCAAAGGAGATGGTTGAGAAGCCGGACTTGTGGAACGGGTTCGTCGCCTATTGGCAAGACGAGGCTACCAAGGCGAGCTCTACATATCACTCTACCAACCGGAACAGCACGCAACGGCAAGGGAAAGGCCACCAACAACCTTGGAGCTACCAGCAAGGTGACAAAGGCTCGGGATATGGTAAGTTTTTATGTACGTCTTGCTGTTTATTAATTTTTTTTTTAGTTTTATACATTTATATTATCAAATAAATATCTAACAACTGCAGGCTAAGGAGTTGGGTCGGGAACCCAACAACTTGGAACTTCTGCTAGCAACACACACCAACAAGGATGGTGTCGTCCAGGATCCGCTAGCTCGGGAGATTCAGGAGAGCGTCCAAAGAATGGAAGACGAGTACATTCTGTCTCAGCCATCCACGGAAGGAACCCCTCCCCTCACCCAAGCCCCGGACGACACCATCAACCAATTCGTCTTAAAGGTATGTAAAATTTAAAATAGTTTTCAAGTCTTTTTCATTTACAATTTAATTTGTTCCGCAGGTTGCTCCGCAGAGCAAAGAGCAGATTTATGTTCTTCCCGACGATGCAGGATCATCGGGGTCTTCTTGTTACTACAGTGAGACATCCGAGCTGAGAGCCCAGATGCAGCAAAAGGACGTCGAAATAGAAGGTTTGAAGACGACGGTCCAACAAATACAAGATGCACAAGCCGCCCTAGAAGCCGAGCGGGAGAAGGAGAGAGACGAGCGGGACAAGGAGAGGGAGATGATGCAACGGATGATGGCGTACTTGGGGCGCAACCCGGATTTTCCTCCGCCGCCCACCGATTAGATTTTTATTTTCATCGTTTTTGTAAAACAATATTACTTTTTATTTTAATTTAAATAATTTCAAATTTTATATTAAATTAATTATTATTTAAATTATTATCATTTTTAATAATTTCTACGGATCTGTCAAAAATCCGTCGGAAAATGATCCGTCGGACATTTGTCGGAAATACATCCGCCGGAAAGTTGTCGGAAAATCGTCGGTTTACAAGTAATCGGAGCCCGTCGGCATTTTATCGGAAACAAAACCGATGGTTAATCGACGGCTATTCTTCCGACGGAATTCCGACGGGTTGCCGAACTCCGGCAGGCTGTCGGAAATCTGTCGGAAATAAGTGTGTTGGAAATCTGTCGGAATTTGTGACGGATTTCCGACAGACTTATGATTTCCGACAAGATAGAACGGACGGAATTATCTGTCGGAAATCTGTCGGAATATGGCTTTTCCGACATATTTCCGACGGATTTTGCCGTCAGTTTCTCGTTGTTTTCTTGTAGTGGTAGAGAGGATAAGTGCAAAGGAAACAAAGAAGCGTCGTGCAAATCAAGCAAAGAAGATAGTTGTTGTACCTCTTCAGAGATCAGAACAAAGCGATTTTATACTGCGTAGCAACGAAGATGATCAAACTTATGCAGATCAGGTTATGCAGAGAGTGTTAACGGCGGCTAAGAACCAGAAAAAGACGATGGAGATTAAGCCACATGATCAAGAATGAAGCTTCTTCAAGACCAAAGTGGTTTGCCCTTATGACTTCATGTCTCCAGGCTGATAAAGATGAGGCTATCAGATTTTCATGGGCTGCTAAAATGGATCCTTCTTCAAGGAATCTGTATAGAGCAACCTCACCAGAATACATGGAAGACGGAACCCCAAAGGTAACGATTCCATCTCACGTTCTTCTCCAGGGTCTTGAGAATCAGAAGGAATATGTCTTAGGTCAATTCTATAGATGTAGTTCGCCGCCTGGTGGTTTGATTCATGCAGTTGTTAACAAAATATGGGGCAGAAAGTGCAAAATCTTCATTCGCTATCTCGGTGAATCGAAGTTCCTCTTCCATATTCCAGATGCGTCGACAAGGGCTTGGGTTCTTCAACGTGGATTATGGCATGTCGATGACTGTCTAATGTTTGTTGCCCCTTGGTCAACATCTGATTCGTTAGACATACCCGACATATCAACGGTCCATGTCTGGGTAACTTTAAAAAAGATCCCAAATAGGTTATACTCAATTCCTGGAATAAATCATATCGCTTCAGATTTAGGTGCTCCTATGGCTACTTACAAGCCAAGACTTGACCCTATTCTCATGGGTGAGGCCAAGATTTTGGTTGAAGTCGAGTTAAGTAAAGCTTTCCCTCCAAGAATTGTGGCTGCGGATAAAAAGGGAACCATATCGATGGTTGATGTTGAATATGCTTGGGTCCCTTCTAAATGCAGTAAGTGCGGACAGTTGGGACACAAGGCATCAAGGTGTTTACAACAGGTTCCATTGACTTCGTTAACTAGTACAGATATTGTCTTAGACAAGGGTTCCTCGCCGTGTGAATTGCCTGCTGCGGTTGCAAAGGTGATCACACATGACTTACCACTCTCTGATTCTACTACTAAAGACTCGGTCCCAATAACACAAGTTCAAGATACAGAGCAAGTCACTTCACTTGAGGCTGTCCCAATCCAAGAAACAGTTCAAATTACAATTGTTGAAGATATTCCATCTTCCGTTCCAGAAGTAGTTGGTGTAACCATTACTCCAGATTTGGGCATTGCTTGCATTGTGGACAGAGATGGGTATAATGCGAGCCCGACAGTGGTTTTTGAAGCTCCGTCCGAGAATGTTCGAGGTTCGAACCGGTTTTCTGCTTTGGAATCTTCGGAGATGGTTGAGAATCCATACTATTCAGATGGTGAATTTGACATGGTGGATTTAATGACCCCTCCCGGACAAAGATTACTTCCCGAAAGACCGGTAAAACCATCCATCAAAGCAATGGAGATGCAAGCATCTTCCAATGGCGGTGGACGGGGTAATCGAGGACGTAGGAAGCGGGGTGGACGAGGCTAGTTATAAAATCAAACAAAGCGGAAGATTTGTTTGTCTCTATTGCTTTATGGTAATCAAAACTTTCGGAACTTGTAATATCTTTAAAAACTGTACGAAGCTTCTATATAATAATTAAGTTATAAAAACAAAAAAACAAAAAAGTGGTTTGCCCTAATCATATCATTTTATTGTTATGGAATCTATAATCCTACATATACTTTGTATCATCTTCACTACTACATTTAGAGCTTTAACTGCAACGTAATTCGCGATCGTTTTCAAACTTTGTTGGTTTTGATGAAAATCTTGGGTTTGAGTTAAAACACTACCTTATTTTGCTATTATATCGGCCAATTCTTGCCCCAACTACCGAGAAAATAACAAAAATATGATTATATATGCCACGAATCAATGGCAATTAGTAGATTGGTCTATGTTACTTAATGATGGCTTTTTGTTCCATATCAAACTTAAATCCTACATGATCGGTAAGGTACCCTATTTGGATGAAACTCGACTACATCATGCTAAAAATCTTAGTCTTCAAACTCAAACTAGTGGGCTAAGTCTATGTTTTTTGTATATTAGCGTTGTCTCACAATTTTGTTGTTTGATCTTAACATACTTACATAGGAGTCTATTGGGATTTCGATCAAAACTATTTGGTAATAAGTGTATAAAATTTATAATAGTGCGTATATATTTTTTTTCAATTTCGTGAAAAAAATGTATTAGTTCAACAAGCTTTTAGCAAATATATTTTCTTCTGCAGTAGAAAACATTGTTGGCAGTAAGTAATTTTAAAAAGGTATGATAATTAGCTTGATTACTCAAATTTACAACTAGTTAGTAACATTTATTCTCGTCTAAAACAATAGTCCATCTGCTTCTACGTTTAGTACTTTAACCCACAAGAGGATTAGACACGTCAAACTATTTTCTTTGAAATACAAAAATTAGAATCTTATATAATTGTAGTCTAGTGGATTAATGATAATTTATTTTTAATAACGTTGACTTAATAACGATCCAAAGCATGAATGAAGCTTAAATCCTCCATCGGCGTGAGCCTGGCCGAAATGAAATTCTACGGAATGTATAATATACTTATATAAAGTATAATTTGAGCTATACTTTATTTTAGTTATATTCATTATGAAGTACAGATAGGGAGATGCATGTCACATGTTAAAATATTAGATACCTTCTTCTTTTTTTGTGACAGACACCTTCTCTTATTATATTGAAAGATATAATTACAGTTAAGATTAATATTTTAAACAAAATGTTAAAAGTGGGAAAAATCAGGTTTCTAACCAAGTGATTTGTAATGTTATAATTTGCATTTCAAAAATGATCAATCAAAATCACAAAATCACGCTATCGTCAAAATAACAATACATCAAATTTTGTATTATAATGGCTAAGTAATATTAAGGGAGAATTGCCAAAATACCATACATTTAGTGACAAAATGTCCTAATACACCTTTAAATTTTTTTTCCCATATTACTCTTGATTTAACTAAAAATAAATTAAATATAAGGTATTTTAAATTATAAAAATTCTGATAATTATAAACATATTAAGCATAGTACTTTTTGTGAAAACATTTTTTTAAAAAAATTAAACAGCATGTTTTATAAATGATTTGAGTTTTTCCTTCTACCATTGGCAGATAGTAGATTCTGCCAGTTATTGTTATTCTACCAGGCGCATAACGTTTATTCTACCTAATTGTCAGTGTTCTACAACAGCTAGAATCTAAATTCTACCATTTTCCAACTATCTACGGCTCGCAGTATCTAAGTTCTACCATCTTACTAAATTCTGCCACAACCGGTTTGCCGATTGTACCGTCTCTTTCTACCATTATAACGTCTCTCTGCCGATTGGTAGAACAGGCATTCTGCCAAGTGGTTACAACTCCCATAAATATATGAGTAAATTAAAATGGCAAAAAAGAAGCTAATGGAACTCGAACCCGTGACCTCTGCATAACTGCTACGGATACGTAACCAGTTAAGCTGCATGTATTCATTGAACTCTTTTGTTATACAAAATTAAAATACTAACCATGATTCGCTTTGGATTCGGTCAAGAACTAGATAACAAAATAGGTTTGCTTGGTTTCCAAAGTCCTTGAGCTACGTTTCTTAGTTTCTTTAGCATCATAAATCGGAATAATGTCCGTCGTGCTAATACTTAGATCATTCCTCATAGGTTTTTTATTCCTATCTTATTCTTTTATCCAATTCATTTGTGTGAAATGTATAAAATTGAGAGAGGCCATTCGGTTTTCACGTTGGTTTTGTAATCTAAATGAATCCTTTGATTCTACTACAAAGGCTTTGTTGAACAGTTTCCCCCAAAATGTACATTGCTGTTATCATTTGTGCAATTATATAACAGCAAAAACCATAAGCAACTCAAATATTGCAGTTCATCATAAAACTCTATATAACATAGGAATGCTTTTTTTTTTCTTTTTTGTATATGAATGTCACAAAAGGAAACTAAAGATTATATTCATTCTCTCATTTGCTTGGCTTAACCTCTTGAAGCATTTCAACTACTTTCTTCATCTTTGGCATTTTTGCAGGTGTGATATATGTGCAAAGCAATGCGATTTTCAGAGCTGCAAGCATCTCTTTCCTCCAAGCAAACGACACGGTACGTACTAAGCTTCGAATCGAGTTTCTGTTCCGGAGTTTCTCCCCTCACTGAAGCTCCATGTACCCATTTCACCACATCTACTCCTTCGCCAAACTCTTCTTCCACCGGCGCTCTTGACGTTAGAATCTCAAGTAACACGACTCCGTAGCTGTATACATTCCCCGGTGCAGTAACTTGCATTGTGTATGCATACTCTGAGTGGGAAAAAAACAAGAAAATGTGTCGGAATTTAAAAAGTTATCGGTAGCGAAAAACTAACGACTTTATATATACCTGGAGGAATGTAGCCGAAGGAGCGAGCAACTGAGCTAATACTTACAGTTTATCAGAAGAAACACACGCAAAACAACAAGAGAACATAGAAGAATGATAAGACAGACCAAAACCAAATCTGGAACACCAACTTATTTTTTGCAAATCCGAAGGTTTAATGGACTAAATACGACCTCTAGTGAACTGATTTCAAGTAAAAGAAAGACCAATTTGAACTGAAGTAGAGATTTCAAGTACAACAACATCAATTTTGAATCGAAGTACCATTAAAATCACGAACATGCAAATTTTGAGAAAATAAGTTACCTGAGGAATCATAAATCAGAAAACAGTGAAGCAGAGGTAGAAGGAACGAATCGATCTAGAGAAACTAGAGACGACGACGGAGATGCTAATTTCTCCGACGAAACCTATCGACCAAAATTCTTCCGCCGACACCTAAGATAGCAGAAGCAGTTAATCGTCTGAGACAAAGTGGTGGAGAACAGAAGGTAAGAGAAGCCGTGATTTTGCTCAGAGCTAATTAGCCGGAGAACAAAGAAGATACGAAGAAGAAGATGATAACCGTATTGTTTGCAGATTTTTTAATATTTTTTGCTATAAAATATATATTAATTGGATTTAGATTTACTTAATATTCTGTTTCTTAATTTAATTTCGTATTATTAATAAAAAAACAAAAAAAACTCATATTAAAGGTTAATTTTGGATTTTACAATTTGGAAAATACTAATGGAACTTAATTGGGAAGAGAAAGTATTAGTGGGACATTTTACCACTAAATGTGGTTTGATTTAGCAATTTTCTCTAATATTAATACTGTCCATTTGTTCTAAATCTGATAGTGTGAGAGTTGTAGACAAAAAAAAAATCATTATAGTTATTTTTTTACTTTTTTTGAGCCACTATATGCATATGACATAAGTTAAACATTTCTCTTGAACATACGATTCCAAATTCACATTACCATATTTTTCTGGGGCAGCTCATTACTAGTATTTCTATTTATGTTGATGTTAACTCGTGTGTCATGCGTTTTATTCTCTCTAGATATAAAACGAATAATATTCCATGTCAGTATCAACACACATAAATAAACCAGCATTAGAGTCATATATATATATGATCGTTGTAAAACATACACATAGCTTGAAGATAACAGACATTACATTTTACTACAAAACGTTAAAAAAAATGCCTAGGACCACACAACACATGAACCTAATCTTCCTCGTACTCCTCCTAACTTCCTTCGCAATCTCTCCAGCAACCTCAACGGTTCCAAAAGAATGTGAAACCGATTCAACGGATTCTTGCATCAACAAAACCAAAGCCTTACCTCTCAAAATCATTGCAATCGTAGCCATCCTTGTTACAAGCATGATAGGAGTCACGGCTCCTCTCTTTAGCCACTATGTCCCGTTCCTAGGTCCAGGCGGTAAAATCTTTATGATCGTCAAATGTTTTGCATCCGGAATCATTCTAGGAACCGGTTTCATGCACGTTTTGCCTGATTCTTTCGAGATGTTTTCCTCTCCATGTCTTGAAGATGATCCATGGCACAAGTTCCCCTTCACGGGGTTCGTTGCTATGTTGTCTGGTCTTGTAACTCTCGCTATCGATTCCATTGCTACAAGTCTCTATACCAAGAAAGCTGTCGCTGACGACGGTGAAGATAGGACTACTCCGATGATAATACAAATTGATCATTTGCCTATAACAAGTAAAGAACAAAGCTCTACATGCTCAAAACAACTATTGCGATACCGAGTTATTGCCATGGTTAGTTCTTTACAAACTCATTTAGCTCTTGTTACATGGAAAATACTATGAATTCCCAAATTTAAATATTCATATATATGTTAAACGATTATATGTATTTAGGTATTGGAGCTTGGGATTATAGTTCATTCGGTGGTTATTGGACTATCTCTAGGTGCAACAAATGACACATGTACTATTAAAGGTCTTATTGCAGCTCTTTGCTTCCATCAAATGTTCGAAGGCATGGGTCTCGGGGGTTGCATCCTCCAGGTACATTTAAAAATATATATAAATCCGCTTTGATCTCTGATCCGAAACAATACTATAAACAAATAGATTAAAGGATATTTATGTGAATAAGTGTTATGTTTAAAACATTCAAGATTTTATGAAGTAAATACAATTTTTGTTAACAGGCAGAGTATACAAATGTGAAGAAGTTTGTGATGGTCTTCTTCTTTTCGGTTACAACACCGTTTGGGATCGCTCTTGGTATAGCCTTGTCGAGCGTTTACACGGACAATAGTCCAACCGCATTAGTCACGGTCGGGTTACTCAATGCATGTTCCGCAGGATTGCTCATTTACATGGCCCTTGTAGATCTTCTAGCTGCCGAGTTTATGGGATCAATGCTTCAAGGAAGCATCAAGCTTCAGCTTAACTGCTTTGGTGCGGCTTTGCTCGGTTGCGGGGGAATGTCAATCCTTGCCAAGTGGGCTTAAACTCTTTGAGATCATTCCTCCATTTAATTTGTATGGAGTGTAAATAATATATTTTCTGTATCATAAAAATGTGATTTTCAAGAGATCGTGCTTTTCTGTTTTTTTGCTTTTGTATTTGTATTTATTGTGATATCCTTCATTTAAATAATATCTAAAATTTCTAGTAGTAAATATATTAAAATCAGAGATTTAAATGTGCACTTAAAACTTTTAAAAGGATTAATTGCAGTGAACTAATATAAAATTCTAGATAGATAAATTTAGGGAAGTGCGTTCTATGTTACCGAATGGCCGTTAGTAAATCAAAATTTTATTACTAACAATATGAGGTTTTGATTTTTTGTTTTTACCCTAAATGAAAATTTACAAAAACTGAGATCGATATAGTTAATTATGTTCATAAATTATAATAATTAACTATGTATATTGTTTTTTTCATTATGCAAACTATTATAATATGTAACTACGTTATGGAACATAGTTAACTATTTTTTTTTAAATTAGTAACTATTACAACATTAATCGATTATGTTATGATATCGGTAGAGTATATAACTATGCTCTGATGATAGTTAACTATGCTTTTAAGTTGGTAACTATTTTCTCAAACTTAGTTAACTTTGTTTTAGATAGTTATAAAATAGTGTGAAATAGTTAACAATGGACGACATAATAGTTTTGAAAATAGTCAACTATGTTATTAAATTGATTATGGTAATTTTGTTTTATATTTAATTTTCTCTTCTACTTACCTAATTCTATTTTATGACATGTTACTTATCTAATTTTCTATTCCAAAAGTATTATTCAACTAATTAACCCATAAATTGATGGTCTAACTGTATCTCTACGTACTATACATTCGTGCTCTATCACTAGTAAAAAAAAACCAAATACCCACGAAATTTTTGTGGGTAACAAGGAAGGATTTCGTGGCTTTTCGTGGGTTTACCCGCGAAAAGCCACGAAAAATATTTGTGGGTTTTCGTGGGTATCTTGGCAAAATAAGCCGTTCCCACGAACACCCACTAAAAATTTCGTGGGTAATTGCAAGTAATCTGTATTTTGGCTTTTTATTAATTTGTTAATTATATTGAAACCACAATATTTAGGCTTTTTGGTTAAAATTACCATATTTATTATTATTATACAAAACCATCATACATAAAACATCTGATACAAAAAAATCTACATTACACAAGTTCAACCTATCTATTAGCTCGATGTGCTCATAAACATAAATGGAATTATCACTGCTCCCAGCAACAAGCTCTCGTCCATGGGTTAAAAATTACACAATGAATATCCACAAGGAGTATCGTCCATCTTCATCAGAAGAGAAGTCTAATCCATCATAGATCTCCTGCAAAAGACAAGGACCTCAAATGAATCAAGCACCATTAAGAAGTTGTGAAAAGGAAAATATAGAAAAAATATGAAACATAAATCCTATCCCACTCTAATATTCTACTCTTTGAAACAAATATTGTGGATCCATACCACAACATTCACAAGATGCATATGTTGATATTAGGAATATCACAAAGTCATAAACAATGCAGATGTAAACAATTGTAAGCAAGATTATGACTAAAAGCTACAAGTCAAAAGAATTCGAGAGATACTTACTTGTAAGAGCGACAGGGACAGAAGTTGATCTCTGCAGTGATAACAAGTATACTTCCCGATTCTCCCAACTCCATCTACATAGAAACTGATACAGAAGTGAGTAAACATAAACAACAAAACCAAATTAACTTTTTCAGAAATGTAAATCGAGAGCTTAAATCAGAACTATACCAATCCCATGAAATCTATATGCTTCCTATCCTCAGCCGAATAATAATCCCCTTTTCTTCTTCAAGTCTCCTCCTTTTTTCACCTAAAAATCATAATTTTAAATAGATAAAACTGTCAAGGAACACATTTAATCAAGAATAACATGTTGTTAAGAATACAGAAGAGATTGAGATAATCAAATGATAACTAAAACCTTGAGGCATCAAATTGCTCGAATAGGATCTCTGCTCTTTCGGCTGTATTAATCCCACAACCATCAAATGCCGTTTCTTTCCCTGCGGTTGCTTCTTCTCTATATCATCTGATACAGGAGCACCTTCTAGAAAAGATTTCTGCACTAACCTTGCTGCAGCGAACGAAGGAAGAAGTAAATCAATGACATATATATGGACTTGGCAAAACTATTAACAAGTATGAACGCTAGAGAACACTAGAGAGAGAGAAGGAATTCGTCGCAAAAACTATGAGAGAGATAGAGATAGTAGATCTAAGCAACTTTAAATTATATGGAATCATCCAATCAAAAACACTCGCACACTACACGTACTTGGGTCAAAACCAGGAGGAAGATTTCCACTTAGTAAAGACCCCATCTGCAAAAATCATAAAACAAACATTGCAGAACACATGGATTTAGTACTCACCAGTCGGAATTTCAGAAAAAACCCTAATTTCGAATTACAAACAACCCATCAAAGAAGAAACCAAATTCGCACAATTAGAGACAAACCTGAGGAGGAGGAGTAGGTATAACAGCGGAAGAGGAAGGTGACAGGAAGTTTGGGTTTGTCCTAAACAAGCTCCGACATGGCTCAGACACTCGGGGAAGACGGAAGATGTGCCGCCGCGAGAACGAAGAGGAGGAGGAAGCTTCTTAGGGGTTAATCGGAAGGAAACAAAGCGACGAAGAGGCAGAGAAACGGGGGGATTTAAGAGTGCGAATTTAGATTTTTTTCCTTCTTCCACAGAGAGGAATTGGGGAAAATATAAGAAGTGTTTAGGGTTTGTGTGAGAGAAAGTCGAGAGTCTCAGAAGAAGAAATGATCTTTTTGTTTTTGTTTTTTCTTTTTTACCGATATCCCACGGCTACCCACGAAAACCCACAAATACCAACGAAATTTTTCTTGGGTAGGTGTTTACTGTTCACAGCGGGTTTTCGTGGGTATTCATGGCTTTTAGGCTATACCCACGAAAAAATTCGTGGGTTTTTCGTGGGTATACCCCTTTTTTTTACTAGTGTTTTATTTTGGTTTTTTTATTTCTTGTTTTTAATTATCTTGAAATTTCAATACACGAAATAACAATGGCTCTAACTCTATGTGCCTCTAACAATTAGTGGGCATATATTACAAAGCCTTCTCTGTTTCTTCTTAGATTAAATGAACCATTGTCCCACCAGAAGTTATCCCAGACACATAAGATATATGTGAAACAATATATTCTAATACTTTCTCTGTTTGGAAATTTAGGATGTTTAAGGTTTATGCATTCCAATTATGTAATTATTAAATTTTTATTATTTTAAAAATAAAATATCAATTTTCATCTACCTAAAACATTTCAACCAATAGAAAAAAAATCTCCATAATTTAAAGAGTCAAAAACAAGAAAAAATCAATTAATTTTATATTAAAAAGTAAGAATATCTTATAGTAACAAACATAAATAAAACTCTTAAAACATCTTATATTTTAGGGAGTAGATATTTTAGGATGTGACTTTTTTAGATGTACCTGTAAAATTTTAGTTAGGAGATTTTTATGCAGTAGCTTTAGATTTCTTTGTTGTGAGAAAATTCTACAACTTTTAAAGTCTTATACTAATTGTTTGGAAAAAAAGTATCCCCTCTGTTTTTAATTAGTTGTCATTTTAGGCTTATTTTTTTTGTTTTAAAATAATCGTCATTTTCATTTTTCAATGTATATTTATTATCAATTTTTTTTATCTTTATTCATACTTCCAACAATAATAGAAGAATTAATACTCAAAACAAAAGTAGGACGAAGAATACCTGAACCAGCCGCAATGTGGTTAGATGCGCCGGAATCCACGTACCAATTGGAATCATTTGGTTCTAGTAACGTCATTGTATTGAACGCATGTGTGAGAGCAGTCGGTAAGAAATGATGAGAGTGGCCAGTTGGCATTAATGGCATCGTATGAGCATAGTGAGCTTGTGCTACGGGTCGATGTGGTGAGGAGCCAAGGATCCCTAGGGAATGTGATGGTGTGGGATTCGAATGTGTGTGTGGCGGAGCTCCAGAAGCATTCCAACCGACAGATAGGTAGGATAGATGGGAGAGTTATACGGATACGGCCAGTTTGGTGATCCGTATTGCCAAGGTGGTGGGTAGTTGGTTGAGGGCTAGTTGTTGTCGTTGTTGGAGCGACGCTAAACTTATTAGTTACTCATATCAAATAAAATAATATATTAATTATAATTAAAATATAATTTTTAATTATTTTCTAATTTGTGTGAAGAGACCTAAACTGACAATTTCTTTGAAATGAATGGAATGAAACATAAACAAATCAAAGAAAACAAGATTGTAAAAGCTGTTATTTCTATATATATGGTCTCACAAAAAAAAATTAAAGCATGATTGGAAAAGCAAAGGATATGAAATTGTTTAAACAGACTTATTAAATTTAATAGGATTCCTACATAAAGCTTATTTCCAATAGTTTTATTTTCAACATACATCATCAAAACCTATAGAATAATTAGTCAAATCATGAAAATAACGGTGACCGTACGCGTTATACGACTTGTAAAAAAGGCAAGATCCGTACAGTTCCATATATTCCGTACGAGGGCAAGAACATTGCAATTTCATCAGATCCAACATAAATTATAATGATTTTGCCTACGTGTTATTCTTTTTCCCTATCAAGGTGAAATGTATCCAACGTCAGCAAAATGCCGGCATGGAAGTAGCCCGTCTATGTAAGTCTATATAAGCCTAAGTCGTAACAAATCCCAAACAGAACCCGCAAGAATACAAAACATTCAAGAAAACAAAAAACAAAGAGAAGTTTCTAAACATTTATAATGGCTGCTTCGGTTACAACACTCATGAAGCTATTCTTCTTTGCCCTAACCCTTGTTAGCTTCACCGTGTCTCCGGCTATGTCAACGGCACCAGAAGAATGTGAATCCGAGTCAACAAACCCATGCGTTAACAAGGCTAAAGCCTTACCTCTAAAAATCATATCGATTGTAGCAATTCTCCTTACCAGCATGATAGGCGTCTCGGCTCCTCTCTTCAGTCGATATGTCCCTTTCCTCCATCCGGACGGAAACATTTTCACAATCGTTAAGGTTTTCGCGTCCGGGATCATCCTTGGAACAAGTTTCATGCACGTTTTGCCCGATTCTTTCGAGATGTTGTCATCCATATGTTTAGAGGACGACCCATGGCACAAGTTTCCATTCACGGGATTTGTCGCTATGTTGTCAGGCCTAGTCACTCTAGCCATCGACTCCATGGCTACTAGCTTTCTCACTAGCAAGAATGACAGTGAAATCGTGCCCGCTACAACTAACGGTGATCAGGAGAGAGCGAATCCGATGATAACTCATGGTCATAGTCACGGTCATGGCGTTACATTAACTACCAAAGATGGTGGCTCACAGTTATTGCGGTACCGTGTCATTGCTATGGTTAGTATACTATGCCACTTGAAATTATGAAAGTTTTTAACAAGTTAAATTAACCATTTCATATGTTTGCATAAACACAAACGATAGGTATTGGAGCTTGGAATTATAGTGCACTCCGTAGTCATTGGACTATCTCTAGGTGCAACAAATGACACGTGTACCATTAAAGGTCTTATTGCAGCTCTTTGCTTTCATCAAATGTTTGAAGGCATGGGTCTCGGTGGCTGCATACTCCAGGTACACCCAAAACTCCATATATACACAAAAAAAAATATATATATATATAGCACTGATTATTCCGGTCGTTGGTTTCCTTGTTTTTCTATTTATTTTTTACAAGGACTGAAGAAAATAAGAGGCTCTTTAATTTGTTAAACTTCTTCATATTCTGATGATCTGATCCAAAAAAGTAGCATGGAACTATTCACATAAAAATTGATATATAGCATTAATTATTCACATAATCAAATTACTCAATTAGGGATATAGAATCAATGTTTACTAACAAATTACTGTAAATTGTGAATAGGCGGAATATACAAATGTGAAGAAATTCGTAATGGCCTTCTTTTTTTGCGGTTACAACACCATTTGGAATCGTTTTAGGGATTGCATTGTCGAGTATTTACAGAGATAATAGTCCGACGGCATTGATTACTGTCGGGTTGCTCAATGCTTGCTCCGCTGGATTGCTCATCTATATGGCCCTAATTTAGCTGCCGAGTTCATGGGGCCAAAACTCCAAGGTAGCATCAAGCTTCAGATCAAGTGTTTCTTTGCCGCTGTACTTGGCTGTGGTGGAATGTCAATCCTTGCCAAGTGGGCTTAGAACCAAACTTATCCATCAATCTTTGTGTTCAGAATTGTAAAAGAGTTTTTGGTTATGTTCGGTTTGAGAAAATGTTGTTGGATAATAGTGTGTCACATGAAGGTCTTTTCTCTTTTGTTTGTTTGTTTTTTTTTTTTTTTGAAATTTATTTTCTCTTTTGTTGTTTATTTATCATATTGATTTTGACATGTTGTGTAATGAATAATTGTGTAATGGAGTTTGAAGAATGAAATTTCGATCGAAAATCATGACGTTTATATTGTCGAGGGGGGGTGTAATGACCCGTACCAAGATCTAGGCCCAGGGCGGACCAAAACACGCGGAATGACCCGTCCAAGTACGGGAACGTCCGGACCCAACTAAGAGATGACCGGCCAAGCAAAGGCTGTTTAACCTTAGACCACGTGAGGACCCTCGTACTGATCCGAACAGAGTCCAAACTTAGTCTCGTGCCGAGGCCGTACCGTTCGGACACCGTTCGGCCTTAGGACGGACACAGACGACCGTCCGCGAGCGAGTAGGCCGTCCGTCTGCCGACATGATCCACGTGTCGGAATCGCGTGCACTACGTGGTGCATGTGTTCTCTCTCACGTGGAGGACACGTGTTGACCCGAAAACGAACCCGCTTGCATGTGTCCTCCGTGGACCGTGTGAGTCACCCCTAGGGGTCTAGCGTACCGATCCTTATATAAGGAAGACCCCTTGGACCCTTTGGACCGTTAGAGAGATCCGAACCCATCAAACACGTACTGATCATTAAACTGATCCGATAAACACGTACTGATCCATAATCCGATCCGAGAGAGAGTATCGATCACGTACCGATCCGATAGAGAATCCGAGCATCGGACCATCACCCGATAGACGACCCGATAACGAGCTGATCACGTACCGAGAGCGTACTGATCCATCCCGATAGCGACTCGTTTCGCAACCCGATAAGCGATCCGTCCGAACCATACAATCCATCTGTGCCGTGCCAAGCCAGAAGTCCATTCTAGCAGCCTTAGGAGTTTCGAGAAAGGTTGGTATCATGATGATCCGACCTAAGTCCATTTTCCTTTAGATTTATTCTTAAGTCTTTAGTGAAAAACTCTAAGTGTTGCCGTACTGCCTTAGGACCGTTTGTTCAAGAGGGATCAAGCCGAGTCTAAGGAGTCCGAGAATAGAGCTTGAGCGACTCGCATACTTCTACCTTTCGGTGAGTCTATGTTCGTGTATTGATGAGTAGAATACACATGAGTCTTGGGAATGCCTTTTACCGTGGGCTAGATGAGTAGAGCTCACGGGTTGTATTGGTGTCAAAATGCGGGCAATCGGGTGTTAAACAAGTTAAAAACCATATATCGATTGCTTCGTGAGACTTAGAATATTGAAACCAATTAGGGGAGGTTCCTTGAAAAAGGGACTCACTAAAATGGCTAAGTGTGAGAGGATCCTATATGAGATCTATTAATCCGCTAAAATGGTTAAGTATGGTGGATGATCCTATATGAGATCGATAAGTACAAGAAATATGCAAAGATGAAATGAGTGACCGCATATAGAACTTGTATAGGCGTGGTAAGTCTTTCCCGTACACCGTGGCTTGGCTGGTTACCTGGCGGTCTCCGGCTAAAGCTCACGAAGACACGGAGGAACGGGATTGCAGCCTTGGCCGTTGTATTGCATAAGCGATCGATGCAAGTATGGGTAAAGGATCCGGAAGTCCTTAGCCTTCGTGGCACGGACCGAACGATGCCTTGAGTACACGAGAAGAGGGAAATGACTACACGCGAGGCCTAGTAATTCTGAACGTTAAATGCTGAACCACATGTTTACTTGATGTCTTGCATTTGCGTGTTGCTTGATGAATGTTATTTTGGGGTTTTGGATTGGGATACATATGAATGAATCGGTTAGGAAAACCTAGACTCACTAAGCCTTAGTGCTTACGACCCACTTTGTTTTGCAGGTTACCGTAAGTAGACCCACGAGTACGGAACACTAGGAAGATCAGTGTAGCTTTGCCTTGTTTTTGCAAAATGTATGTATTTGTTATGTACTTGTTCTGTTTTCGAGTGTTAATCTCAGGATCGATCCATCTTTGTAACCGTTTAAAACTCTAAGTATTTTTATAAAGGAAAGGTTTCAAAAATACACGGTTTCATATGATGCTTAGTTCTTGTCCGAACGAACCAACCATCGAGTATGATCCGGGTTGGCAAGCCTTGGGTCTTACGAGATGGGGACGGTCACTTAGATGTTTGGTCTAGGGATTCGGATTTGTTCCTTGAACCTCAGATTGAGCGTTTAAGTGATCTTCATGTGGCGTTCCGGTCTAGATCCTGGATCGGGGCGTTACAATTAGTGGTATCAGAGCATTGTTCACGATGCTTTTATGGGACTTGGTTTTCAAACGTTTTATCGAGTCAAAAATTGTCGCAAAGCAAGTAGGATAACTGATTATGTTCCGTACTATAGTAACCATTAACTGATTAGAACTTACCCAACTCCTTTTCAGATGGTTATACCGACCCACCGAGATTGGCCAGACACTAGACGATGGGAAGACCCGAGGGGGCACGGTCAGCCTTCGATAGGGTATCGCGGATGGTACCCTTGTTCGACTCCACCCGGACCGAGTAGTCCATCAACGTCCGTAGAGACGGACCCATCTGAGGACTCGTCGGATGATTACGGGTATGTGCCCGAGAGTGTCTCAATCTTCGAAGGCGAGAACTCACCCCACACGTTGGTCGAGCTGGGCCTTCATGACATAAGTGATCCCGGTCTTGAGGGGTCACGTATCGGTCAAGGTTTTATGGGACGGATTTCTACCGAATCGTCGGATCCGGTACCAACCGTGAGGCATCAGGGGGAGGATGCCAGGAATGTGAGGCATTACCGGGCGGATGCCAGAAGGGAGAGGTCTCCTTCAGTTACTTCCCGAAGGAGGTATCCGGAACGAGAGACGCCTTTGGAGGAACCAAGGCGTGTAAGGGCTCGAGGCCACCCGAATAGTTCCATCCGGGAAGGATCTAGACCAACTAGGGAGGAAGCACCCGGAGGGAGCACGGGGGACCGTGTGGTAAGGGAACTCCGAGACCTAGTGGGGAGAATAAGGGATCAAGGGCGATCCCAAAGACGCCGTGACCCACCACCGTCACCACCGGACTTCTTAAAAATGGTGATGATGATGCAGAATATGGGAACCCAAAAATTTTATGGCGATGGGGGACCCGTGGGGTCAGACTCGTGGCTGAAGCACTTGGAAAGAAACTTCAGTGCCATCCGATGCCCGAACGACTTCAAGACGGAGGTAGCCGTTCACTATCTTATGAAGGACGCATGTCATTGGTGGGACAGCGTCCAGGCCCATTATGCGGGCGCACCGATCAGTTGGGACAACTTCAAAAGGGAGTTTGAAAGGAAGTATTTTCCACCGGAAGCTCGGGACCGTATGGAATCCCAGTTCCAAGATCTGGTACAAGGCGAGAGAAGTGTGTGTCACTATGAGGCGGAGTTCACCCGACTTAGGCAGTACGCGCACTTTGGAGTTCATGATGAGCCGGCGGTCATACGGAAGTTCCTTCGGGGACTAAGGCCGCAGCTCATGAGCAGACTGTTAGTGAATCAGTACTCCAGTCTCTTTGAGTTAGTGGAAAGGGCGGTCGATGTCGAGGAAGGGATCCGAATCGAGCAGGCCGCTGAAGATCGAGTGGACCAGCGTGCCCAAGAACGACCACCTGGGCCGGTGAATCAAGTAGTAAGGCCGGGACGAGGGACACCCGGGAGAGGGCGCGGACAAGGACAAGGTCAGACCTTTGGCCGCGGCCAAGGGCAGGGACGCGGGCAAAACCTTGTACGAGGACACGGTAGGGGAGTGGCCGGTAGAGGAACACCGACCATGGATCAGCTTCCTGTATGTTATAAGTGTGGAGGCCAAGGACATTTTGCGAGGGCCTGTCCAAAAAGGGGACAAGGGTCACGACCAGTGCTGAGTACGGTGGTCTGCTTCACGTGCAACCAGCCGGGGCACTACGCCACT
The DNA here is from genome assembly GCA_963576765.1 of Draba incana. Taxonomy (NCBI): domain Eukaryota; kingdom Viridiplantae; phylum Streptophyta; class Magnoliopsida; order Brassicales; family Brassicaceae; genus Draba; species Draba incana. The sequence goes on along the minus strand of OY755211.1, from coordinate 9,432,221 downwards.
TCATGTCCCGTGACACACTCGACTGGGCAGAACAATCAAGGGGCGGCTCTCCGTGCGATGGAATGGGAATTTGAGCGAGAGGCCAAGCGGCCAGCGATAGAGGGACGAGTGTATTCCCTAGATAAGCCCGAACCCTCTCGGATTAAAAAAGGACCCATTTCAGGTACATGAAGGGTTTTAACTTTCAAACTTTTTGGTGATGTTTGATGTAAATTGTATGAACCTTTTTGGATGTTTAATAAATAAGAGTTTAAAAGAAAGTCTTATGGCTTGTTTAGGAACATTGCTTGTGGGCGGCATACTCACACATGTTCTTTTCGATTCGGGTGCCACACATAGTTTTGTGTCACCGATCGTAGTATCGAAATTCCAAGGAGTGTTCACGATAGTAAGAGTGTCCATCCAAGTTAAAACACCCGGTGACCAACTCTTGCAAGCCAATGAGTGTTATTTGGAGGTACCAATTATAATTGGGACCCATAGGTTTTCTGCAAACCTTCTAGTCGTTCCCTTAGAACGGTACCAAGTAATCTTAGGAATGGACTGGCTAATGGCTTATATGGCGCATATCGACTACGGTCGAGGGAGAATAAGTTTTGAACGGTTAGGAAAACCGTCCATAACTTATCATGGGATCAGTCCCAACGACGGAGTATCCTTCGTCACGGCCTTTCGAGCAAAGGGCACCCTAGAGAAGGGTGAAGTATACCTAGTAATGATGAGCATGGCGGGTGAGACCAAAGAGGAACCGAACCTCGAAGAGATTCCAGTAGTGCAAGGTTACGGTGATGTGTTCAAGCCTTTGGAAGGTTTACCACCATCTCGTATAGACCCGTTCTCCATTTCGTTGGAGCCAGGGGCGGCCCCTGTAGCTAAGGCCCCGTACCGTATGGCTCCAGCGGAATTAGCTGAGCTAAAGAAGCAACTGGAGGATCTAATGGGAAAAGGATTCATCAGACCTAGTTCTTCGCCATGGGGCGCACCGGTCTTGTTTGTCAAGAAGAAGGACGGTAGTATGCGGTTGTGCATAGACTACCGTGGGATAAACAATGTCACCATTAAGGACCGATACCCATTACCAAGGATAGACGAGCTGCTAGATCAACTTCAAGGGGCGAGTTGGTTTTCTAAGATCGATCTAGCATCGGGCTATCATCAAATTCCAGTCGCAGAGGCGGATGTCGTGAAGACCGCCTTTAGGACGCGGTACGGTCAGTATGAGTTTGTGGTCATGCCGTTCGGCTTGACCAATGCTCCGGCCGTCTTCATGCGGTTAATGAACGATGTCTTCCGAGACTATTTAGACGAGTTTGTCATCATTTTCATCGATGACATACTCATTTATTCTAAGACCGCGAAGGAGCATAAGGAACACTTGAGAAAAGTGTTAGAGCGATTGAGGAATCATAAGCTCTTTGCTAAGTTTAGCAAGTGTAGCTTTTGGAAACGGGAAATAGGCTTCTTAGGGCACCGTGTATCGGAGCAGGGAGTTTCGGTAGACCCGGAGAAGATCGTGGCGGTTCGGGATTGGCCACGGCCAACCAACGCTAGTGAGATCCGAAGTTTTCTCGGACTAGCCGGATACTATCGAAAATTCGTCAAGGGATTTTCAAGTGTATCCAAGCCTTTAACGCGCCTGACCGGTAAGGGTGTGGCTTTCGTTTGGGACGAGGAAACAGAGGGAGCGTTCAATGGGTTGAAGGAGGCCTTGACCACCGCACCAGTCCTAGCCTTACCAGAACCGAACCAGCCCTTTACAGTTTTCACTGATGCGTGTGGGACAGGATTAGGATGCGTGTTGATGCAAGGCGAGAGGGTTATCGCTTATGCATCCAGGCAGTTGAAGAAGCACGAGATTAACTACCCACACACGACCTAGAGATGGCCGCGGTTGTGTTTGCCTTAAAGATATGGCGGTCCTATCTGTATGGTGAGTCGGTTAAGGTGATGACCGACCATAAAAGTTTGCAATATCTATTCACCCAACCTGATCTTAACCTAAGACAGAGAAGGTGGATGGAGTTTGTGGCGGATTATGACCTGGCCATCACGTATCATCCGGGAAAGGCTAACGTAGTAGCTGACGCGTTGAGCCGCCGAAAGGCAAGGGCGGAGGTGGAGAAGGATCTAATGAATTTGAACTCGGAGTTCAAAAAAATCAAACTAACCGCTCTAGAGGGAATAAGTAGTGAGCCCTTGGGATTACAAGCGGTAAACCAGGCCAGCTTACTACACCGTATCCGACAAGAACAAAGGGAGGATGAAAAGCTAAGTAAGATCATTGAAGGATTGAGTGGTCAGGAACAGCCGGATGCAAGCGGGTATCATCTGGCCGAAGACGGTACCTTGCTTCAGAACAAAAGGATTACCGTGCCTAAGGGACAAGGCCTACGGGAAGAAATCCTAAGGACAGCACACAAGTCCCGACTTAGTATCCATCCGGGGAGTACTAAGATGTACCGGGACATACACCAGTATTACCATTGGCCTGGCATGAAGCGATCGGTTGCGAGATGGGTAGCACAATGCCAAACGTGCCAACAAGTAAAAATCGAACATCAAGTACCGGCCGGATTGTTACAAAGTCTACCGATTCCCGAGTGGAAGTGGGACGCAATCTCGATGGATTTTGTATCCGGATTACCGATAGCACCGGGACGCAGCAACGACACGATTTGGGTAATCGTAGACCGTTTGACCAAGAGTGCCCATTTTCTACCCATGAAGTTAAACGACAATATCGAGATTTTGGCCAAGTTGTACTTGGACCAGATCGTGAAACTTCATGGAGTACCGTCCAACATCGTATCCGACCGTGATCCTCGGTTCACGGCCAGGCTATGGCAAGCCCTTCAGGAAGCGTTGGGGACTAAGTTACACATGAGTACGGCTTTCCATCCCGAGACTGATGGTCAGACCGAGAGAACCATCCGAACGCTAGAGGACCTACTACGGATGTGCATGCTAGATTATAAGAATGTATGGGAAAACCACTTACCCTTAGTGGAATTCGCATACAATAATAGCTATCATGCTAGCATTGGTATGGCACCTTACGAGGCCTTGTATGGACGGCCTTGTAGATCACCCATTTGTTGGACCGAAGTGGGAGAAAGACAAGAATTTGGACCGGAAATCGTGAAGGAAACCACGGAAAAGATCCGACTCATTCGGGCCAACATGAAGAAGGCCCAAGACCGGCAAAAGAAGTTTGCCGACCAGCATAGAAGGGAAGTCGTATTCGAAGTAGACGACTGGGTGTGGTTGAAGGCTGAGGCAGATAAGGGAAAGGACCGATTTGGAAAACCGAGTAAGTTGGCTCCGCGAACTCATGGCCCTTATCGGATAGTGGAAAGGATTGGGCCATTGGCATATCTGTTAGATCTCCCTTCAGACACGAGAATGCACGACGTGTTCCACGTGTCCATGCTTAGGAAGTTTGTTCGTCGTCCTGATGAACCGCAACCAGAACCGTTACCCGATCCACAAGCCGAGATTAGACCCCCTTCCCCAGAACCGTTAAGGATCGGAGAGACGCGATCCCGATTTCTCAAGGGACGAGAAATCTCACAAATAAAGGTTATTAGGAGAAAGAACCATCGGGATGCGATCTCGTGGGAAGACGAGGCAAGGTTTAGGGAAGCTCATCCGGAAATGTTTCCCGAACCTCAGAATGTTGAAGCCGGACCCTCAACTAGATAGAGAATTCGGGACGAATTCTAAATAAGGGGGAGAGAATGTAATGACCCGTACCAAGATCTAGGCCCAGGGCGGACCAAAACACGCGGAATGACCCGTCCAAGTACGGGAACGTCCGGACCCAACTAAGAGATGACCGGCCAAGCAAAGGCTGTTTAACCTTAGACCACGTAAGGACCCTCGTACTGATCCGAACAGAGTCCAAACTTAGTCTCGTGCCGAGGCCGTACCGTTCGGACACCGTTCGGCCTTAGGACGGACACAGACGACCGTCCGCGAGCGAGTAGGCCGTCCGTCTGCCGACATGATCCACGTGTCGGAATCGCGTGCACTACGTGGTGCATGTGTTCTCTCTCACGTGGAGGACACGTGTTGACCCGAAAACGAACCCGCTTGCATGTGTCCTCCGTGGACCGTGTGAGTCACCCCTAGGGGTCTAGCGTACCGATCCTTATATAAGGAAGACCCCTTGGACCCTTTGGACCGTTAGAGAGATCCGAACCCATCAAACACGTACTGATCATTAAACTGATCTGATAAACACGTACTGATCCATAATCCGATCCGAGAGAGAGTATCGATCACGTACCGATCCGATAGAGAATCCGAGCATCGGACCATCACCCGATAGACGACCCGATAACGAGCTGATCACGTACCGAGAGCGTACTGATCCATCCCGATAGCGACTCGTTTCGCAACCCGATAAGCGATCCGTCCGAACCATACAATCCATCTGTGCCGTGCCAAGCCAGAAGTCCATTCTAGCAGCCTTAGGAGTTTCGAGAAAGGTTGGTATCATGATGATCCGACCTAAGTCCATTTTCCTTTAGATTTATTCTTAAGTCTTTAGTGAAAAACTCTAAGTGTTGCCGTACTGCCTTAGGACCGTTTGTTCAAGAGGGATCAAGCCGAGTCTAAGGAGTCCGAGAATAGAGCTTGAGCGACTCGCATACTTCTACCTTTCGGTGAGTCTATGTTCGTGTATTGATGAGTAGAATACACATGAGTCTTGGGAATGCCTTTTACCGTGGGCTAGATGAGTAGAGCTCACGGGTTGTATTGGTGTCAAAATGCGGGCAATCGGGTGTTAAACAAGTTAAAAACCATATATCGATTGCTTCGTGAGACTTAGAAGATTGAAACCAATTAGGGGAGGTTCCTTGAAAAAGGGACTCACTAAAATGGCTAAGTGTGAGAGGATCCTATATGAGATCTATTAATCCGCTAAAATGGTTAAGTATGGTGGATGATCCTATATGAGATCGATAAGTACAAGAAATATGCAAAGATGAAATGAGTGACCGCATATAGAACTTGTATAGGCGTGGTAAGTCTTTCCCGTACACCGTGGCTTGGCTGGTTACCTGGCGGTCTCCGGCTAAAGCTCACGAAGACACGGAGGAACGGGATTGCAGCCTTGGCCGTTGTATTGCATAAGCGATCGATGCAAGTATGGGTAAAGGATCCGGAAGTCCTTAGCCTTCGTGGCACGGACCGAACGATGCCTTGAGTACACGAGAAGAGGGAAATGACTACACGCGAGGCCTAGTAATTCTGAACGTTAAATGCTGAACCACATGTTTACTTGATGTCTTGCATTTGCGTGTTGCTTGATGAATGTTATTTTGGGGTTTTGGATTGGGATACATATGAATGAATCGGTTAGGAAAACCTAGACTCACTAAGCCTTAGTGCTTACGACCCACTTTGTTTTGCAGGTTACCGTAAGTAGACCCACGAGTACGGAACACTAGGAAGATCAGTGTAGCTTTGCCGTGTTTTTGCAAAATGTATGTATTTGTTATGTACTTGTTCCGTTTTCGAGTGTTAAGCTCAGGATCGATCCATCTTTGTAACCGTTTAAAACTCTAAGTATTTTTATAAAGGAAAGGTTTCAAAAATACACGGTTTCATATGATGCTTAGTTCTTGTCCGAACGAACCAACCATCGAGTATGATCCGGGTTGGCAAGCCTTGGGTCTTACGAGATGGGGACGGTCACTTAGATGTTTGGTCTAGGGATTCGGATTTGTTCCTTGAACCTCAGATTGAGCGTTTAAGTGATCTTCATGTGGCGTTCCGGTCTAGATCCTGGATCGGGGCGTTACAGGGGGGGTTTTTTTTTATATATTTATCGAGAGTTTTGTTTTGAGAAATGGTTAGTTTCTTTAAAAACACTATATATTTATCTGTGCTACACTGCAGGACTTTCATTATATACATATATATATAACCATAGTGATGCAGAGACATGTTAGATGGTGTGTGATGGACTGAACCGTCTAAGAAGGGTGACAAGTCGTTCTACCGCATAGGGCCCATACGAAATTTTTTATTTTTATTAAAGAAAAAAAGGCCCAAATTTTTTTTTTTGAAATTTTCCATTAGAAATGAAAGCCGGAATTTTATTTTTTTGCCTAAAGCCTATAAAAAAAAGATTGAGACGTTAGATTCTTTAAAACCATTATAAAGAGACTTTGAATAAACAGAGAAGAAGTAAATAAATTACCGTAACCCTTACAATTAACTGTGGCAATATACGTACTTAAAAGTTCCTTACAACAACTAAAATACCCCTGTTCTATAATGAATTATTAGTTGGTTTTTCTCAATTCTAGTTAATAAACGGGGGAAAAATGATACCAGTTTTCATATAAAATACAAAATATTCATTTTTGTAAAGACAATTGTTTTCCAAAATATTTAACATTGTGAAACAGGGATTTTTAGATTATTCTGATATCTTAAAAATACATTATAATTGAAAATTGCAATAACTTCTTATGATATACAACACCCGCACTTTAAGATTAAATACAAAATCTCTTTAAATGACCAATAAATTTTGTTAAAGTTTTACTAAATCTGATACTACTTCCGTTTCAATTTACTTGTCGGTTAAGGTTATTTCACCCAAATAAATAAAAAAATTAAATTTATTGGTTTATTCCTAATTAATACACTCTTTTGTTTGAAATGAGTAATTTATAAGCTAAAAAGTACGGATAAAAATGAAAAAATAGTAATAAATAGGCATTAAAAATACAAAACGATAAGTAGTATGAAACAAAAATTTAATTCTAGAACAACAACTAATATGAAACGGAGAGAGTATCCTCTAAATTATTACAAATTCATGATCCATTGCATCCCTCAGTTTTGTTCAATACATTCCCCTTAGTTTCGTTGTACCATAAATTTACCGGCTATATTCTGCGAATTGACTTGACTTTTATATTAACGATTCTTCCTTCGATCAACGCAAGTCCAGTGAGCCAAGATTATACTGCCATAAAAATGAACCTACAAACAAAATGAACATTTATAAAAATGTGAATTAACCGAGTGTCTAATTACAAAACCACTAATTGGTAACCAAATCAACCACTCTCATTCTTATCCCTCTTTCCCCCTTGACACGTTATGATGAATTATAAGAAGCTTTTGATCATTGCCGTGATCGTCCTTCCAGCGTTGGTCCGATCTCGACATGTAACATGTGACCGGTTGGGTGGGAATTGCATCGACGGTGGACAAGAAGTTATTATGAAAATCATGAGATCAGGCTTGGATGTGAGCCGTACGATTCTTCAAGCGGTGAGATATATAAGCTACGATGCATTGAAGAACAACACACCAGATAAGGGACATGGTAAATCTCGACCGGCTTACCCATACCGCCGAGGTTGTGATGTCCCTACAACTTGTTACCGGTTTATGGACTAAAACATAACCCTCTCTTTATTATGTCTTTGGATTTTAATTTTCCATTTTCTTTTTATTCTTGGTGTGTTTAATTTCACTTTTAATTAGTATCTTCAGTCACATTAGAATTTAATTATTTAATACGATGCATCCTAAAATATTTAAAGAGAATCACAATTTCCCGGATTGTAAACTTCATTCCTCTAGTTTGAGTTACCAACCTATATAGGGGTTTTATTTTAATTTAATGTGCGGTTGAGAAAACAAACATTTTCCGTTTTACCTTTTCAATAACATACTATTTTCACAAATTGCAACTTAATAATATTTCACAGTTAATTCTTAACTTTGTAGATCCATGCCATCAAATAGTGTAATATATACGACTGGATCATGTCTTCCAATATTTTATCTTATCTAATGTAAGGTAAATTAAAATGGGCTACTAATAATATTAACCTTCAAATTTTGTTTTAAAAATATTAATATTAAGCAAACCCGTAATATATCCAAATATGGAATTTTGACACATAAAATGAGATATATAGCCAATATGATGTGAATAGATTCCAAATTTTTATTGACTATATATATATATATATAAACATGTAAATAAATATTTGATATTTTTGTCTTTAATTGTTTTTTTTGGGTCAACAACATTTCATTAGAAGTTTTTAATTGGTTTAATGATACAAATAACGTATTTTATTGAAGTGTTTTGTGATAAAAAAAGAAATCAAGTAAACTAGTGGTATTATCTTCAAAAAAAAGGTTATGTTCATACATATATAATGAGATTGAAACATTGAATATGATGGTGAATAATTGCCCAATTATTGTTGGCAAAATAAATTGCCCAATTATTGTTGGCAAAATAAATTGCCCAATTAATAGGTCGGGCCCTAAACAGAAACAGCCCATTGGCATTGACAAAGGTACACAATGTTTCCTAATTCCTATTCTGAATTTTGTGTCTTCGGATGTTAAGTCCCAATATTTATCAGTAATAATACTCCAGATTACTTATAAATATGAGGACTTAAAGATCCTGAAACACCCAAACTTTTTTTTTTTAAATAATTATTAATTCTCAAGTAATCAACATCAATCAGCGGAAAACACAAAAACTTTAAACCAATTCAATCGTGCTAGAATAACCAGTAACCTAACTAGCAATTCTAAACAATGAACACATAACCGAGACCTTAGATCACCCTCCTCTTCATAGCCATTATTCCACGATCACATTTTTTACCTGCAACCTCTGTTCGAAAACGCGCCGCCGAAGGCCGATTCCGCGGCGGATATTCGCTCGGCGGCTCCCCACCGTGGGGATTTGACCCTATTCGCTTTAAAACTCGGAAGTTAAAAAAAAAACTCAAAATTTTCTTCGATTTAAGTCAAAAAATCAACATTTAGTAACTAGATCTGTCATATTAGGATGTAAAACAACAAAAAAGTAAGTAAAAACCATGAAAACTGAAAAAATAACATGATGACAGCAATTAGGGTTTTCAGGTCTCGTAATCTTAAGAAAGAAGACGAGGGTAGAAGGGTCATTTAACTTCATTAATGCGATAAGGTAAAAAAAAAGAACACAAAATGCGTCAGACCATACTCGAACTCATGACCTGAGTGTGTTACGGATTAGACGTGGATGTAGTAAACCGCTGGAATAGGGAACTTAACAATTCAGTCTTTCAAAATTTAATATATATATATACTATATCTGGATTAAAATATAAAATAATTTCATTAAATATTAAATTTTACAAAAAACTAATCCCCGGATACTCTCCGATTTATAACCGATTTTTGAAAAAATCGCTAGGCCCGGACCAAGCGTCCGACTCACGCCTAGCGCAATCCCGAAAAAGGCATGCAACACATGGAAAAACAAATTGCGTGAGTATTATCACAAATAATCAGTGAGACGGTCATCCCATCTACGGCCTAATAGGAATCACACCAAACACAATAAAAATCATCAACATGATTAATCAACACAATCATAGCAACTGGTGTCGATCGACACCTCAATCGCATAAACACTAGTGTCGATCGACACCTCATCGCAGAACACAAAATCGAGCATATCCTCTCTTGGCTCGATTCCTGGTCCATCAAGCGATGATCCTGCATCGATAAACATATCATAACAATAACAACATGAAATCACAGAGATGTCACATAATCTCAATCACAAAACCATTCACAAAATCGATAATCATCAAACACTCCACAAAACGCATCAATACAAACCCTAAATCACCTGGAAGCCATGGTCGCGCACTCACCTTGGCAAACGGGAAAGGAAACGAAGGAATAACACGAACAGAGAGCCTCTCTCAAGCCTAGAAGCTCATGATTCTCCTTCTCTATCACATAGAACTCACAACTCAGAATCCAGATCGGAAACCCAATCTGAAAACTAGAGAGAGAGAGATCTTTCCAACGATATATAGATCCTCTCCTGACTCCTTCTGAATCGCCGGAAAACGCTTCCCAAGTTGACTACAAAATTTCACACCAATCAGATCTGTTTTGATCGTCCGTTTCTCCTCTCCACCGAACAGTCAACTTTGTCCTCTCCTTTCTCTCAATCTCAACGCACAAAACACCCTGAAGAACCCTCTCAATCACCTTTTCTCTCTAACTCATAGATTTTCTCTCCTAAAACACGGCTGCTGCATGAGAAAAGGGTTTAAATATGAAGCTCTAGGGTTATGCACCCAAACCGGCCCAAAACCAAACAATTAAATCGAATCAACCCGGTTCTACAGAAACAATGTCGATCGACACCACCTGAAAAAACCCATATTCATTATTTAAGAACCTTGTGTTGATCAACACACACCTATGGTATCGATTAACACCACCGTAATTTCTTATTGATAATTAAATTAAGTTTGATTAGGATATAGAATATTTTATCAATTTACATAAAATATAATTATTTTGAAACAAAAAAATGTAAAATGATGTTTTTTTTTCCATCGATCCGGATCTAAACTAATGTTTTTGTTCCTGTTTATGTTACAAAACTGAGATTAAAATCCAAAACACCAATGGCTCACACATACTGTTTGGTTATTCGAATAACACATCCGTTCAAAATTTTCTGCGAATTTATACACCCGTGCGGGTTTTGTAAAATGACACTTACATTAAAAATGAAGGGAACATATAATCCTTTTTAATTAAGAAAACACTTTGGAATGTTGTATAGCGTAGGGTCTAGTGACGATGTGAAAGCATGTGAATCATCTAACCAAATATCGAAATTTTATCACTAAAGTTGTTGGACGCATTACTTTAGCCAAATTGGAAAAGTATAAAGAAAAATTTGATGGCGATATTGTAACGTTTCTTGGACGCAATCATCGTAAATCGTGAATTCACAGTTTCACACACATCGTATTCATCGTTCTGCGTTCTGATAGACACTTGAATGGTATATAATAAATAATTCAATACGATTATTTCTATATTACATATGGTTCTATAAATTATTTATGGGGTCTTTTTTTTGTCTATATGCACTGCACAAGATACGACCCCCAATTTTAAAGTTTATTACACGACAAAAAAATAATGACTTTGAATTTGCAAATGTCGTTGAAGGTATCAATTTCAGACTATTGCTTTTTATGACGTTTTCCTTTCTACTTTTTATTGTTGGGATAGCGAAATTTGATTCTTCTTAGAAAATTAATTTATTATATTGGTTATGTTTAAACGTCAGTAGACAATTTTCATTATTAGTGACTGAGACATTTGTACATATATTTTTGAAATGTAGCATTTTTTGGAGTAAAATGTTATGTTTAGAAAGTAACATTGAAATCTAATTCTACAACTACAAAACAAAAAAAACCGGGGTAAATTATAATTATTGTGTTAGTCGAGTAAAATATCTCATTTACACTTTTGAGTTTTGAATACTAATTTAGTTTTGAATAATATTCTTAATGATTTAGCTAAATCGACGCATAGATATCTAAACCCAATGAAAAAACTGTATTAAACCTATTTTCTTGTATAATATAGAAACCATAATCGAAATCGAGTCGTGTTAAACTAAAAACTTATATTAGAACATCAACTTATTTAAGGGTTAATTTGTAGAATAGCAAAAAAATAAAAACTAACTTAAATAACTAACAAAACGTGGCTAATGAATTTAAGGTTTCTAGTTACTTATTTAGTTTAGTTTTTTTTTTTTTTTTTGCTATTGCACAAATTAACCCCATATTTAATACAGTTGCAGGTTTAGAAATACATAGGCTAAATATCTGAAACCAACTCCTTCTAAGAATTAGTATCGAACTCATTACATTTTTTTCTTTTAAAAGCACGTCATTAAACATTATAGATTTTAACAACTACATTGAATTTTCAATTGCCAAATGGTATAATGGATAAAATTCATGGTCAGAGAGGAAGTAAAAAGGCCAAGGACCAACCTCACATGTTCTGGAGAGATTCTACAAAATTTATTTTCCCCATCAATTATTATGTCTTCTTTTGAACTTCCATTTTTGGCTTCCACTGAAGTTTCCAGGAAAATAATTAACCAAAAAGTATATTTTATATTTTATTAATGTTTGTAAATAAGAATGACGATAATAATGCCAACAGAGATATCAACGAAGGGTTTTTTTAAAAATAGTATCTAGAATATACGTAAGGGCTAAGGAAGTAGATTAAGATTGCATCGTTAGAAAAAAACTAACGAATTAAGGGCAAACTTTTCCTCCTCTTCAATTTCTATGAATTCAAAGACACATTAAATAGATAAGTTAAGTGAGACGACAAAAAAAAAAGAGATAAGTTAAGTGATTTGATTTAATTCAGTTGGCAAGTTATATGCAAGAATTATATTTATTTAATGAGTCAAGGCACCAATAAACATGGCATTGAAGGATATAAAATTGGTTTTTTACTTTCGGAAGCATGAATATTCCACGAACTGTATTATCATTATTCACAAAAATGTGAGTTTGTTACATCGATCGAAAACGTACTTAGGGAAAATTGTTAGGTTTTGTTAACATCTTCGAAACAAAGATATGCAAAAAATTGTATATAAGTTAGTTACCAAATTCAGCTACGTTAATATTACTTATTTTCTTTACAATAAAAATCAAAATTGTTTATAACATCAACAATTTTAGTATCCTATATTATTTGTAATCTTGTAATTAAACTAGTAGTATACTTAACTTTTACCATTACTAATCATGCTAACATGCAAAATTATGTGAAATTATGCGGATATGCAAGGTTTTCATGCAAAACAAATAAAATGAGATGATTATGCGAATTTGAAATGAAGCATTGGGTTTCGAAACTTCCATTAAAAAAATCAACTAGATTACGTACGAGTGAAGAAGAACAAATTGTGATAGCAAAAAAAAAAAAATTGTACAAAAACTACAAACAAAAATGAATCAAATTCCATATTTAAATTCTAAAAAAGATTTAAAAGATTTATACTCCAAGTGTTCCCCCTATTTTCGTAAATCCCCCATTCAAAACAAAAATAAATTAAATTTAAACAATATGGTTACGATGACATGTTAACATGTACACTAGCATTCATAACCATATCACATACAGGACACGCCTGTAACAAAGCCGTTCCACAAACCGTACACAAACACAAATGACGACAAGGCAACACCAATACACTCGCCGTCCTCTCACCGCACTTTCTACATCCACCGTTAACCGCCTTTAAATCACCACCGTCTCCTCCGTCACAGCTTCCACAGCTCGATTCCGCATCATCTTCACGTAAAACTTCTCCGGTCACCGGAAAATCATCGACCTGAGCTAAAACTTGTTCTAGATTCGATCTGAGATTATTAGCAGTAGCTTCGTTGGATTGAGCTAAATCACGCCAGATTTGATTCTCTACGTATAGATTCTTCACTCGTTCTTGTAAAACCCAGTTTAATTTCCCCATTCGTGAGATCTCGTCGTCTTTTGCTTTCATCTTTTTTATAACCGCGGTTTGAAACGCAGACGCTAACATCCACGTTTGCGTTCTCTGTCTCGCTTCTAATTCGTATCTCAGCGTTTCCGTTTGTTGTGTAACGAATCGATCGATTTCTGATTGTTGTTGTTGCATCTGAGAAACGAGTTCCGCGTTTATCATAGACGTTTCAAACGCGATTGATCTGCGTTTCTGAGATTCGATTAAAACGTCGGAATCAGAATCTCTCGGGCGTTTTGAAATCGCGGGCGATTGGTTGAAATTATATGTGAGATCGCTTTCTGAAGTGTATGGTATTTGCCGGTTTAACATTGATACCGGAAAACCATCGCCGATTTCGATTTGTCCGACGTTGTTGTTGTTGTTGTTCATGTTTGGTTGAGATTTAACACATTCTCTGAAAAAATAACGAAAACAGAATCAATAAAACTATTTACTAAATCGATTAGAGTGTAAATGAAGAAGAATTTAGATGGAGAAATCTATACCTGTTAATAAACTGAGAAGCGAATAGATTCATGTGTCTTGCTTCAACAGCCATTGATGCGTTTTCTTAGGGTTAGAGAGAGAGAGAGAGAGAGAGAGAGAGAGAGAGAGAGTTTTGCAGAGTTTGTGGCGACTGGTGAACAAATCTATGGAGGGTGGCTTTATATTTAAGGGAGAGAGAGAGAGAGAGTCAAATATTTAAATTTTAAATAATACTCGTCACTAATTTGTTGATATAATTTCTATGAGAGAATGTTGATATAAAATATTTTATATAGTTTTTTTTGCTAGAGTTTAGGGTTTTGGTTTGAGTTTTGAGAGAAAAAAATTTAATAATTTTGTCTTTTTCTATAAAATGTGACATGTTTGTAATAAATTTTCAAAAGTGGAAAGTGAATAATTTTATTCTTTACCAAATTTTGTAATTTTTTTTATAAATAAATTGTATAATTTTATTAATTATGAAATATCTTAACAAACACCAGCACATGTGACCGTATATAGCTTTTAGTTTGACTTGACTTGTACTATAAATCATATAAATAAATTTTTTACTATTCCTAAATTCTGTTAAGAACGTTCAAAGAAAGAAAGTGTGTTAAGCTATTTTCCATGAAATCTGTTATATTCCGAAATGCTATTTTTATCTTGTTTTTATTACATACGGCAATAACAAAAGTGGAGAATTTTACCTAAATTCAAGATTGTGTTTAAGTTTTGTTTAGACTACAAAAAATTGGGAATCATTTACTAAAATAGTTACAAGAAAAGTTACACTCAAATTAGTTTTACGTTGACTACAGAAAATAGGAACCATTTACTAAAATAATTTATACAATGCATTCACCAAAAAATATATATATATATATATACAATGCGGTGGGTTCATCTTTTCTTCTTTCTTTTAATGTATATAAACCTTTTTCTAAAAGAGAAATATATTTTATTAAAATTTAAATTTAATATAGTTAGAAACTATACTAAATTGTCACAGTAATAAGTTTTAGTTTAAGTGATTAGAAGAAAAAAGTTGAGATAGACACATCGCATACGTTACATCATGTAACTTACATGTAAGCTAATGAAAATCTTTTAACAAGGCATTTCTAACTCTACTCTAAATCCTACTCTAAAAAGAAGTTTAGAGTAAAATTATTTCTAATCCCACTCTAAATCTTACACTAAAATAGAGAAACTGTTGTGAATCAAGAGAATCGAATGGGGAAAATCATATATTATTTCATTAGGGAAGGATCCTTTATATAAGGATCAATACATGAGAAAAGGAAATTCCTTTTCCTAAAAGAAAAAGGAATCATTAAACCGGCCCTAAAGACTAAGTATAGATGGGCCGTAATGGGCCAGAACTAATTATGACAATCCACTATGATTTATAACACTCCCCCTTGGATGTCATAACTCTAATGGGCTTGTAATACGCTTTGGATGTTGCCTCATTAAAACCTTACCAAGTAAAACCCAATTTGGACAAACCGTGGTGAAGGAAAAAGAGTACAACACGTATTACTCCCCCTGTTCTGAACCTCACTGAAGGTCTCTCAATCGACGCATTCCAATCTGATAAGTTAGCTTCTTGAACGTTGAGGTTGGAAGCGATTTGGTGAATAGGTCCGCTGAATTTTTACTTGACCGTACTTGTTGCACTTGAACTTCTCTAGCTTTCTGCAAATCAGATGTAAAGAAGAACTTTGGCAAGATGTGCTTCGTCCTATCACCTTTGATATAACCGTTCTTAAGTTGTGCTATGCATGTTGCGTTGTCCTCGTACAAAACGGTTGGTTCCTGCTTTCCTTCGGTCATCCCACAATCAACTCTTATGTGCTGTGTCATTAGTCTTAACCAAACACATTCACGACTGGCTTCGTGAATAGCTAATATCTCCGAATGGTTAGATGATGTAGCTGCAATGGTCTGCTTCATTGACCGCCAAGATATTGCCGTTCCACCATGAGTAAAAACATAACCTGTCTGAGACCGAGCATTGTGTGGATCCGAAAGGTAACCTGCATCAGCAAAACCAATTAACCCATCTTTGGATTGGTTAGTATAAAACAGACCCAAGTCTTTCGTTCCTTGTAGGTAACGAAGAATATGTTTAATCTCGTCCCAGTGCCTTTGGGTCGGACATGAGCTGAATCTAGATAGTAAATTCACGGCAAAACATATATCTGGCCTAGTGTGGCTCGCCAGATACATTAAAGCTCCTATGGCACTTCGGGACCAAGGACGTCTTCATCGTCTCTTTTAGGACCAAACAGATCTTTCTTTAGATCAAGAGATCTCACGACCATTGGGCTGGACAATGGGTGACATTGGTCCATATTAAATCGCTTGAGTACCTTTTCTGTATATGCCATTTGATGCACAAGGATTCCATCGTTAATGTACTCAAGTTGTAATCCCAAACAGAACTTTGTTTTTCCTAAGTCTTTCATCTCAAATTCTTTCTTGAGGTATTCAACTGTTTGGGCGATTTCTCCAGAGGTTCCTAGGATGTTTAAATCATCCACATATACTGCTATGATTACAAACCTTTTGTTTGCAAACTTCTTTATGAAAATACATGGACTAATGGGATCATTATTATAGCCTTCTTTGACTAGGTACTCACTCAATCTATTGTACCACATACGCCCACTTTGCTTTAGTCCATAAAGGGATTTGTTCAGCCTTATGCAGTGTTGTTCTCGAGAACCTTTCTTATCTTTGAGCTCAATACCCTCTGGTAATCTCATATAAATTTCATTATCCAGTGGACCATATAAGTATGCGGTTACTACGCCCATTAGCCGTAAATCCAAATTTTCTCTTATGGCCAGACTCATTAGGAATCTAAAAGTTGTAGCATCCACCACAGGGGAGTATGTCTCCTCATAATCTATTCCTGGTCTCTGTGAGAATCCTTGTGCAACTAGTCGTGCTTTGTATCTCACGATTTCACCATGTTCATTTCTTTTCCTCACAAAGACCCATTTATGTCCAACTGGTTTAATCTCATAGGGTGTCCGAATTATTGGACCAAAGACATCTCTTTTCCTTAATGAATTTAACTCCACGTTTATAGCTTCTTTCCATTTAGTCCAATCTTTACTCTGAGTGCACTCATATATTGACGTGGGTTCTAGATCCTCTCTTATATCCATAAGTTCAAGTGCTACCTTAAATGCAAATATATCATCAATTTCCACACACTTTCTATTCCATTGTATTCCAGACATAATATAATTTATTGAGATCTCATTATTATCAAGAACTTCAGAACCATGAAACTCGGCGTCCCGAGTCTCATTGCTTGGTACTATCGGTTCGGTTATGTTTGGGGTTCCATCCTCAACCACGGTTTCAGCACCTTTCTTTCTTTTCTGAGGATTCTTATCTTTGGAACCTATTGGCCGGCCACGTTTTAAGTGTGTTTTAGACTCTGTAGCAACTTGATTGTGTCCCTCTTGGACATCAATACGAATTGGTGCATTAACAGCTGGTATATATGATTTAGTAACTCTTTTCGGGTCAGCAAAGGAATCTGGCAATTGATTAGCTAGCTTTTGTAAATGGATTATCTTTTGGACTTCTAATTCACATTCTTGAGTCCGAAGATCTTGCCATTTTAAGGACGTTTGATTCCATGTAATTTCCTTTACCAGCTTATCATTTTCTCCTCCTAATGTTGGATAGATGGATTCATCAAAATGACAATCCGCGTACCTGGCCTTAAATAAATCACCCGTGGTTGGCTCAAGGTACTTAATTATAGTGGGAGAATCATATCCAACATATATCCCCATCCTCCTTTGAGGTCCCATCTTTGTTCTCTGTGGTGGTGCAATCGGTACATAAATGGCACATCCGAATGTTTTAAGATGGGATATGTCTGGCTCTCGACCCGTAATCAATTGTGATGGGGAATACTTATGTTCACTAGATGGCCTGATGCGAATTAACTCTGCTGCATGTAAGACTGCATGTCCCCAAGCTGAGACCGGGAGTTTTGATCTCATAATCAATGGTCTGGCTATTAATTGTATGCGTTTAATAAATGATTATGCCAAACCGTTTTGTGTATGTACATGTGCCACAAAATACTCAACACTTACCCCCATGGACATACAATAATCATTAAACGCTTGGGACGTGAATTCACCAGCATTATCAAGGCGTATAGTTTTCAAAGGAAAATCTGGAAAGTGTGCCCTTAAACGTATTATCTGGGCAAGTAATCTTGCAAACGCCAAATTTATAGTTGATAATAAGCAGACATGTGACCATCTCGTGGATGCATCAATAAGAACCATAAAATATCTAAACGTCCCACAAGGCGGGTGTATTGGTCCACAAATGTCTCCTTGTATTCTTTCCAGAAAATTTATTGTTTCCTTAGTTACTTTAACTGGTGATGGCCTAGTAATGAGTTTCCCTAGTGAACATGCTTCACACGTGAGATTCTTTGGGATAACTCTCCTTTCTTTCAAGGTGTGCCCATTAGTACTTGCTAATATCTTTCGCATCATGTTAGAACCGGGATGGCCAAGCCGGTTATGCCAAAAAGTGAAATTCTCGGTAAATTCTTTGTTTACCATGGCATTTGCTTCTATCATTCCGATCTTAGCATAATAAAGGCCCGCAGAAATGGCAGGTATAGTCTCTAGGACTTTCTTATAGCCTTGGGTAATTTCAAAGATTTGAAGGAACTCTTTGTTACCTTCGTCCTTAGTTTCAACATGAAGACCATTCATTCGAATGTCTTTAAAGCTCAATAGGCTTCTCTTTGAACTGGGTGAATATAAAGCATCAGAAATATCTAGATGCGTGCCCTTAGGTAATAAAACATGGGCCTGGCCGTGGCCTTCAATCAAATTGGCTATACCCGCAATAGTGGTTACATTTGCCATTTTAAGTATAAGATCAATGAAATATCTTTTATCTCTTAGAATCGTGTGGCTTGATCCACTATCCACAATGAACACATCCATATCATCTTTCATTCTTCAAAAGAAATAATAATCGCATCTTTAGGGACTTTTTAAATAACACCCTTTCATTCCATGAAGTTTGAATAATAGCAATAATACAAAACCAAAAGCATAAAGTAGAAAACGTAAATGCAACCAAAACACAAAACACAAAACAGAAAGTCGAAATCAACATGGTCACTTAAGCAAATCTGAGGTTTCATAGTTTATCAAGTCATCTTGCTCATGATCAAAATCTCCTTCAATTATTTTCTAAGTATCATGGAAATTAAAGTTCATGCATATGATGCAAAACAAACCACGGATGCATGATGCTTATGTAAACAGGTTTTAAGTTTCTAACAACCTAACATAATGTGTCTACATGTTCAGGATGCAAACCTATCAAGCAAATTCTAAACTGTTTATGATGATGATTGATTTTAATATGTTCGGATTTTAAGCAAGGCATGTTCGGTTAATATGATGCAGATTCAGGTTCAGGATTAACAATCAAACCAATCAATCAATACAAACAAACAAACAAACGAAATCAATTTAAACCATGCAACCAAATTCGGACAGAAGGTTCTCTGTCGATCGACGGGTGCTTAGTGTCGATCGACACGACTTAATTAAAACAACAAATTCGGGCAGAAGGTGCAGTGTCAATCGACAGAGACTAAGCGTCGATCGACACGGGATTAATTCAAGCAATAGGTTTCCGATTTTAATCAATCTAGGTTAGATATTCAAAGTAGGGTTTTATTATGGTGAGCAGTTATGAAACAAGCAATCAAACAATAACAACAAGAACAAGCATGATTAGGTTTAGGGTTTCTAGGGTTTTATGAATTTAGGGTTTTGTTGTTATTAGGATTTCGATTACTTACCTTAACCTCGTGATTGTTCTTCTAGTTCGCCGTAACCGTTAATAGGTTGTATGAACTACTTCTAGTTCGCCGTAACCTTTGATAGGTTGTAAGAACTATGAGTTTGAGCTCGGAGATGAACAGTACACGATGAACAGTACGCGATGAATAGTACCGATGAGCAGTGACACGTGAACAGTGCCGATGAACAGTCCGCAATGAACAGTACGCGTGAACAGTACGATGAACAGTAAACGCTTTTTTGTGTTTTTAGGGTTTTAGGGAGCAACTCGTGTTGATAACGTGTTGTGAATCAAGAGAATCGAATGGAAAAAATCATATATTATTTCATTTGGGAAGGATCCTTTATATAAGGATCAATACATGAGAAAAGAAAAAAAAAATTCCTAAAGGGAAAAGGAAAGTACATAATAAGTAAATCCTTGTTCAACAAGGAATCATTAAACCGGCCCTAAAGACTAAGTATAGATGGGCCGTAATGGGCCAGAACTAGTTATGACAATCCACTATGATTTATAACAGAAACTACTTTTTTTACTTTACATGTCGAGTAAACTCATTTCTCACTCTATTCTATAGTTAGACTTTTTAATTTATAAAAAGGTCTTTTAATTTTTCTCATTCTACTTTTACACCTAAAATATATTATTGAATATATGTTTTTGTTATTGGTTCTTTAATTTTTGATTAAATGATTAATGGTCCTTTAAAAAAATTATAAAATAATAATCAAAATTTATATTTAAAAAAGATTTTTAAATAACACAATTAAAATGCAATAAAAAATTGAAATACGATGAAATTTATTAATGGAAAATAATGAAATTAAGATATATAACATAAAATAAATGATAATATTCGGTTTCAAGAATTTCTTTGGCGATTTAGAAGAATAAAAGATAAATAAGCTCATTTTTTACTTCGTAATGATTTAGTTGATCATTTGTGGTAAAAAATCGGTAATACTAATGCTAATATTATATTATTTTTCCTTTTTTTTATTGTGTAATGTTATTTTATTTCTATAGTAAAATTTCCATTAAAATATTATTGTGATTTTAGTTAATTATTGCTATTATAAAATAATTGGGTAAATTAATAAGTCAAAAACTAAATTGAAAAAAATATATTTAGACTATTTTTTTAGAGTTAAAAATAAAGTAATGAGTTGGAGAAACCCCCTGCTCTTAAATAGAGTTACTCTATTTTAGAGTGAAAAATAGAGTCATGAGTTGGAGATGATCTTAGACCGTTACTGTATGTGAATTTCAATGCTTTTTCTGACCATGGATTTTACTCTCTTTTTTTTTGACAGCCGATACATTATTTTATTTAAAAATAATTTTCATGATATGCCACTTTTGACATGCCATTTTAAAGTTATGCTTTCGTTTAAAAATATTTGCAAGAATGCTACTTTTAATTTTTTTGGATTTGGGTTAAGTATTTTATATTTAGAATATAATTTTGGGGATAGAATTTATGGTTTGGGTTTTGATTCTTTTGTGAAAGAAAAAGAAAAAAATATTTTAATAATTTTGTTTTTTTCTATAAAATGTGGTATGTTTGCAATAAATTTTCAAATGCGGCATGTTTCAAAAAAATATTTTCAAAAGTGGTATGTTTGTAATTCCCCCTATTTTAAAAGATTCAAACAATTTGTTTACTGACTAAATATTTCTCTATATTTTTTTTACTCGCATAGTATTAAAACTAAGGTAATTTATTATGGAACCGTTCAATTTTAACTCTAAAATTCTGTAAGAACGAGTTACGGAAAAAATAAATCCACTTTAGTGACATCATAAGCCAAATCAATACCTATTCACATTCACCACAATTTTCAAATAATCACAATATTTAAATTACCACTACTCATAAAATCCATCGTCTTCATTGCATCACCGAAACGATTTTATAATTTTTCTTAAATCATATTACAAAAGTAATACTATTCTATATTAAATTTGTTCATTTGAAATAAAAGACCATATTAGTAATAGTATGTATAATTCAATACATACATGCAGTATCAAAAATCGAATAATTCAGATAAAATACATGCAAAGTCGGACGTATTTCAAATACATATGCCTATCTTATCATTTTGGAGGTTATCAAAAAAAAAAAATCTTATCATTTTGGACGTAAAAATTGGGTTCCACAACTTAATTTTCTCTTGTATAGGAAAATAACAAAAGTTCGAAAGTTAATATGAAATCTTAAGTAAATAATTACACGTGCCAAGCTTGTGGGGGCCATGATGCGGAAAACAACAGAATCCACGTTTTACGTGGAACCCATCAAATTTTCTTTGTTCCATTTTAGTATTACTGTTTAAGTGAAACTTAAAAGAAATAACTTTTTTCCCCCATGCTTTGCTGGGAAAAAGTTTGTCGTCTCGTCGCTTTTAAAAATAAAAAATAAAAAAATAGAACCAAAGTAGTCATTGAAAAGAAAACTGAAAATTATCCGATAATGTTTTAACACTGTGTACGGACAATAAATGATATTTTAAAAAGAAAAACAATTGTGGGATAAATAGGTGGACCACGAGGAAAAGGTCTATTTTATGTCTGTGGACTTATTCATGCGTGTCTCTGTGTGTTTAATGTCTTGTAGTCATTGTTAGGGCATGCACACACCATTGTGTCTTAAGGCCGTATAAAATTATTAAAACACACACTCTTTTTTCTTTTTACTCAACTTTATACTTTCTTTTTTATCTTTTTACTCAACTTTTATTAATTTTATATTTAAACACTCTCTCTTATTTTTAAAAACACTCTCCAAAAAATCTAATTTTAAACACTTTTTCTTCCTTTTAAACGCTATCTACTCTTTTACTCAAATTTTATTAATTTTATATTTCAATATACCAGGCCCGGTCCTGAGATTTATAAGGCCCAACAAAAAATAAAAATAAAAATCATGTTCTTAAAAAATGTAAAGCACAATTTTTGAAGATAAAAAACTACAATTTTTTTTTA
Organism: Draba incana; assembly: GCA_963576765.1. NCBI lineage: Eukaryota > Viridiplantae > Streptophyta > Magnoliopsida > Brassicales > Brassicaceae > Draba > Draba incana. The sequence continues at coordinate 9,409,471 of OY755211.1, read as the reverse complement.
AAAATACAAAAATTCATGTTATTATGAAAAAAAAAAATTCTAAAGTCCTATAAACCATTAAAATCTATTTATTAAGTTGATTTTTAACATTTTACTTATTTAGTTACATATTAATAATATGGGTTCCATCACAATTAATTTTCTTTCTCACTATGTTGTTTTTTAGGAAAAAAACTAGCAAAAAAAATATAAAGTGTATAAAAAAAAATTACCCTTAAAAATCTAAAAATTTTCGGGCCCCAAAACGTAGATGTTTTTGGTGTTATTACAAGACCGGGCCTGAATATACCCCACAAAAACACTCTCTTTCTTCCTTTTATAACCATTTTAATAATTTTATATTATAAAAACACCACATTTAGACACCATCATATTACCAATAAAAATGCTCTTATATGTACACACAGAGGCGAATCTACGTCTCTCTCTCTCTATATATGTCTTTCATACAGACGAATACGTATAGATATGTGTCACCAAGAACAAATAATAGTTTTTGAAAAATTTGAAAATCTTTTAGGTTTGGAATGGAAACAGTGCAGTGTGGGGCAGAAAGGTGCCGTGCGGAACATATAGTATCAAAAAAAAAAAAATACTAATGTATAAATATAGATTTTTGTTAGATACATATATATAAATATAGATTTTTGGAACTCTTCAGTGCGGGACGGGGCGGTACATCACCATCACAACCTTAGTCGTCAATATGTAATTGAACTAGATTGGAAATTAATATATAATAATTAATAAGACTTGTCCATTTGAATTATTTTTTTGCCAACATAACATTTTTAATCTTAAAAGAGAAAATCTTTTAGTCGTCATGCGTTTAAAAATTTTATATCTCAAAATTTTAATCTTAAAAGAAGTTTTGATCCCTAACAAACTTTAAAAAAAAATAAAAAAAATAAACTATAATATAACATAATTAAAACATAAATAATTTTAAAATTTAAATAAAATGTGATAATGACATTTTTATAAAATGGCATGTCAAAAATAGTATTTTCTAAAAAAATTTCAAAATGAATAATTAACATATTATTTAGAGTTAGAGATTAAGGTACATGTATGTTTCCTGGAAACGGAAACGGGTACGTGGAGACGAAATGTTTGGAAACGTAGAAACGAATTTTTAGAAAAAATTAGGAAACGGGTACATTTTGGAAACGCATACACATACATAAATATACATATATATATATATATTTATTAATAAAAAACCAATATCGAAACAATATTTATATTGATTAATAAAAAACTAATATCGAAACAATATTTTAAAAAAATTCGCCTAACACTAATAAAATACATAAATATATTATATAGCTTAACAAAATTAAAAATTATGATGATTTTTTTGTTTTTCACCTATAAATGCAAAATTTCACAATTGTTTTTACTTCCACCTATTGAAGTTCTAAATATATTTCAAAATTTCGAAACTAATTAATCATTACATTGAAAAAAAAAGTTTTCGGCGTATGTCCATAAAGAATCGAATGTTTTCAATGTGTTTCCAAATTAAGATTTTTAGGAAACGAGTTTCCGTTCGAGTTTCCAAATTAAAATTTTTTAGGAAACTTGTTTCCAAATATTCTTTTTCTAAGAAGCGTGTTTTCGTGGAGTTTCCAAGAGTTTTGGTTTCCGAAACGGGAAACGCACCTCGGACGGAGTTTCCATGTAACCTAGTTAACTAGGTTATATGGTTATAGCTAGGGTTTAAGTTTTATGGTTATAGCTCTAGGGTTTTTTTTTTTTTTTTTAAAAAAAAGCTCTAGGGTTTAGCGTTTTAAGCCATGATATAAGTGTCGACCAAAAAAATGCTAAGTGATAGAAGAATAGAAGATGGGGATTGGAAGTTGAAACATTGTAATATAATGAAGTTGTGGGTAGGAGTGCCATTTACTAGGCATGGCCATTAAGGGAAATCAATAATAAATAAATACTAACAAATTAGTTATAGTGATAAAAAAATATTTTTAAAATGGTAAAGATAAGTTATTTTCTGATTCACCAAAAAAAAAGTTATTTTTCTTTACCCTTAAATCAACACTTTTTATGAAAATCTTGAATGCTTTTATAAATCGACTGATCCATATACAACTTACGGATTAAAAAAAACGTTTAACATTAATGGATATTGGATATAATTTTTAACTTTCCACTGTTCAAAATGGTGAATCTGCTAATTTATATCATCTAGAATGTTTATCAAGCTTTCACGTATTTTTTGAAATACAATTAAGATGCGGACTTCCATTCTTTGTATTTTAAATTTAAAGCATAACAAACAAAAACAATTATATGTAATCTACGATCAACCAAACTATATTTTTTTGGATGCAACAATGTGAGATTTTATTGCATTTTTTTAGTTGCAAATATATACATATATATATATATATAATTTTTGGAGAACTTAATATATTTTTTCGAGTAAATTTGATCGGTTCGGTAGAGTCACGATCCATATCACAAAAGTTGGTTTTGCTGGGATATAGGGCCATTAACTCTTGGATACGGTATATCGCTGCTACATGTGAGAAAAAATTAATTACTTCTTATATTATCGACATCGGATTTGAAAATTCATATAATATATTCTTTAGAGTTCGTATATAAATACAATTTCTCTCTAGTTTTCTGATTAACGTTTTACAAGTTCATCGTTCTTCATCTCTCAATTTAAAACAAAACTAACTATTATAAAGTTTAAGATATTTAGAGTATGAATGGTTCATATTTAAAGTACAATAATGGAAATGAGAGTAATTAAAATAGAACAAAAATGTGTAAAAGTAGAGTGATTAAGTACGAAATATGAGAAATGGAAGAAAACAATTTACTCCAAATTTTTTCAATAGGACAAAATTTAGAGGGAATGAAAATAAAATGTTTTCCACTTATCTCTAATAATGTTTTCAGCCACACTCTTAAAGTTCAAATTCTAAATTACAACACAAAAACTCGTAATCGTCCTTTATCGATCTCCAGGCCAATGGCACATCTCCACAAGATTTATGAGCTCGGTTTCTCATTATAAGTTTGTAGATTCATATCTTTAGTCTTTAGAATACTAATAACTAATAAGTTGGTTAACTAAAAGTTTAGACAATAACAAGACAAGAATACTAGGGCCGTGGCCAAGCTCATCCTTTGTATTTGCGGAAATGCGCCCACATGATAATGAATATGATAAATTACTACGATTCGTAATTCAGCATTTTATATTTATATGATTCTTTCACATCGTGGATGAGTTTGCTCATCACATTTCTCAACCAATTTCATTGTCCTTATCACTATTAAATGTTTTTTTTTTTTGGTGGTTTTGCAAAAATTGCATAAATTTATTCACGAGACACTTTCACGCCCAATAAACACATGTACATGTTTAGGTACCATTTTTCCTGTCCTTTTTCACATTAATATTTTTGTGGATCTTACAAAAGATACATACACATATACATATCATATAAGAATTTATAGATTGAAAAGACAGATAGTGATGGAACCAAATCTGAAATTGTTGAAATAATCAAATTGGTCCCCATCACCACCCACTCTTGCACAGGCTTGTTAGGTCATTGATCTTAAAGCACAAAAAAAGGAAATAATAAAAGAATACAATAAGTTTAAAGATATTCAAAATTAGAGAAATTATGGGAACAGTGATCCCCACTACATAATGTGTCTGAGACTTGCTAGCATTGTCTTAAATTCCCTAAGGATAGGTGTATTAGTAACATTTATACAAGTGTCTAAAAAACTTTTTGCTAACTAAATATATAAAATTTTAGGATTTTGGTGTTTAAAGTCGGAAAAAGATCTAATACTGGATCTTTTTTCCGACTTGTATTAGATCTTTTTTCCAACTTTAGACACCAAAGTCCTAATACTTAATATATTTAATTAGCAAAAAATTTTTTAGACACTTGTATAAATGTTACCAATTCACATGCCCTAAAGCACTGGCAAAAAATAAAGGTACAAAAAGATCCTCACACACAAGTATGTATATATACATATACCTTGTAATATATAAATATAAGAGAGAATGAACCATAAATAGTTGTAAATGTTAATGAACAATAGTGATATAAAATCATAAATCAAGATGCCACCAGAAAAGATGGCATATATTGAGATTGATTGATTCTTGGTAGGGAGAAATACAATTATACAAACATGCCACATTTAAAAATATTTTTTTCAACCATTCCACCCTTGAAAATTTATTGCAAAAACTTTTTACAGAAAAAATATCATTATAAAATAGTGATGGAAAATCATAATTAATTTTTTTTTGTCTCTCTCTCTTTCACGAATGAATCAAAATCAAAACTCTAAACACTACCCTTAAAAATTATACTATAAATATAAAATAGTTAATCCAAACCCAAAAAATTAAAAAAGTAGCATTCTTGCAGAGATTTTTAAACGATGGTATAACCGTAAATTAGCATGCCAACAATGATATATCATGAAAATTCTCTTTTTGGTATCCACCACCATTCTCTCTTTACATAATATATATATAATACTCCGAAATAATTCCAAAGTCATAGATATGATAAAGAAAATAGTGTTAAATAACCACATGCTGTTATTATTTGTGTCTTTCTTATAGTTAGGAAAATTTGAACCTTAATTTGATTTGTAATGTGTATCGATAGGAAACGATATTAAGAGTTCTTGTGCCAGGTTGGCATGTTGTTAAATTTTTTTCCCAATTTGTACAGTGATAAGACATATTATTATTATTATCATTCGGATGATAACGAAAATTAGATCTTAATCACTGTGATAAATTCTATAGGGTAATGTCGTTGAAAGATATTCAGCTGGAGGAAAAGCAAGCATAAAGCTCGAATATTGGAAATTAAAGAAGAAACTATAGATAGATGTGTATATATTAACGTCGAATATATATATATATATATATAGAAAAAGCTGGAATAAAGAAGAAACTACGCGATAACATAATGTTGGAAGACCAAATATTTAGATATAGTCTAATCATAAAATGATAAAATTAACTAAAGCATCTTCTTAAATTAATCAAGATATATTATAATACTAGGTAATGATCTAGACTTTCCATTAATACTGATCATGTAATATATAATTAAAAATATACAACAAATAAGTGTCTGCTAAGTTGGAGAATGGAGAGCATATTAGGTTAAGATTTTGTGTACTTTTAGAAACACATGCTTAACATAAAAAATAATAATATAGTTAGTGGAGATTGATCAGAACTTAAGGCTAATTTGTCTGTATGATTGTGTCAGCATAATGTTTAATTAGTTAGATAATCAAAGACCTATAAAGCTTTAATCATATGGCCAAATTGTCATTGTTTTATTTGTTGTTATTTCTACTTTATTATGAGAATTGGACGATTATCGATGGCTAAGATATAAATATATAATTAGAAGCAAATAATAATAATCATCACATTCACATGCATGCCACCATTAACGAATGACACCGAAACACACAAACTAATATAGTACATGGGAATTTGATCATCTCTCGCACACATTATTATAAGGGTCCCTTATTATAATAAGAATTTCGTTCATATATGCACAAATTAGGAATTAATTCCAAGAAAATTCGAACTTAAGTTTCTCAAAATCTAATTCAAATTTAGTTTATGTATATACGATCGAAAATATAAGACATAGGAGATCTAGAAAGATAACTAATGTTATCTAGCGAAATATGCATTACTTATTTAATGATTTTTTTTCTCACATCAACATTAAAGATGAAAGACTTATTTACATACAAACCCACTTTGCAGAATAAATCAGTTAACTACGTGGGTCCAATTGAAATAAGAGGTATAAAAGCGTGTAAGATTAGTTTTGTCAAAATCGGTGGCCAAATACTCTCTTTCTATTAACAACATAATTGAACTTGTCATTTTTTAAATTAGTTTCAATAGTATTACTTACAGTTGCAAATACTCTATTTATTATAAGAAAAAAAGAAAAGAAACAACAGAATCGATGATAAGTTGCACGTCCCACTATGAGAATACTATTACTCAGCATGCTCATCTTTTACTTTCTCCAATTATGTATACTTTTCTCTCTTTTTTTCTCTCCCTTCGTGTCTGCCGAATCCTTGGGACAAAAGAAGAAAGATAGAAAAATATTTAATCATAGAAAATTATAAGATACGAGACCAAGCGAATTACAATATTATGATTACAAAATTAACATTAAAACAGATAGAAGGACCCACTGTTTAGTGAAAGTATATTAATGTTCACATCTGTCAACCTTTTCTTTATAGGATTTTCTTCTGACCTGTTTCAGGTTTCTGTCGTTTTATTTATATAATTTATATTTCTCTCCTTTTTTCGTTTTATTTTTCTTCTTCTTTGGACAAGTTCTTTATATAGTGACATTGATCTCATGAGGGATGGTTCTAGTTACGTTCTCCATCCATATAAAATAAGAAAAGTTAAAGTAAATCCGCTTTCCAAAATTAAAATAATGAGAATTGGTCCTGACATAAAAAAAACCATGGATTATTCTCAAGAATGCTATCTTTTGTTTCAAAAAGTCTATTTTAAGAAAATACGATAAAAATTTTCAAACTCTTCTTGAAAGAGTTATACAGTTTCCTTTATAAAAAAAAAAAAAAGTTATACAGTTTTTAGTTGTTGTTTACAGTTCTCATATATACTTTTAAAATTAAACTCGTAATTATGACCCTGGCAATGATATAAACATAATGTAAGTTATATTTTACATGAACCCTAAAATCTTTAAACATCTAGGTTAATCACATAATAGAATCAATGAGGAGGATTATCGGGGTACCTCTGTTCATTGTAGTGGAGAAGTCTTCCTCAATGGATTCCTGAATGGAAAACGAAAAGCCTGATCTCTGAGATAGGAGTTAGGTTTCTCTCCCTTTGCCCATAAACTTATTTTTTAGGTGTTGTGAATTAGGATGCTTTTATGATGGTCTAAAAGGGTATATTTATAGGCCGGAGAGAGGACCTAATTCCTCTTTAGGGTTTCCTTAGAATTAATCTCAACCGTCCATCAAAGTAGAGATTTAGGAATTCACTCCATTATTTCCATTTAATTGGTTACCAAATATATTAAAGAATAACATTAATACAATAAAAAAATGGATCGCTATAAGACCACATAATAGGAAAAAGAAATATTATAATATATTTCTTACACATAAAGCATTGAATTCTAAATATATTTTCTAGGATGTTTAAAGAAAAAATTACAAAGCATAAATTCGCAATAGCTTCTCACTTTTATGTATAAGGTGAACTTGTTAGAAGTTTTGATTTTAGACTAGCGTTTGCCTCAGCCAATAATGTTTTTAAGTAAATTTACTTTAATTTTTTTTCTCTTCTTTAATACTTAAAAATTATGAACCTAGGTCCGCACATTTTTTCAGACCGAAAATCAAAATATTTTGGGTGTGATTGTTACACGTTCGCAGAGGAAAAGCACTTTGTAAAACTGTATGTGTCATTTTGACACTTATTTAAGAGAAATGGAATTTTGACATTTTTGGATACTATTCACAACATTTCAATACTTACCCATTCAAATAATTATGATTATACCACTTTTTTTTCTTTTTTTTATCCTATTCACGTACACATTGTTTTTTATTATTATTTTTTATTGTTTTCTCTTTTGATATTTGTTTTGTATGCTTTTTATATCTAAATTTTCATTTTTTATTTTTCATACACCATTCTTTTTTTCTTAATCTTTAGAGTTCCAAATTACCATATTTTTGAATAATTCAAATGTATAAATTTATAATTACATGTTATACATATGTACATGTATATATGTACATGTATTTCATATATTTAACTGTATGTGTATGTCTATACGTGTACATATATTTTATATGTGTACTACATGTAAATGTATACATGTGTACGTGTATTTGTATTTATGTATATGTGTACACATGTTTTATGTATACATGTGTAGCTATATGTGTACATATAGTTTACATATGTACGTATATATGTATATATGTGTATTTGTTATATGTGTACATATATATATATATATATATATATATATATATATAAATGTTTTACATGTATGTGTACATGTGTAAATGCTGTATGTTTGTACATGTACATGTGTGTGTAATATGTGTAAATATTGTATGTTTGTATATGTATATGTGTACATATTTGTAACGACCGTAGTCCAAAGTTTCGGTATATTTTGGAGGTGTCGATCGACACCCTTGGGTAGTGTCAATCGACACCAGTTCTGAAATCGGGTTTCAGTTTGCTAAAAACCGTGATTTTCACGCGGTTTAATTCTCGAAAACCCTAAGCTCGTCCTTTTAATCGTTTGGGAGCGTGAGTCGTCGTTCTGAGTGGGGAAAACCTGAAAAGAAATCGTGGTTGAGGAGAGAAGAAGAGAATTTGTGGGAGAAACCGATTGTTCGTTGAGTTTTGGTTCGAATTTCTTCATCCATTCATGGCTGTGGTGATTCGTGTGGAGTTCCTTGCGGTTCCAGTGGTGAATCAGGAGTCTCTACGCCGTGAGTTCGTCGTTTCTGATCCGTTCATCCTCTTCGAATAGCGAGGTGAGTGCGTGATCGCTAGGATTACTCGTAGTTTAGCGTGTATAGAATTTGTGTGTATGATTTCGTGGTATATGATTGATGATTGATGATTTTATGATGATTGTTCATGGTGTTACTGTATGATTGATAGGAAATTGATAAAACTTTGATCCCGGGTCGAGACATGAGAGGAGAGTCTCGGCTCTGGTTTCTGTAACAGGGTGTCGATCGACACCTAGAGGTTGTGTCGATCGACACCACGTTGAGAAATGATGCTCGTTGTCTGTGAGTGTCGATCGACGCCTAGAGGTAGTGTCGATCGACACTCGGTGCAGTTTCCTGTACGTGAGTATCAGGTGTCGATTGACACCGTCGTGGTGTGTCGATCGACACCAGGTTGAAAATTAAGAAAATTTTATAAATTTTATTTGAACGTTGAGAATTTGATGTAAATGGGAATAATTGGCAAATTGTGGTAAATGTGTATTATCTGTAAATTGTTATTCTATGTTTAATCTGTTGCGGGATGACCGCTTCACTGAGTATTTGTGATAATACTCACGCAACTCCCGGTTTCTTTTGAGTTGCAGGTAAAGGGAAAATGCGATCATGGAATCGAGGCAAGGACGGAGGATGATAGGATTCTGAGTAGCCTGTTAGGTTGCTAGTGTTTATGGATTTTTGTTAGACTTGATATTTTCTGAATTGATTTTTGTTAGATTACTGGTTATTTATTTATTGGAATTGAATTTGGATTTCTGTTGGTTATTTTCCACTTATTGCTCACCCTGGTTTAATTATTAATTATAAAAAAAAAATGCGGGTGTTACAATATTGTGCAAATTTATGATTAAATGTGTATATGTGTACATGTATTTCATATATTTAATTGTATGTGTATGTGTATACGTGTACATATATTTTATAATGTGTACATATGTTTTATATGTGCTACATATGTATGTATATTTGGGTGCATATGTTTTATGTGTACGTGTATTTGTTTTTATGTACATGTGTACATATGTTTTAAGTGTACATATGTAGCTATAAATGTACACATAAAAACATATGTGTATGTGTACGTATTTATGTGTGTACACAATATAGTTATGGGAAAAATGTCGAAAAAGCGTCTACTTTCAAAAAGTGGTCATTTGAAGACTGAACTCTCATATTGCCATTTAAAGCTCAATGTTTTTGTTGACTTTCTATTAAAATACCAAAATTTTGTTGACTCGGCCATAAAAGGCACCACGTTAAGTGTCTGTTAGAAATGAGTTTACGGGGTTAAATCGCCGTTACGGTTCTCCGTTAGCCAAAGCGACGACGTTTTAAAAATATAGCAAAGTGTCAAAAAAACATGAACTTTTAAACTTTAGACAAAAAAAGCCTCAACTTTTCAAAACATGTCATTTAAATCGTGAACTTTATGACTTCCTTGTGATAGCGTACAACGGATGAAGATCGCAACGGATGAAGTGTGGTACCACATACACACACACACTTCAACGATAAACCACGACTTATGATGCTAACAAGCAAGCTTCCATGCGTTGGAAGTAGAGCTGTCAGATGGGCCAACCCAACCCATTTAACTCATCCCACCATGGGTTTATTTTATTTTTTTGCCCACGATGGGTCGGCCCGTGGGTTTCAATATTTACTCTAAAATAAAAATAAAAATTGATTTGTTTAAAGATCAGAAGCTATATAAGCTAGTTCTCCAAAACGTTCAGAGTTATCTATCCAATATTTTATATATAAACTTAAAACTATGTATATAAAAATTGGTGGGTAACTCATTAACCCGTGGGTTTTTATGGGTTTTACCCGCTAAATCCGTTACCCATGAGACCCATTTTTTATGGGTTTGATTGATTGTTTGTTTCATCATGATTCATAACTGCTCACCGTAATTAAACCCTAATTTGTATCCCTAACCTAAACTGATTAAAATTGAATTTTATTGCTTGAATTAAACCCGTGTCGATCAACACTAAGTCTCTGTCGATCGACACCGAACCTTCTGTCCAAAATTTTTCCTAGTCAAAATCGAATTTGGTTGCATGATCTAATTAAACCCGTTTGTTAGTTTGATTGTATTGATTGATCTGTTTGATTGATAATCCTGAAACTGAAACTGCACATACTAAACATGCCTTGCTTAAAATCTGAACGTATCGAATTTGGTCATCATGAACTGTTTAGATTTTGCTTGATAGGTTTGCATCATGAACATGTAGAAACATTATGTTAGGTTGTTAAAATCATAAAACCTGTTTACATAATCATCATGCATTCATGGCTTGTTTGCATCATATGCATGGACCTTTAATTTTCATAATGCTTAAAAAATAGGATACATGTTTTCAGATGTCGAAAATCAACAATTTGGATTATGCTTGCATTTTCGTTTTACTATTTTATGTTTTGGTTTTGTGTTATTAAACTTTATGGAATGAAGAGTGTTATGGTTAAAAGTCTCTAAAGATCCGATTATTACTTTCTTTTGAAGAATGAAAGATATGGATGTGTTCATTGTGGATAGTGGATCAAGCCACAAGATTCTAAGAGATAAAAGATATTTCATTGATCTTACACTTAAAAGAGCAAATGTAACCACTATTGCGAGTATAGCCAATTTGATTGAAGGCCACGACCAAGCCCATGTTTTATTACCTAAGGGCACGCATCTAGAAATTTCTGATGCTTTATATTCACCCAGTTCAAAGAGAAGCCTATTGAGCTTTAAAGATATTCGAATGAATGGTCTTCATGTTGAAACTAAGGACGAAGATAACAAAGAATTCCTTCAAATCTTTGAAACCGTCCAAGGCTATAAGAAAGTCCTAGAGACTATACCTGCTATTTCTGCGGGCCTTTATTGTGCTAAGATCGGAATGATAGAAGCAAATGCCACGGTAAACAGAGAATTGACCGAGAATTTCACTTTTTGGCATAACCGGCTTGGCCATCCCGGTTCTAACATGATGCGAAAGATATTAGCAAGTACTAATGGGCACACCTTGAAAGAAAGAAGAGTTATCCCAAAGAATCTCACGTGTGAAGTATGTTCACTAGGGAAACTCATTACTAGGCCATCACCAGTGAAAGTAACTAAGGAAACAATAAATTTTCTGGAAAGAATACAAGGAGACATATGTGGACAAATACACCCACCTTGTGGGACATTTAGATATTTTATGGTCCTTATTGATGCATCTACCAGATGGTACATGTCTGCCTCTTATCAACTAGAAATTTGGCGTTTGCAAGATTACTTGCCCAGATAATACGTTTAAGGGCACACTTTCCAGACTTTCCTTTAAAGACTATACGTCTTGATAATGCTGGTGAATTCACGTCCCAAGCGTTTAATGATTATTGTATGTCCATGGGGGTAAGTATTGAATATTTTGTGGCACATGTACATACACAAAACGGTTTGGCTGAATCGTTTATTAAACGCATACAGTTGATTGCCAGACCGTTGCTTATGAGATCAAAACTCCCAGTCTCAGCTTGGGGACATGCAGTTTTACATGCAGCAGAGTTAATTCGCATCAGGCCATCTAGTGAACACAAGTATTCCCCATCACAATTAATAACGGGTCCAGAGCCAGACATATCCCATCTTAAGACATTCGGATGTTCCGTTTATGTGCCGATTGCACCACCACAGAGAACAAAGATGGGACCTCAAAGGAGGATGGGGATATATGTTGGATATGATTCTCCTACTATCATTAAGTACCTTGAGCCAACCACGGGTGATTTGTTTAAGGCCAGGTACGCAGATTGTCATTTTGACGAATCTGTCTATCCAACATTAGGAGGAGATAACAGACTGGTAAAGGAAATTACATGGAATCAAACATCCTTAACATGGCAAGATCCTCGGACTCAAGAATGTGAATTAGAAGTCCAAAAGATTATACACTTACAAAAGCTAACTAATCAGTTGCCAGATTCCTTTGCTGACCCGAAAATAGTTACTAAATCATATATACCAGCTGTTAATGCACCAATTCGTATTGATGTCCAAGAGGGACACAATCAAGTTGCTACAGAGTCTAAAACACACTTAAAACGTGGCCGGCCAATAGGTTCCAAAGATAAGAATCCTCGGAAAAGAAAGAAAGGTGCTGAAACCGTGGTTGAGGATGGAACCCCAAACATAACCGAACCGATAGTACCAAGCAATGAGACTCGGGACGCCGAGTTTCATGGTTCTGAAGTTCTTGATAATAATGAGATCTCAATAAATTATATTATGTCTGGAATACAATGGAATAGAAAGTGTGTGGAAATTGATGATATATTTGCATTTAAGGTAGCACTTGAACTTATGGATATAAGAGAGGATCTAGAACCCACGTCAATATATGAGTGCACTCAGAGTAAAGATTGGACTAAATGGAAAGAAGCTATAAACGTGGAGTTAAATTCATTAAGGAAAAGGGATGTCTTTGGTCCAATAATTCGGACACCCTATGAGATTAAACCAGTTGGACATAAATGGGTCTTTGTGAGGAAAAGAAATGAACATGGTGAAATCGTGAGATACAAAGCACGGCTAGTTGCACAAGGATTCTCACAGAGACCAGGAATAGACTATGAGGAGACATACTCCCCTGTGGTGGATGCTACAACTTTTAGATTCCTAATGAGTCTGGCCATAAGAGAAAATTTGGATTTACGGCTAATGGACGTAGTAACCGCATACTTATATGGTCCACTGGATAATGAAATTTATATGAGATTACCAGAGGGTATTGAGCTCAAAGATAAGAAAGGTTCTCGAGAACAACACTGCATAAGGCTGAACAAATCCCTTTATGGACTGAAGCAAAGTGGGCGTATGTGGTACAATAGATTGAGTGAGTACCTAGTCAAAGAAGGCTATAATAATGATCCCATTAGTCCATGTATTTTCATAAAGAAGTTTGCAAACAAAAGGTTTGTAATCATAGCAGTATATGTGGATGATTTAAACATCCTAGGAACCTCTGGAGAAATCGCCCAAACAGTTGAATACCTCAAGAAAGAATTTGAGATGAAAGACTTAGGAAAAACAAAGTTCTGTTTGGGATTACAACTTGAGTACATAAACGATGGAATCCTTGTGCATCAAATGGCATATACAGAAAAGGTACTCAAGCGATTTAATATGGATCAATGTCACCCATTGTCCAGCCCAATGGTCGTGAGATCTCTTGATCTAAAGAAGGATCTGTTTGGTCCTAAAAGAGACGATGAAAACGTCCTTGGTCCCGAAGTGCCATATCTCAGTGCCATAAGAGCTTTAATGTATCTGGCGAGCCACACTAGACCAGATATCTGTTTTTACGTGAACTTATTATCTAGATTCAGCTCATGTCCGACCCAAAGGCACTGGGACGGGATTAAACATATTCTTCGTTACCTACAAGGAACGAAAGACTTGGGTCTGTTTTATACTAACCAATGCAAAGATGGTTTAATTTGTTTTGCTAATGCAGGTTATCTTTCGGATCCACATAATGCTAGGTCTCAAATGGGTTATGTTTTTACTCATGGAGGAACGGCAATATCATGGAGGTTTATGAAGCAGACCATTGCAGCTACTTCCTCTAACCATTCAGAGATATTTGCAATTGATGAGGCTAGTCGTGAATGTGTTTGGTTAAGGCTAATGACCCAACACATAAGAGTTGATTGTGGAATGACCGAAGGAAAGCAGGAACCGACGGTTCTATATGAGGATAATGCAGCGTGTATAACACAGCTTAAGGATGGTTACATCAAAGGTGATAGGACGAAGCACATTTTGCCAAAATTCTTCTTCAAATCCAATTTACAGAAAGCTGGAGAAGTTCAAGTGCAACAAGTACGATCAAGTGAGAATTCGGCGGACCTATTCACCAAATCGCTTCCAACCTCAACGTTCAAAAAGTTAACTTATCAGATTGGAATGCGTCGTTTGAAAGACTTGCAGTGAGGTTTAGAACAGGGGGAGTAATACGTGTTGTACTTTTTTTCCTTCACTACGGTTTTGTCCCAAAATGGGTTTTACTTGGTAAGGTTTTAATGAGGCAACATCCAAAGCGTATTACGAGCCTATTAGAGTTATGATATCCAAGAGGGAGTGTTATAAATCATGGTGGATTGTCATAATTAGTTCTGGTCCGTTTACGGCCCATTAACACTTAGTCTTTGGGCCGGTTTAATGAATCCTAGTTGAACTAGGATTTTTCTTTTATGTACTTTCCTTTTCCCATTAGGAAAATGAATTTCCTTTTCTCTCTTGTAATGATCCTATATAAAGGATCCCCCCTTAATGGAATAACGTACGGTTTTCCCCATTCTATTTCTTTATACTCACAACAATAAGATTATAAGATTATTAATTATAGCTAAATTTATTGCTAAATTAATTAGAAGATTATTGATATTTTAAAATTTTAAAACAAAAGTTTTCCCGTTCGGTTAAAGTTTAGTAATCATCTTACCACCAATTTATAATTTCTAAATCCCGCCGCCTAAGTGTTTAACCACGACACGGATTCAGATCTAATCACTCATTATTATAAAGTATATCACAGTACTATAACATAAAGTCGAAATCACTATCAATCTATCATGATATACTTAATTGTTTCTATTATATATACCTTGTCATGATTCGGACGGACAATATATTTAAGGGTGGGTGTCCGGATAATTATTCGGATTTCGGTTTTAGGAATATAATACCTATTTGGGTATTTTTAAATTTCGGATCGGTTTTGGGTCGGTTAGTGTCGGTTATTGTCGGTTTCGGTTACCCAAAATATTTATACTTACTTAATTTTTAGTATAATTTGGTTTGATTAATTTATTTTTAACTCAATTTTTTCCGAAAAATATATAACAAAAATGAAAATTCTAAATAATCTATATAATTAAATTCATTATTTTGACCAAATATACTTACAAATCCCAAATCAACCGAAAAAATTATAAAAAAAACTAAAAAAATGTATAAATTACGTGAACATTATATCTAAATATATATATATATATATATATATATATATATATATATTAAATTTTATGTTATGGGTAATTCGGATACCCATCCGGTATTTTATAAATTCGGATTCGGTTCGGTTCGGATAATTTCGGGTAGGGTTCAGTTTCGTTTTTCGGTTTTGGATATTTTGCCCACTTCTAATATATTATGCTAATCTTGCCACACATGCCAATTTTTGTTAGTTTTTGAATTATAATTTTTCTTTTGTTATTAAGCAAATTAAATTTTTTTTTTGCTTTAGTTAATGTTTAAAGGAGCAGTACTGTTAAGAACCACTATTAGCATTACAATCATATTTGAAAGACCATCGGAAAACTTCTTCACCTACTTTCAGGCTAATTTACTAATCTGATTAATAAAAGCCCTTCATGAATTTGTGGACATTTGAATCTACCTGACTACTTAATTTTATATATAATTAGGGAGTTCTCTCTCAATCTAGAGTGTCTACATAGGCAAAATTACTTTTAAAATTATTTAATTTTTATATTATGTTCATTAAATACATGCTAAATCATACTATTAATTATTTTTTAATTAATAAATAATTAAATTCAATTGAAAACGTGAATTACTAAGTAAAATGAATGAAAATAAAAATGAAATTATATATATATGAATATTCAAGATTTTATAAGTAATAATAATATAAATTTATTTCTTACGGTAAAATATATATTACACATAATAAAAAAATATATAATATGCTTATGAATTAAGTAATACGGTAAAAAATAAAATGAGATAGCCATATTAAAAGAAAATAAAACAAAACAAAAAAAAATTAAATTGATTTTAATATTTAAAACAAAACATAAAATGTGAAAAGTTTATTTCTTATTAAAAGTTTTTCACCTCAATTAAAAACAAAGTCTCACATAAAATCTATCTTACATTTTTTTCAACTACACATTACACATTAAACGCGTTTACAAAATAATATTCTAAAATCTTAAATATTTTCCTATAATGAACAAATATATGGTAGATCTAGAAGACAATATATACATATTTAATGAAAAACAATATCATAATTTATAAAATAGAAATTTTGTTAATGAATAAATCAGACACAAAGCGAAGACATTTTTTTTTTTTTTTAAAAAACCTCAAATGGCTAATAATAGATAGAAGAATAATAAAATGTGATAAATTTATATGAACATGAAAAACAAAATTCAGTGTCCCAATATATGCATTCTCACTCCATATGGAATATCCTCATCATAAAAAAAATGGTAGAATAAAATTTATAGTAAAAATTCATGAATTAATGTTTATTTATATTTATTACTACTTATAATTATTAGAGATTGGAATTAAATTAAAACAAAAAATAATAACAGTATACACAAAATATGAAATTTTATAGGAAGACGAAACAAAGGTAGATATACGGAGAAAAACGAAATTAGGTTGAAAAATGATGAAAGCAGTATTAGTGAAAAAGTGTACAAAGAGAATTTGACTAAAACGTAAAAAACATTAATTCACAAAACTAACATAATATCTTTTAGATTTCATTCATTGAAATTTCATAAAATATATGGCATAGGTTATGGATCATGGTAATCAGATTTTAAGATAATAGAACAAAGAACAAATTTTATCTAAGATGTAATTCACTATTACATATGTAATTTATTTAATTATACAAGAACATATTCCAAATTGATTAATTACGAAACAAGAACTACATTACATAACTTACAAAAATACAAATAGTAAATAAACCCACGTATCGCGTGGGTCAATCTCTAGTATACAGAATAGTACACATTCATATTTCTGGGGTTACAAATGTAGAAAATATGTAATGTACAAAATATAGAAATAACGTTGACATCAATAATATACGGAAGACACGCTACACAAGTCGTGCATATATGTTATCTGAGATGTTTTTAAGAGATACCACTTTGGAAATATATTTTTTAAAAATAATATAATTTTAAAATCGTTCAAAAAGTACCACTAATATTGTATCATTTATGTTTTATAAATTTAACTATGTTATGTCAAGATTTATGATTAGGGCAATTACAAATATGCTACACTTGGCAAAATTTTAATCAAACATGTCACTGTTCACAGAATTATTACGAGCGTGCCACTGTTTACTGACCAAAATTACAATTTTGCCCCTAATTAAAAAAATGATCTCTGCTTTCTTTCTGCTTCACTTTCACGTTTCCAGTTTCAAAATTTTTTCTCTCACAAAATTCTCTTCTCTGAAATTGCAAATCCGATTAGGGTTATTGAAACAACCAAACTTTTTTTTTTAAGTTATCATTTCTACTGCGGAAACATAACATTTAAAACAACATAATAATCCAATAATTTCATTGAATAAAAACAATTTCTTTAACCAAATAAATCAAATACCAAGATTCAGGAATGATCATAATAAATAAACTAGCAACCTAACATTCGGTTCACTAGTCTAAAACAGCAACAAAAACCCTATCATCCTCTTCCAACGGCCTCGATTCCATGATCACACTTTTCCTTTACCTGCAACTCAAAAAAAAAAACAGAGTTGCGTGAATATTATCATAAATACTCAATGGAGCGGTCATCCCGCCTACCAGATACATAATAAGGAAATAGACTATCAATTCTACGAAATCACATAACAATCAACAACAATTGAAAAAGACAATAAAACAGAAGGTGTCGATCGACACTCCAACGATGTGTCGATCGACACTGCATTATCACAAATGAGTTTCACGATCAAAAAGAGTGGTGTCGATCGATACTACCACTAGGTGTCGATCGACACCTCTCGCAAGAACCCAATCCGAGTCAATTCCTCACGCGACTCGAACCGTTTCCTCGAACAAGGATAATCACGAATCAAACACCACGATATCACACAATAACATCACAGAAACACGATCAAAACAACTTCATCATTACCAATATCCTAATAATCTAGTTCCATATCCGCGATCACGCACTCACCTCGAATACAGATTTAAAAGGAAAAGAAACGAATGAACGGCGATGAATCAACGAAGAATACCACTGACCAGACCTGAACCGAGTCTGGAATTCGCTGGAAAGATCACGGCTACGAAGAACAATGATCCTACGCCTCTAAAAACTCGAGAACCACGATCTCTAATCACTAAAAACTCTTAAACCACAAGGATTCTCTCCAATCTCTCTTTTCCCACGTTTTTCTTCCTTTCTCCTCGCCAAAACGAGACTGCTCCTTTATAACAACGAGCTTAGGATTTTCCCAAACCCAAACCGCACAAAAACGCAATTAACATCGAACCAATTCCGGTTCAGAAATTACTGGTGTCGATCGACACTCCTCACATGTGTCGATCAACACCCTTACCGAAAGCCACATCTTCGGTTCAGGATGTTACAATTATCTCCCACTAAACTGGATTTGACCTCGAATCTCGATAAAACGCCTATCAGAGGCCAAAGGCCTGACCCAAACCGGTCGATACTGCCAGAGATCCTCACCCGATCTCGCAAGGCTCACCTCTAATCATCTATTTATACGCACGTTCCTAGACATTTATCACTCTTAACTTATTAATACACATACTCGCTCTCAAAATCTCAACCCTCGAGCCATAACAACTAGGGAAACCACCGTTCCCTCGAGAGTACCACCGCCTCTCAGTATCTACACCGGAAACCACCATCCCAGTAAATACACAGGAAAACCACCGTCTCCTAGAGAAACCACCGTCTCTCAGTACTTATGCTGGGAACCACCATCCCAGATAAGCACTCTTGAGTACCACCGTCTCCATATAATGAGTTATTAGTATAAATTCTAGAACGCCAATAAATATCTAAGATTAGATTGCCTAGTGTGGTCTACACTCGATATTCCCTCTCCCAGAATATCCACAAAAATAAAAACACATATCTTATAACACAGAAATATAAGGAACACCATCTTATAATTTTCCAAAAAGTACAATCGTTACAACAAAACGAAAATACAACAAAAGCAACACATGCTAAAAGAAAACACCAAAACTGGAACCACAAAGAGAAATAAAGCTCAAATTGCGACCTGCTTGTCGAACCACTTACTGAACTTTAATTTCATCTTCGCCTCAGGCTCCCAAGTCTCCTCCTCGCAACCAGCGCAATCCCACAAGACTCGCAATAATTGAATCTTCTTCTGACGCAACTCCTTGACTCTCATCTCGAGAATCTTCACAGGTGCTGTCGGAACCATCAAATCAGGCCGAAGATCCTCGGGAATCTTAGCCACCAACTCCTCCGATTCATGTAGGAACTTTCTCAACATCAAGACATGAAAAACCTTATGAAATGCCATCATAATCGGAGGTAACTCCAGCCGATAAGCAACCGGCCCAACCCGCTCTACTACCAGAAACGGATCCATAAACCGCAGACTCAGCTTTTTCTCTGCTATGGATCTGTTAGGACCCCCCAACATAGCCATCTTAAGATACACACGATCTCCCACTGCAAACTCAAGCTCTCGCCTCCGCTTATCTACATAACTCTTTTGCCTCCGCTTATCTGCATAACTCTTTTGCCTCCGCTTATCTGCATAACTCTTACTAGCTGGCACTCCATGCAATATGATAATCTCCTTCACAAATTTCTTAGGCAAAACAGCCGTGCCGTCTGTCTTCTTGATGGCCAGAAAATGTGCTGACTTAGTCAACCGATCTACGATCACCCCGATAGCATCAAAGGTCCGCGAGTTAGGTAATCCCACCACGAAATCCATCATGATCATGTCCCACTTTTATTCAGGAATGGGTAAACTCTGCAACAAACCACTCAGAACCTTATGCTCAGCCTTAACCAGCGAGCACGTGTTACACTTTGAGACCTAATTCGCCACATCTCTCTTCATATTGACCTAGTGATAATACCGCTTGAGATCCCGATACATCTTAGTCGCTACAGAATAAATCGAAAATTTGCTCGAATGAGCCTCTCACAAAATCTCCTGCCTCAACTCCTCTACCTTGGGTACACAAACCCAACTGCGAACAAGAATGTTCCCATTCAATATGACCTGATACTCAGAACCCTCTGCGATCGACACAGTAACCAAACCCTAATCACTCGCCTGAGCCACTCGAATCCTACTCAGAAGAACTACATGATCGGCCGCCTCTAAGCCCAACAGCTCCTGCGACATAGCACATAACCGCAAAGTACAAATCTTGCTCACCACTGACTCAATATCCTGCTCTCGCCTCCGCTTATCTGCATAACTCTTTTGCCTATCCTGAGCTTCCTTCATGTTCAGTCTCACAACCCGAACCTTCTCTGTTATTTCCTGAACATAAGTAGCCCCATGAATACCCCGCTCCCCCACTTGTGTCCAGCATAGGGGTGTCCTGCATGGCCTCCCATAAAAAGCCTCAAAAGGAGCCATCCCAATACTCGCTTGGAAGCTGTTATTATTAGCAAACTCTACCAAGCTCAAATGATCAACCCAGTGACCACCCCAATCCAGAACACACATCCGCAACAAATCCTCCAAAGTTTGAATCGTCCTCTCTGACTGCCCATCAGTCTGCGGATGATACGCTGTACTCATATGCACCTTAGTGCCCATCTCTGCCTGAAAAACTCCCCAAAACTCTGAAGCAAACCTCATATCCCCGTCTGACACGATACTAGCTGGCACTCCATGCAATATGATAATCTCCTTCACAAATTTCTTAGGCAAAACAGCCGCGCCGTCTGTCTTCTTGATGGCCTGAAAATGTGCTGACTTAGTCAACCAATCTACGATCACCCAGATAGCATCAAAGGTCCGCGAGTTAGGTAATCCCACCACGAAATCCATCATGATCATGTCCCACTTTTATTCAGGAATGGGTAAACTCTGCAACAAACCACTCGGAACCTTATGCTCAGCCTTAACCAGCGAGCACGTGTTACACTTTGAGACCCAATTCGCCACATCTCTCTTCATATTGACCTAGTGATAATACCGCTTGAGATCCCGATACATCTTAGTCGCTACAGAATGAATCGAAAATTTGCTCGAATGAGCCTCTCGCAAAATCTCCTGCCTCAACTCCTCTACCTTGGGTACACAAACCTAACTGCGAACAAGAATGTTCCCATTCAATATGACCTGATACTCAGAACCCTCTGCGATTGACACAGTAACCAGACCCTGATCACTCGCCTGAGCCACTCGAATCCTACTAAGAAGAACTACATGATCGGCCGCCTCTAAGCCCAACAGCTCCTGCGACATAGCACATAACCGCAAAGTACTAATCTTGCTCACCACTGACTCAATATCCTGCTCTCGCCTCCGCTTATCTGCATAACTCTTTTGCCTATCCTGAGCTTCCTTCATGTTCAGTCTCACAACCCGAACCTTCTCTGTTATTTCCTGAACATAAGTAGCCCCATGAATACTCCGCTCCCCCACCTGTGTCCAGGATAGGGGTGTCCTGCAAGGCCTCCCATAAAAAGCCTCAAAAGGAGCCATCCCAATACTCGCTTGGAAGCTGTTATTATTAGCAAACTCTACCAAGCTCAAATGATCAACCCAGTGACCACCCCAATCCAGAACACACATCCGCAGCAAATCCTCCAAAGTCTGAATCGTCCTCTCTGACTGCCCATCAGTCTGCGGATGATACGCTGTACTCATATGCACCTTATTGCCCATCTCTGCCTGAAAAGCTCCCCAAAACTCTGAAGCAAACCTCATATCCCCGTCTGACACGATACTAGCTGGCACTCCATGCAATATGATAATCTCCTTCACAAATTTCTTAGGCAAAACAGCCGCACCGTCTGTCTTCTTGATGGCCTGAAAATGTGCTGACTTAGTCAACCAATCTACGATCACCCAGATAGCATCAAAGGTTCGCGAGTTAGGTAATCCCACCACGAAATCCATCATGATCATGTCCCACTTTTATTCAGGAATGGGTAAACTCTGCAACAAACCACTCGGAACCTTATGCTCAGCCTTAACCAGCGAGCACGTGTTACACTTTGAGACCCAATTCGCCACATCTCTCTTCATATTGACCTAGTGATAATACCGCTTGAGATCCCGATACATCTTAGTCGCCACAGAATGAATCGAAAATTTGCTCGAATGAGCCTCTCGCAAAATCTCCTGCCTCAACTCCTCTACCTTGGGTACACAAACCCAACTGCGAATAAGAATGTTCCCATTCGATATGACCTGATACTCAGAACCCTCTGCGATCGACACAGTAACCAAACCCTGATCACTCGCCTGAGCCACTCGAATCCTACTCAGAAGAACTACATGATTGGCCGCCTCTAAGCCCAACAGCTCCTACGACATAGCACATAACCGTAAAGTACTAATCTTGCTTAACAGTGACTTAATATCCTGCTCTCGAGCCGAATCTCCACGTCGATGACTCAAAGCATCAACTACCTGGTTTGCCTTACCAGGATGATAAACAATATCCAACTCGTAATCTGCCAACAACAAGACCCAGCGCCTCTGTTTGAAATTCAGCAACGACTGAGTGAAAATGTGCTGCAGATTCTTATGGTTTGTGAAAATCTGAACTTTTCCACCATACATATAGGATCTCCAAATCTTCAATGCAAACACAACTGCACCCAACTCTAAATCATGTGTGGGGTAGTTACGCTCAGCACCCCTAAGCTGCCTCGAAGCATACGCAATCACTCTACCTTCCTGCATCAACACGTAACCCAAACCAATCCCCGAAGCATCGGTGTACACTGCATAAGGCTTACCCAGCTCGGGCAAGGCCAACACCGGTGTACTCATCAACATCTCCTTCAGCTTCATAAAGCTGTCCTCGCACTCCTGAGACCAAACAAACGGGACATCCTTCCCGGTCAACTTCATCATCGACTAAGCCATACTCGCAAAGCCCTTGACAAACATGCGATAATATCCTGCTAAACCTAGAAAGCTCTTGATCTCGGTAGCATTAGACGTTCCAGGCCTATCTCGAATAGCCTCTATCTTAGGCGGATACACAGAAACTCCATCTGCAGAAACAATATGGCCAAGGAATCCCATCTCTCTCTGCCAAAAACTGCACTTGCTCAACTTAGCAAAAAGCTTCTGCTCCCGAAGCTTCTCCAGAACTAACCGCAAATGCACCTCGTGCTCCTCAGGACTCTTAGAGTAAACCAGGATATTGTCGATAAAGATAATCATGAAAAGATCCAAATACTCCAGAAATGCGCCGTTCATCAACCATATGGATTGTGATTAAAATTGATGGATTGTGGTATTTAGGGTTACACCTAGGTTTACTGATTTGGTATATGGAGATTATGACATTTAAAATTTTTGTCCAGTCGATTAAGACTTGTATATAATATATATACATTGAAAAAACATTTACAAACTTTAAACTATTGAAACATAAAATAACCAACTATTAAAAAACATAGTTTTACCCCTGCTATTTTTTATGTATCAGTAGTTCCAACTTTGTAAGTGTTTTTCTAACATTATATTCGAGGTTATAACAATTAATTATATGAAGGTTTCTATATGCTGGAACTATAAATGTATATACATGTTATAGTTGAATTTATACATGTCATAGTTGGTTTGTGTATGATAAATGTATACATTCAATGGAATCGATCTCCGACTTCAATATCAGTTGGAGGCATTCTGTAACGCCCCAACCGCCCTATCCATGGGCTCCACGTCCACTCCCAGCCCATGGGTCCACACTCTCCGACGGTCGGTGCGTTAGTTTGGGAGGCTCGGAAGTCATGTTTACTGACCCTGCAAATCACCGCGCTATCTTTTCCCGTGTTTTGACCTCACTCACACGGTACTGGAAATGACTTCCTAGTAGGTCACCCATCCTGAAAGTACTCCAGCTCAAACACGCTTAACTCTGGAGTTCTCTCAAGACTTATGACCGAAAAGATATGTGACACCCCGGTTTCAAAGCTTATGTGATACCCCGGTTTCAAAGCTTATGTGGTATATGCGGTATATGCGGAGAGACTTAACTCCTCGACCGCCCTATCCATGGGTTCCACGTCCACTCCCGACATGTGGGGCCACACTCTCCGACGGTCGGTGTGTTAGTCCGGGAGGCTCGGAAGTCATGGTTACTGACCCTGCAAATCACCAAGCGATATTTTCCCATGTTTTGACCTCACTCACACGGTACTGGAAATGACTTCCCAGTAGGTCACCCATCCTGAAACTACTCTAGCTCAAGAACGCTTAACTTTGGAGTTCTCTCAAGACCTGTGAGCGAAAAAATAAATGCACTTTGACGATATAGGTAGCCAAATCAATTTTTTTAACCCTCTCCGCATATACCGCATATACCGCATATACCATATATGTCCTCAAATAAGGGTGTCACACATTGAATAGGCAACTTCGATGAATATGGAGAAACCACTAATATACAACTACCAGATTAGTTTATACGATTAACTTTGACCGATTCGTTTTAACTTTTGGATCTAAGACATGGATCAATTAATTATTCATCCAAATGATGAAAAGTTGGAAATTATCACTTTGAGCTTCCCTTGAACCAATCAACAAAATATAATAAGATTGAACCAAAGTCAACTCTAAAAATGAGTTGATCAAGTTGTTAAACAAAAGTTATATTGTATCTTTTGTGACTTAATTTCTAATGTCATATTTATATATCTACAATATGCTTAAACTTCTGTATGAGCCAGTTGCAAATAACCATTTTGAATAAAAACACGCAACCTTTAGTTCTTCTCATTCATCAACTAATCGCCAACAAAAGATAGAGTTTCGAGGGCGTGAACAACGATGGCGAATACGTATTCTGTTCAGGTGGCTACGACGTTCTACTTGTGTACATTTTTTTTGTTTTTTATAGGGAGGGTTTAACCAATCATATGTATCAAATACTCAGTTTAATCAGCAGATCCAAATCTGGCTCCTTAGTGTTTGATTTGTTGGGTCAATATATATGTATACTGAGGTTGATAATTTTTCGACAGGAACACATGGTCTACGCAAGGGATCTTAGCATCACATGGTCCGATAACAACGAGTATTGGTCATGGCTTCCTCTCCGGTATGCGACAAGGTAAAGAATTCTATAACTTTGATTTATATATTCGATAATTGGAGTAGTGGTGTGAGTTTCCTATCTTGCTTAACCAATCCAAACCTAACCGTATAGGAAAAATCTGAATCAAAGGAAAAAGGAAATATACAATGACTAAAATCTTGATTTAGCTGGAACTCTTTCTAATTTAAGATACTTATACAGTTATACTCCTTTGGTAAAATACAGAATTTAAAACCACTATAAAACCGAACGGAATGTAATCGGTTTCCAGTTTGTATCTATTTTCATAAACAGAAAAAATCCAAAACTAATAAATAAATGTAAGTAAAACCTGTTTTAATTGTTAAACGTTAAAAGAGGGACGAAATCTATCATCCTTTCAAGAAAAATGCTTTAATTTGGAGAAAACCTTCCATACACATTATTCCTTAAATAATGATCACTTTTTTAATCAAATCAGTGAAATTTCTTTCTATTTGGATCAATTTTTGTTTTTCAATTTTAAAATAACATCCTACATATTAAATCATTTTTTTTTTTCAATTCTAAAAACTCACGATAGAAAATGAGTATTGCCAAAATAACAGTCTACAAGAAATGTTATTTAATACTATTCCCACACATTAAATCGGTAATCATTTGTTTCTTTTATTTTTATTTCTTCAAGCGAAACACTCGTTGAAGCTGCTGTACTCGAAGCAGTTTGTTGGTTAGCGATAGACGGAAGGTTCAACACGAGAGAATTAAAACCAGAGACAATATACGAGGTGGTTTACGTGGTGAAGTTAGAAGATACAGCGTCTGGATGGGAGATACCGGTGAACCTTAAGTTGACTTTGCCCAATAGTAGTGCAATGCCGCAAGAGCGGAATGTGACCTTGAAGGAGCATATAGGGAAATGGTGGGTAGATATACTGGCTGGCGAGTTCATGACATCGCGAGAGAATGCTGGAGAGATCAGTTTCTCCATGTATGAGACCAAATCCAACCGGTGGAAGAAAGGTCTATTTGTTAAAGGTGTTGCAATTCGTCCTAAAACCTAAGGCATTTTTATATATCATTCATACATATAAAACCTAACCCCGTTTGTTTATAAATTAGTGAATAAATACCTATCTCAACAATGTAATCTCCTCTAAATTTCGTGGTAGCGATTAAATTTCTTACCCGATTTTTTTGTTTTTGTTTTTGTTGATAAAATATCTTTTAGTGAAAGTATTAGGACTTAAAGAATATAACAAAGCCGAGCCCAAATTCTTTATAACCTGTAACTCTGATTGGAAGTGAAGGAAATGAGACGAACCGGAGTTGAGACTGAACCCGAACGCAATTCCATGATATATTTAGCTCATTAATTAACTCTCAAGTCTCAACCCACTAAAATTATGGATTTAGATAGCGTTACTCATTGTGATATCCTCATCTATTTTGGTCAACTTTTAGGCAAAATTCTTCGAAATGCGACTTAATAAATTCCCAAAATTAGAAAAAATTGCTTTCCCTATTTTTACTTGGCCAGAAAAGAAGTCAGATCTTACTTGTTTTGGATGGATTTAGCCAAGAAGATCTTAACTATTTGAACAAATTTGTGTCTTCTCTCTGTTTACTCTAGATGTAATTTTTGGTTAATCCCAGTCTTGTTAACTTATTTAAAGCTTTTTGTGTACTTTTTATACTAGGATACTCTACGTACTCGTGAGTATAAATATCGAACATATACAAAAATCTCTTCTTCAATTACTAAAACTACCTTATATATATATAGTTAATGTATGAATACAATCCTCATTGTTATGTCAAAGAAACAAATATGGTGTTTTTCAAACATGTTAGTATATGAAACGATAGTAAATGTATTTACATGGAACAATTTCATCAATCCATCTTCTCCTCACCGCCTCACCGGCGGTCCCTTCGAGTCCATCACCGGCAATTCCATGTCAGCCGCCGAACTCCTCATTGCCGCCGTTGATGGCCCTATCCGATCAAACATCGATCCTCCGCGCCTCCTTCCCATATCATCTAAACCCTACCACCATTACAATGTTACTCACTTATGGGCTTGGCCCAATCCCTTTTTTGGGTTTGATAGCCCAAGGAGAATCTACAACCATTATCATCCTCTTCATATTGAGTGTTTAATGACCGTGAGTTTTGCTTTGTGTGTTAACAGAGGAACTTCTACGGATTGCTTGAAGAAGGATACATTACAAAACTCCTCCATCTCTATGAGATTGGTTGAAACCTCTTCCCTCTCTATGAGAGTGGTCGTATACTTGTTTCTCTCTTTGAGAGTGATCATAATGTCTTTCCTATCGTCAAGAAGGGTCGTAGCCCCGAGCATCTTGCTGGGATCTAAACCGAATTTACTCACCTCTTTGGTTCTTTGTACAATATTTATAGGAGCAATCAAACTCGTTTTAACGAATACCGGAGGTAGTGGTTCGTATTCAAAGTCACAATTGACGTTGACTAAACTCAAGTTCTCCGGCGTTGCCGTAAAGAACGCTTTGACGCATTCGAAGCTCGCTTCGAGTTCGCTGTCCATCATCTTATGCGATGATCTATCCAATCTATGCTTTATTGCTTTCAAGTTTTATTGGTGTAATTTTGAAGGATGTTTAATTCCCTTCTTTGTTTGTTTGGAAGTTTAAATTAATGAAACACTCTTGAAAAAAAAAAAAACATGGTAGAACTAACTATACCCGAAAACGGTCAAAATATAACTATGTGCATATTAGTAATACTGGATTATAAGCATGTACATTGGTAACCCCAAGGGATCTAAAGTGGGTGTTCTTATAATATAAAATTATTAAAATGGTTGTAAAAAGAAGAAATAGAGTGTTAAGGATCTAAAGTGGACTTAATAATATTATGGGCTTATCTTGAATTAGGCTTTTACAAGCCCGTTTATGATTTCTTCAAGCCATTTTGTAGAATCGTTCTCATCGTTACATCGATCTCTTAGGGGTGAAATCCGACCCCTACAGTTAGCCCCCCAGCTTGGTAGTATCGAGCTAGATGATGCCAAGGTATAAACTGTTGAAGTTAGAGATCGATGCGATGGACCATGAAGCTACCAGGCGTTAATGTCTTATTAGCGATTTTTGGAAGTTGCAGTAATTCCATGTTCAGTTGATGCTATCGTATTTTCCTGGACCTGCTGGCGTTGTTGAAAATGAGGTTAATAGACTGGAAAGGCTATTGGGCTCATTTAATTGGACTTCAAAGCCCGTTAGGAAAGTTGCAGGAAATTTTCCTGAAAAACCCTAGGGATTTCAGGCAATCCCTCTGGTATAAATAGACCCCCTAGGCAGTCTATTTTTTCACCAAGTCGGCTTTTCTGCAGTAAAAAAGGTAAAAATTTTGGAATTTCCTACTCCAAATTTTTTTTTTGTCTTGTAGTGCAGATTAGGGTATTAGTAGAATTTTTTTTTTTTTTTTTTGGTCCTGTTGTGCCTTCTTCTTCCTCGCCTCCGGTCACCCGCCACCGCCAGAACTTCACCGGAATCTTCCAACGGTCGCCGGAATTCGCAGCGTGGTCTTCATCTTCACGTCACCATCGCCAGCTGTCACTGGGGGAGCTTTAATCGCCGCTGTTCGTCGCCGCAGATCCGCCGTCGACGACGGGATCCAACCACCGTCGTCGACACTGCGGCCGCGTCATCGTGGAGATTCGCCTCCGTCGTCACTTCACTATCGGCGTGACTCGCTCACCATCGCCACCGGAGGAGCCAACTGGTGCGTCTTCGTCGCCGTCGCAGATCTCGGCTTGACAAACGGATCCTTGATCTGTAAATCCGCCACAGATCAGAATCCTCAGCCACCGTCACCTTCGCTTGATGGAAGCTTCGTCACCGTGGAGGTTGGCACTGCCATCGCCGTCACTGAAGCTTCGTCGTCGGAGCTTCACCACCATGGATCCGCCGCCATCGTCTCTTATCACAAACCGACAGCCTTCGCCGGATCTGCCTTCGCCCTTGCCGGAGCAGAGCCTTCGTCTGCAGCCTCGTCGTCGCCGACAGTGGAGCCAACAGATCTTCGTCGCAGGAGCTTCGTCTTCGCCGTGGAGTTCGTCGCCATCGATCGGAGTGGCAGATCTGCCGTCGTCACGCGGCCGAAGAGGAGCCACTTGTCGCAGCGGAACCTTCACGACTCAGCGCAGAGACGGCGGACCTTCACCGCGGTGGTGCTATGCAGAGACGGCGATGCAGAGACGGCGGCCGTCGGTGCTCATCCTTGCCGTTGGTCAAAGGTAAAACGCTTTTGGAGCAGAAACGCTACTTTGAGCGGCTGAAACGCGATTTTTGGCGAAAACGCAATTTGGGAGGTGGCTTTCTGTTTCGATCAGCGTCTGGAAAACCCTAGGTTTCGGTCAACATGTCAACAGGTCAACAGTCAACAGTCAACGGTCAGCTGGTGAACTGGTCAACTGAAGTCAACAAGTCAACGTTTTTATCCTGATTTTTGGAATTTTGAGTTTCTGACTCGAATTCCGGGTTTTCATCGCAGTAACGGCACATCTTGGCGCAAATGTCTTCTAGCGATGATGGCGGTTCAGGAGATACAGTCTTCCAGAATCCTCTGGTAGTGTTTGACGATACCGAAGTGGGGACTCCGCAGGCTACTAAGAGAGACCAGGCGCGCAAAGGGCCGGAGTCTTCTAAGTCGACTCCAACGTCTTTAACAACCATTCTTGCACTTTGCAACGCTTCTAAAGATGTCGAGTTTTCCACTCCTATCCCGAAAGATCGTGCTGATAATCCTCTAGAAGGTTACTTCACGGTGTATGAACCTATTTTCGGACATGCTTTTTGTGGTTTCCGATCCCTCGCGCGATTCTCGAATATCTCTGGAAGAATCACCTTGCCATTTCTCAGATAACGCCTCGAGGGATGCGATGTTTAGTTGGATTCATGATTCGCAGTTACGAAAATGGTAGCGAGCTTGGGGTGGACCACTTCCTGAATCTCTTGATTGTCAAAAAGTGCGGTCGCAAAGATAAACTTCATTACTCCATTGATGGCAAACCTGATCTTCACGTCATCACAGACTTCCCTCCCCCAGAGCTCTCTTGGGAGAAAAAAGTTCTTCTTTGTGCGAATAAATAGTGACTCAGTCGGAGACAACCCTATGCTTCGAAAGAGATGGGGTCACTGTAGTAGTTGACTTCGTCGCGTTTTTGTTTTTGTTTTTCGTCTTATGCCTATTTTCAGTTTAGCAATAGTCTCTATCTTGCTTGTAAGTTAGTCAAGTTCTAACCCTTTTGTTCTTACTTTTTGTTTTGCAGACTATAGCAGCGCTGACAGGTTCCCGATAGATTTATTTGATCTTCGCGCCGATCTCATTACCGAGAAGTGTAGTTGGACGCAAGATTTCACTTTGCGCCGTGTTGAAGAAGCACTCATTCATCGTTTTGGAACGCAACTCATAGCTTCTCCACTAGACATGTCGATCAACGAGAAGAGATTAACCGCACGTGAGAAGAGAGATGCTCAGAATAAAGTGAGCACTACTATGAGGGCCCCAGAATGAGCTCGATCTACTGATGCACCTAAGTCGTGTCGTCCTGAGCCTGAGCGCAACGTTTCTGTCCACTCCAATCATCGTCATGACTCGCCACCGTCCTCGAGATGGTGATAGGGAAGCTGTCGGTCCAGGAGACTTATTTAGCAGCGGGAGTATGGCAGCGTCTAAGATGCCAAAGATTGTGTTTCCAGGGAACGAATTTCCTCCTCCACAAGACATGTCGAGGAGAGACATTTACAGAAAGGTGGCCCTTCATAGCATGACGGTATGTATCTCTATCGAGCTTTATAACATTATCCATTCAGAAAGCTGTTAATCGGGCAAAGCATGAGCTGACAACAGAGTGCGAGTCGAGGATGGGGCGAGCGAGAGAGAAGCTTAAAGTGCTCAACGACAAACCCTGGACTGACATGTTAGATTTTCTCCAAGTTCAGATCAACATTGAGTTTTTGGGGCTGCTTCAGAGTGACAAGGCGCCCGATCTTAGTGAGGAGCTTGTTGAACTTAGAAAACAAGAGGAAGGTTTATTGCAGGCAGAGGAGACTTTTGGGAGGCATATGAGCGAACTTGAGGAGATCCTTTAGACTCCAAGATCTGGTGGAGTGGCGCCTGTTGTAGCGGATCCTATTCGCCAGGTGATTCAACCGGCTTCGAACTCTTCTAGTTCGTCTGGTGATGAGGATTCGTCAGATTCTGAGACCGAGAGTGAAAGAGCTCAAGTTGAGGAGACCGTTGTTGGAGCTTGAGGCGATTTTTCCTTAGTTTACTTTTGGGCTTTTTTTTTGTTTTTTTTGTGTTTTTCTTCAGTTTGGGTGGTGTTTGCCCTTTTTGCACTTCGCTTTGTTTTGTTCTGAACCTTGATTTATTCGTAATGATATGATACACATTTTTAATTCTCGTCACAGTTTGCAGAAATGTTGTTTATAACTTTCCTGACCTAGAATAAGCATTTTTTATGTTAAAGCCAACGTTTTAGACTGATTGAATTTGGATAAACAATCGGGTTTACGGGTGCATTTTCTACTAATGCTTCCGTTCCACTTAAGCGAACATTCTCTAGTGAGCTGACCAACGCTTTGTAAGTTAGGTTTTTGAAATGATCGTTTGGGTTTACAGAGACGCTTTCCTCTAACGCATCTATTCCTATAACGAACATTATGTATTTGTATAGCGCGCTGTGCGATTCTGCTAAGGATGTAAAAGTCAGATCTGAAGTTTGCAAAGTAAACCGTCGTTGTGGCCAGCAGCTAGGTGTTATGTCTGTTTCGGATAAGAATTACGGCATCCGCGGAGGATGTAAACAAAGATTGTTTGTGAAGAAGTCTGTTTTTGTTAAGACTATGTTATAAGCGAAACTGTTTAGTTTAGTTTGCTTTATTTGATTTTTTCTTATAGGAAAAACCAAGTGAGAGAGGAGGAAGTATACGAGTATACGTACCCCCCTCCCCCCCCTCCCCCCCCCCCTTTAAGGAGGGGGGGGGGGGCAGCTGAACCCATCCGAAGACGAGCTGCCTACGTACCCTTTGCAGGGATCAAGCCGCCTCGTAGTTCAAGTGAAATACTTAGTGATAGTACTTCTTCAGGTGAGTTGCATTCCAAGACCTCAAGATTGGAGTGCCGTCCATGGTGGCAGTTTTATAGACTCCTGGTCTAACCACCTTAGTGACTCTGTAAGGCCCTTCCCAGGTGGTTCCAAGTTTACCAGCGTTGCGCTCCGCAGTGTTCTGGAAGACTTCTCGTAGGACCAAGTCCCCTTCGTGAAAACGCCGGATTCGCACCTTAGAGTTATAATATTTTGCTGCTGAATGCTGGTAGTTGGTAATACGGGTCAATGCTTGGTCGCGACGTTCGTTGATGAGGTCCAGCTTGTCAAGTAAGAGGAGACGGTTGACTTCTTCTTCCTGTGAAAGTAGCCTTCGTCGTACTCCTCGAAATTAAACTTCGACTGAAATGACGCACTCTGTTCCGTAAACTAAAGCAAATGGAGTTTCGCCGGTGACCTCTTTCGGTGTAGTGCGGTAAGACCAGATGACACCATCTAGCTCATCGGCCCAGAGGCCCTTCTTCTCGTCGAGGCGCTTCTTGAGACTGACAATCAATGTTTTGTTGGTTGATTCTGCCAAGCCATTACCCTGTGGACGCCGCAGAGTAGACTTGTTTAGGCGTATCTTCCATTTTTCACAAAATCCTTCGAAACGTCCCGATATGAACTGGGACCCGTTGTCTGTGATGATCTCGTAAGGAACACCATGTCTACAGATAATGTTTTTCCATACAAAATATTCTACTTGCGCGTCTTTTATAGAGATGAAAGCCTTTGCCTCAACCCACTTCGAGAAGTAGTCTGTGAGCACTAGCAGCCATCGTCGTTGCCTTGAAGGGTGTAGAGGGTCAACAATATCCATACCCCATCTTATGAACGGATAAGGAGAGGTGATTGACGAGAGCATCTCCGTTGGCTGATGAATCTTGGGAGCGTGGCGTTGACACTTATCACACCTGGTTGAAAACTTTAGGCAGTCTTTGATCATTGTCGGCCAGTAGTACCCGTGGCGCTTGACCTTTAGTGCCAGTGCTCGTCCTCCACAATGATTGCCGCAAGAGCCGCTGTGAACTTCCTCCATGATTTTGCGAGCTTCTTTTCCTTCAACGCAGATTAATAGTGGACCGGACAAGCTCCACTTGAATACGTTGCCATCTAATAGAATGTATCTGGCTGCTTGGGCTCTCAGCTTGCGAGCCGCCCATTTATCGGTAGGTTTTGTGCCATCTTCCACGTATCTGCTAATGTTCTCAAGCCAGCGTGCATCGCAACCATATTCTGATTCCGCTGAATCTTCTTCCATTGGAGTTGCTTCATTTGCCTCGGAGAGGTTAGTGTTGGCATTGGCTTTATCTGGTAGGGAGTGGAAATCTTCATCCATGGCAACCACCTCCTGGTTGGTCTGAGGCGCAGTTAAAGGAGTACTGGGTCCCACTTCGCTGGGGTCTACTGAGTCATCTTCTACGTCCACCTCATAGTCTGGTTCTCGCCGTTCGTCAAGTAGAGGCTCGCTTTCTTCGACTTCGCTCATCAGAGTGTTGTCTGCTTCTTCCTGGACTTCTGTGCTAGCAGCAGTTTCTTCAGAAGCCGTTGCAGTGGTTTTCGCCTTGGCTTTTTTGGCTGCTTAAGATCGAGTCAAGATGTTAACCACTTCTGGAATAGGGATACTTGGATTCTCTATAAACTCCACTGGGATGAATCGCATTAATTCAGGGTCGGAGGTTGAAGCGAGGACTGCGAGGGCGTCAGCAAGGGTGTTATCGCCTCAGGAATCCGAGTAACTGAGAATTCTGTGAACTGCGCGGCCAACTCCTGGACAACTTTAAGGTATGCCTCCATGCGTTCGTCCTTTGTAGCGTATTCTCCGCTGAACTGGTTTGCAATCAGGTGAAGGTCACAAAATGCGTAAATGTGGTCGAGTTTAAGTGCGTCCGCAATTCTTATGCCGGCGATAAGGGCCTTGTACTCTGCTTCGTTGTTAGATGCTCGGAAGCCTAGGCGAAATGACTGCTCCAATATTTCGCCAGTGGGTGATGTTAAGCGAATCCCGACTCCCGAACCAGTTTTCGATGATGACCCATCGACATGAAGTTGCCAGACTAGGCTCAAATTCTCTTTTGCGACTACCTCTTCTGGAAGTTCGATCAGAAAGTTAGCTAGAACTTGTGACTTTGCGCATGTTTGCCTGCGGTATTCAATGTCGTACTCGCTTAATTCGATTGCCCACTTAGCCAATCGTCCAGACTGACTTGGGCTGTGCAAGATGGAGCGTAGAGGGAAGGTACTGAGGACCACAATTGAATGTGACTGAAATATGGCCTCAGTTTTCTTGCAGACATGACGACTGACAGGGCTTACTTCTCCATTTGTGGATATCTTGTCTCGGCGTCGGTTAGAGATTTGCTGACATAGAAGATTGGCTTCTGCTTGCCCCTCTCTTCACGAATGAGAATTCCGCTGACTGCCGTATCCGAAACTGCCGTGTAAAGAAACAAAGGTTCTCCTTCTACTGGCTTTGCAAGCACTGGTGGACTTGCTAAGTAAGCTTTCAATTGCTGGAATGCCTCTTCGCACTTCTTTGTCCATTCAAACTTCTTGTTTCCGCGAAGAGTATTGTAGAAGGGCAGGCACTTGTCTATGGATTGCGAAATAAGCCGATTTAACGCCGCTACTCGTCCAGTGAGCCGCTGTACATCCCTTTGCGTTTTTGGTGAAGTCATCTGGATCAGGGCGTCGATCTGTTTTGGGTTTGCTTCAATGCCTCGGTGAGTTACTAAGTAGCCTAGGAATTCACCGGATGTGACTGCAAATCTGCACTTTGTCCGATTTAGCTTCATGTTGTGCAAATTCAGTTGCTTGAAACATTCTTCAAGATGTGCGACGTGATCCTTTTCTTCTAGTGACTTGACAAGCATGTCGTCAATGTAAACTTCCATGGTGTTCCCGAGTTGTTCTGCGAACATCTTATTTACAAGTCTTTGGTATGTCGCTCCAGCGTTTTTGAGGCCGAAAGGCATTACTTTGTAACAGTAGATCTCGCGGTCTATGATGAATGCCGTTTTCTCTCGGTCCTCTGGGTGCATCATGATCTGATTATACCCGGAGAAAGCGTCCATCAATGTTAGCAGCCTGTTACCTGCTGTAGCTTCAACCAATCGGTCTATGTGGGGGAGTGGAAAGCTGTCTTTCGGACAAGCTTTGTTGAGGTCTGTTAAGTCTACGCATACTCTTCACTTCCCATTCTTCTTCTTTACAACGACGGGATTAGCTAGCCAGTCGGGATACTTTACCTCGGTGATTGATCCGACTCGCAGGAGCCTCTCTACCTCGTCGTTTACTGCCTTCGCTCGCTCTAACCCGATTTTGCGCCTCTTCTGCTTAACAGGTTTGAAACTTGGGTCAACATTCAATTCATGGCAGGTCGCGTTGACATCAATTCCTGGCATATCTTCTGCTGCCCATGCAAAAGTGTTGATGTTCTTTTTCAGAAATGAGACAAGGTCATCCTTGATTTTTTGGTCCAGCTTAGCGCCGATTTCTACGCATCTCTCTGGGTGGTTGTCGTCTATGCAAACTGAGGTAACGAGATCGCAGGTGGGCTGGGTTTCTTCTAGGCGATCCTCGTTAAGCTGTAATTGCTATAAGAGTTTAGAGAGCTCTTTAACCGGCTCTCGATCCATTTTCATCTTCTTACGCTGTGTCTTGGCACTAGGTTCTGTGACTAGATTGCGGAGCTTGTGTTCGACAAGGAAACAATTCCGAGACTCTCTTTGACATCCCCAAATAGTCTTTACCCCGCTTGGGGTTGGGAATTTGAGACACAGGTGATAGGTAGATGGCACAGCGCGCATTGAGTTGATCCAGGGAGTGCTTAAGATCGCGTTGTAGATGGCAGGGTGATCAGCAACCAAAAATTCTACAATTTTTGTAATTCCACCAGCTTCGACGGGAAGTTTTATGGTCCCCATTGTTAAAGTTTTTTCAGAGAAACTGGTAATAGGCCTCGGTCTTATTCCTTCTAGAGTTGAAGGTCAACATTCATCCTGAGGAGAGTTTCGCGAAAAATGACGTCCAACGAGCTTCCTGTATCGATGAGGATGCGTGACATGTTGCAGTCGTTTACAACAAGCTTGAGTACCAGGGGGTCATTATGTGGGTGGTCAATACCGGCTGTCTCTGCTTCTTCAAAAGAGATTATGTCATTTGGCAACTTATATGGCTCAGATAGATTCTTGCTGACTTCAGCTCTTCGCTGGTAGGCTTTGATAGAAGCAACAGTATCTGAGCAATATCGAGATCCTCCCATGATCATTAGTACATCTCGACGAGCTCCGCCCCCGGCCGGCTCGTCATTTCTCCTTCTCGGTGCAGGTTGCTCACCTTGTGCAGGTTGCTGCTCGTTGGATTCCATCTCGAAGTCCTTGATTTCGATGTTGATTTTAAGCTTCCCAGCGGCTATGGCAGCAGGAAGCTTTAAACCAAGGACGCTACACTTTACCGTCGAATGACCAAAGGATTTATGGTGCTCACAGTATGCCTCTTCGTTGAAGCTGCTTTGCTCTCGTGTCCACGTGTTTGACCAGCCACCGCGGCCTAGACCACGACCGCGACCTTGGCCTCTTCCTCCGTTGTAACCTTGGGCTTCCACTTGGTAATTGTGAGCGCCCTTTGATTCGTGATGCACGAATCCTGATCCTTGGTTACTCTTCTTAGCGTGCGGCTGACTCTGAGTAGGTGGAGGGTGAGGCGTAGACTTTGTTTTTCCTTGAGCTTGGGCTAAAATGCTTTTTTCGTCCTCGATTTTTGCAAATTCAGTTGATCGATGCAAAGCATCTTGAATTGTCACGGGTTTATTCAAAATCATTTCTCTCCAAAACTCAGAGTCGTGTCGTAATGACTTTTTGAGCGCCTCGAGCGCATTTTTGTTGCTTATACCTTCAACCTTAGAGAGAACCGTCTTGAAGCGTTCCATGAAGCTTCTTAACATTTCATTTTGACCTTGCTGCAGATTCCAGAGATTCGCATCTGATGTTTCAGGCTCAATGAAAATGGCGTAGTGCTTTAGGAATGCTGCAGACAACTGCTTGAAGTTATCAATTGAGTTCCTTTCCAGTTTCGAAAACCATTGAAGTGCTGCTCCCTTAAGGTGTTCCACGAAGAGAAGACAGCGCCCAACATCTTCTTCGTCTTCCCTGAAGTTAGCCCGTCCTAGCGCAATTGTGAATGCCGTCAAGTGCTTCGATGGATCTGTTTTCCCTAGGTAGAAAGGCACTTTGAGTCGTCCTGGATCGGAGAATTTGATTTGCCTGATACGATTTGTGAAAGAGGTGTTCTGGACCTGCGCGAGTACTCGATTAAGTTCAGTTGCTTTGATGACTGCCTTATGCAGCTCGGACCGAACGTCCCTTATTTTGGAGGCCGCTCGCTCTATGCTACGTCGCATCTCATCCAGCTCAGCCTTCTGAGCTTGGAAAATTGAATGTCGCTCCTCTTCGAACTCGGACTGCTCTGACCAGGTTATGTCGTCTTCCTCATCGTCGAAGCCTTGCTCTTGCTCTACATTGGCGTTGCTTTGCTCAGCGTTTGTTGTCGCTCTTCCAGTAGCGACGTTCGTGGTGTTACGTTCAGTTCTCAGATTCTCCGAATCATTTGTCGCAGTTGCTTTGACATTTGGCCGCTCAGTTTCAGTTTGGGCAGTCGCGCCTTGCTCGCGTTGCGGGGTTGGCGGAGGAAGAGGTTGACGTTGCCCTCTTGGTGGCCTGGTTGGAGTTACAAAATCCAGAGACGTTGGAATTATGCGTGCTGCAGGTTGTCTGAACATACCTGATCTTATGTTGCCAACCCGACTTGCTGTTGCGAGAACGCGTAGTTCTTGATTGGTCTTTTCTTGCTCCTCTGTCTTCTCGAGCAGTGTCTCTAGCATTGTCTTCATACCAGTGAGGAACTCAGATGTCACTGTTGTGGCTGTTGTTGCTGGAGTGTCAGGAACAATCAAGGTGTTGTTTGTCGTTTCCCCAGTTCCAGTGTTGTCATCTCTCGATCCGTCGCTGGTGTTGTTGCGATTATGTTGACTGGCGATGCGTTGCTCTTCAGCGATGCGTTGCTCCTCGGCAGTGAGTTGTTGACTGTCGTCTCCAGGCATCTTTGCTTGCGTAGTTTGCACTGTGATCTTCTTGTGTAAGAATGTCTTGCTGTCCCCTTAGTCGGCGCCAAATTGTAGGAGTCGAGACTCGGACAATTCAATTTGTAGGGTTGTTGAGGAAATACGAGACTCCTGAGTAAATCACAATGCAGAAAATGTAAACACTTGCGTTTGCTATTAAGAAAGCTTTATTCCTTTTGATGCGAAAATCACTTGAGTTTTAAACTTTTCTGAGACTAATAGAAAGATTATTTTTGGTTTTAGATCGGATATAACCGATCCGAACCCGATCTCATATAACTGATCCCGAACCAAAAAATAGAAAATATCTGAATAATCTTTATAAGCCATTATCCAAAAAATCAAAAATCCGAATTACTCGAACCGTATCAAAATGGGTATCCGAATGCCCACCCCTAATTTGAGCTTTAGCCTTCCCGACCCTTTTCTACATCTTTCTTTTCATTTCCTGCTTTGTTCTTGTTTTCCCTTCCGCCGTAACGGATCTTTCTTATTGAATATTGATGATGCTTCTTTCCTCCTCTTCCTTGGGTTGTCACTCTTCTGGTTTCCTTTTTTCTCTTTCATGAGAAATGATCTCAAAAGGTCACTTTGCTTAAAAATTACGAGAAATACCTGAGTTTTAACCGGCCAAACCGGATCGACCTGCGAGTGACCTAAACTGTCTCCCCAAACCGGATCAAACCGAGACAAAACCCTAACTCAACTGTTCTCAACCGGCGACTCTCCTTCTCTTCATATCTCCGATTTCACAGCTCCGACCGTTACTCCTCTCAAAATTGAATTCTTAAAACAAAGCTGTTACTCCTCTCAAAATCAAAATCGAATTTCGTTCTCTTTCTCAATTTTGATTTTTATTCTCTCTCTCGAATTGATATCATTGCCTCGACTCCGAAGGAAATCCGTTTTGAAAAGGTCGCAAGTTGGGCTTCCGGAAGTTGGTCGGGAAGTTGGTGTTCCGGATGTTGAGAAGGAGATCTCTGTTGAAAAGGCGACTGAAGGAGGAGAGGAAGAAGCAAGGGAAGCTGTTGTTGGGGAAGTTGAAAACATGAATGAAGAAGAAAGGGTTGAACACACGAATGAAGAAGAAAGGGTTCACTCTCATCCGTGGGTTGAGAGTGAAGAAGATAAAGAAGATGACGACGAGACTCCTTTGGTGAATATTAGAGACAATCTCAAGAAAAAGAAGATGGGCAGAAAGAGGAAGGGAGGAGTAGCTCACAAAAGAGACATGAGTCCGAAGAAGAAGAAGAAGAAGATAACGGGAGATGAGAGGGATCCCACTCCTACTCCGGTTGAGGAGGTGCGGAAGAAGAAGAAGAGTGAGAAGAAGAAGAAGAAGAGAATGGGAGATGATAGAGTGGAGTCTCCGGCTCCTCCTCCTCCGGTTGTGGAGAATGAAGAAGAAGAAGATAATGCAGAGGAGAGGGAGTCTCCGGCTACTCAGAGGGAGTCTCCGCCGACTTCTGTATCTCTGCCTCCTCCTGGTCCGGTCTTCTTCAATAATCTAGAAGAAGATTTAGAAGATGAGTGGCTGCCTCCTCCTCCTCCTCCTCAGGCAGAGTCAATGGTAAGTATATATGTCATGGTAAAACTGGTAGAATTGGGTAGAACTATGTCTTAACCTGTTTGTAAAATTGTTTGTGTTGGTGATGAGATTGTTGATATTTGGTAAAACTGTTTGTTGCAGGATGCCAATGATGAACCAACAGCAGGAAAACCTCAGGGTATGTACTTCCCATCGTCGGAGTATAACAAAAAGATAAAGATATCGGCGAAGTGTCTTATATAGGAAGTTTTGACAACGTTGAATGAGTTGGAGCATCATTTGACCGATGATGAGTGGGATTGGTTTAAGAACCATCCACAGTTCAAACACGTTTTCCACATGCCGAGGGAGAAAAACCACAAGGCTGCGGGCATGTAGTTGCTTTTTCTTCGAACCGCTAAGATTGAAAAGAAAAAGGAGGTTTGGTTTATTGTGAATGGGGTTCCCATCCGGTACAACATTAAGGAGCATGCGTTGATATCGTGTTTTGATTGTCGAAACTATCCACTTGGTTTTGACAAACTTGGAAGTAAGAGTTTTGTGATTAAATATTTTAAAGAAAAGGTGATTAGACGGGAAGATGTGAGAGAAAGGTTGAAGCAAATGGTACCCAGGGGACGGTCTCAGGATAGGCTGAAGATGGTTGTTCTCTATTTCTTATCCATCGTAGTTGTAGCACCGATAAAGGCTACAGGCATTGATGACTTATTTCTACGTGTTGTGAGTGATCTTAGCATTTGCGAGTCGTTCCCTTGGGGAAGATATTCCTTTGATCGCATGCTGGTATCGATTGCAAAAACGATGAGTCTTTTTGACGGGTTTGCGCAAAAAGAGAATGCAATATGGGGGATCTCGGGCTTCTGTCTGCCTATTGAGGTAAGTAAAATGTAAATGAGTTATTGGATGCGTTGCTTTGTCCTAATTGAACATAACTCTAACCATATGTTTGTTGTGCAGCTTCTACCATTTGAGGCCATTCAAGCTTTCAAGGATAAGTTCACAACAGCTAATCCTTCTCCGGACGTCTCTTGTCCTAGGATGTGCAAGAAAAAGGTCAAGGATTGCGATATGAGAGGATATCCTCTTTCGAAGCTATATCATGAACTTGGTGCAACTGAGGTTAGTGTTTCTTAGTTATCTACTTATCATAAGAATTATTTTTGGTTGTTATGTATTTAATATATCTGCTTTGTTATGTTCACAGAATATTGTTAGTATCTTAGCAACCGAAGGCGATGAAGAAGAGTCTCTCCGTGCTGGAATCACCAAGCAAGAAGATGACGATGATGCACATGATGGTGTGATTGAAAGTTGGATGGAGCGTCTTCGTCAAGGCTATACTGTCCGCCTTGAAGAGATGTTCAACGAAAATGTGCAGTCCCGAGGAGAACCTGAGAATGCGGAGAACCTTGAGAATGTGGTGGATGAGGGAAGTCCACATCCGAATTTGATGGATCTCTTCAAGACCTTCAAAGATGAGATGGAAGAAAAGGTGACTACGCTTGCTGGGAGGATTGATGGGAGATTTGATATGTTCGAAGAAAGAATCAAACCGTTGGAAGAGTTTGTGAAGACACAGGTAAGTTTAGTAAAACTTGTAATACTAGTAAAACTGGTAATACTAGTAATACTAGTAATACTACGCAGAACAGTCAGTAATTACTTGGTTATTTGATTGCAGAGTAATGTTGAGGCAAAAGCGATGAAACGACAAGCGACTAACACTGACCCACAGGAGCATGTTGAACCAGCTGAACCATCTCCTCAACCACTACCGAGGCGGGTGACACGGTCACATGCTACTTTGAACATTTGATCTTTTGGTAATATTGGTCTTTTGGTGGACATGTACTTTACTAACTCTTTTCGGTGAACTTGTACTTTACTTTTTCTTTTCGGTTAACTTTTGTTGGACTTGTCATTTACTTGGTCTTTATTCGGTGAACTTAAATATAAGTCTATTATAAAACTATGTTCGGACCAAAAAGAAAAATAGAATCGATCAATTAAAAAAGTAGAAAATAAATTATATCATACTAATTCTGAAATTAAACCACAAATGTTCACTACATACAGGTAATACTAGTAATACTGGTAAAACTAGTATTACCCGAACATCTCCAACAAAAGTCATAGACAACCGAAACATAGATAGGCAAGTCTTACACAACCTTAAACAAAGACAAGTCACAACCAAAACATAGATAGAGAAGTACTAGATGTCATTAACAAACTTGTTTAATCGAGTTTCCATAAAAATAGCCATTTGTTCTTTAAGGGTAGCAATCTCTTCATCCTTGGTTTTCAGCTCCAAACGGATTTGCCCAATCAGAAACTCGTGGTTTGCCATCTCTCTCCACCTCTTCGTGTTCTGGTCAACCTCACTCCTTAATATTTCGACCTCTTCTTCCATAGAACGATCCCACCTAAGGTGGAAGCCATCACTCTAAACACAAATACATATGCCGTGAATGCCGTTAACCTTGGGATCCTAACACATCATTCTACATCTTCAAATAACAAATTGGATCCTAAGAACCTAACAAATGCCGTGAATAAAAAATCACCTGCCCTTCGGGTTCGGAAATCTCGTGTTTCATGAGGGCACCACATTGACACTTCTTGGGGATCCCATATCCACCATCGGCAACAGCTTCTAATTGTCGGAAAGCCCTCTTTGATTCCTTCATGTCTCTGTAGTACGGGTCTTGCTCATAACGATCCATTTCGTGTTTTCTTTTCGATTTGCAAAGAAGAGGAAATGGTTTGCTTTTCGATTTGGAAAGAGATAAGAAGAGAAGGAGTCGAAGGAAGGAGATCTCGAGGAGAGGAGAGAAGGAGTAAATCTGTTTTCTTTTGGAGAGGTTTTGGGGAATTAAATATTAATTAAGAGTTTTTAGGGGCAAATTGTACATAGTTGTACCAAGATAGTAGTTCTACCAAAGTTCAACATAGTATTACTTTTGCTATTTTTCAATTTAATCAGTATTACTTAACTTTTTAATTCGTTTTTTTAGGTTTACAAATTACTGAAGTCGATAAAAATGTAGTTCTGAGTGTTTTGTGTATTCATATGTTAAAAAAACAACAATTTGGAAATTTTTCATCATAATAGTATAAGTGAGCTTAAAAGTATAAGTGTTCCTTACTACTTGGTGATATATTGTGTAGAGTCTTTCATACTTTTATATAATTTTTAAATTTCTTATTTTATACTTTTCCATTTGTTTTTCATCCTTGGTTATTATTAACAAAAATAAATATATCAATAATATTATATCCTAGTTTTACCAGTATTACTAGTATTACCCTATCATTAGTGAACGTTTGTGGTAAAATATATGATACTAATTCTGAAAATTAGTAATAATAAAATTTAAAAATAATACTAAGTTCTTTGTAAAAATATCCTCATTGGAACAAAAGACATAATAATACATTCATACATCAAGCCATAATAATACATTGAAACACAAAGACATAATAATCAAGAAACACCAAATCGAGTTCCGAATAACAACCATTGGAGTTTTTCTCTCGGCCGCCTTTTGTTTTTCGTCCGCGGACGCCTTTCCCCAGCTGATGGGAACCTTTTCACTTTCTTTCTTCCTTTCTTATTTTTTGGATCCGGAGGTATGTTGTTTGCTTTTCACGTCATCCGGGACATCCTATTGAGATCTATCCGGCACTAAATAGATTGTCTTCTTATACGCCTTTGCCCACCAATCGGTCCGATAATATTCTGAACACAACTCATGTAATTGGATATCACGACCTCTGTCTTCATGCCTTAGGAATTCAATGTAAGCGGCTAGTCCGTGCACACAAGGATACCATTCAAT
Source organism: Draba incana (assembly GCA_963576765.1). Lineage (NCBI taxonomy): Eukaryota > Viridiplantae > Streptophyta > Magnoliopsida > Brassicales > Brassicaceae > Draba > Draba incana. Next base: position 9,365,126 of record OY755211.1, on the reverse strand, counting down.
ATCAAACACCTTGCAACTGCAACTTTTCGAGAGCAAGTTCACCAAATAAGGCTTTCCATCACTACCAATGACATGGTATTCAAGCTCAAAAATGTTTAGCTCCGCCACAGACAATTTATCAGCAACAACCCATAAATCGTGCATGCAATTCTCCACAAACGGCACGAGTTCATGTCCAATCGATCCAGCCACCGCCTCCTTCCGGTGTTCATTAAACCACCTCGAAATTGTTTTAATGATTGCATCAAGCATGGGTATTAAGGAGTACTTCCTTGCGTCCCTAAAAACACTATTCAACGATTCCACAAAACATAGTACCAAGATAGTAGTTCTACCAAAGTTCAACATAGTATTACTTTTGCTATTTTTCAATTTAATCAGTATTACTTAACTTTTTAATTCGTTTTTTTAGGTTTACAAATTATTGAAGTCGATAAAAATGTAGTTCTGAGTGTTTTGTGTATTCTTATGTTAAAAAAACAACAATTTGGAAATTTTTCATCATAATAGTATAAGTGAGCTTAAAAGTATAAGTGTTCCTTACTACTTGGTGATATATTGTGTAGAGTCTTTCATACTTTTATATAATTTTTAAATTTCTTATTTTATAGTTATACTTTTATATAATTTTTAAATTTCTTATTTTATACTTTTCCATTTGTTTTTCATCCTTGGTTATTATTAACAAAAATAAATATATCAATAATATTAATCCTAGTTTTACCAGTATTACTAGTATTACCCTATCATTAGTGAATGTTTGTGATAAATTTTATGATACTAATTCTGAAAATTAGTAGTAATAAAATTTAAAAATAATACTAAGTTCTTTGTAAAAATATCCTCATTAGAACAAAAGACATAATAATACATTCATACATCAAGCCATAATAATACATTGAAACACAAAGACATAATAATCAAGAAACACCAAATCGAGTTCCGAATAACAACCATTGGAGTTTTTCTCTCGGCCGCCTTTTGTTTTTCGTCCGCGGACGCCTTTCCCCAGCTGATGGTAACCTTTTCACTTTCTTTCTTCCTTTCTTATTTTTTGGATCCGGAGGTATGTTGTTTGCTTTTCACGTCATCCGGGACATCCCATTGAGATCTATCCGGCACTAAATAGATTGTCTTCTTATACGCCTTTGCCCACCAATCGGTCCGATAATATTCTGAACACAACTCATGTAATTGGATATCACGACCTCTGTCTTCATGCCTTAGGAATTCAATGTAAGCGGCTAGTCCGTGCACACAAGGATACCATTCAATATCGAACACCTTGCAACTGCAACTTTTCGAGAGCAAGTTCACCAAATAAGGCTTTCCATCACTACCAATGACATGGTATTCAAGCTCAAAAATGTTTAGCTCCGTCACAGAAAATTTATCAGCAACAACCCATAAATCGTGCATGCAATTCTCCACAAACGGCACGAGTTCATGTCCAATCGATCCAGCCACCGCCTCCTTCCGGTGTTCATTAAACCACCTCGAAATTGTTTTAATGATTGCATCAAGCATGGGTATTAAGGAGTACTTCCTTGCGTCCCTAAAAACACTATTCAACGATTCCACAAAACATAGTACCAAGATAGTAGTTCTACCAAAGTTCAACATAGTATTACTTTTGCTATTTTTCAATTTAATCAGTATTACTTAACTTTTTAATTCGTTTTTTTAGGTTTACAAATTACTGAAGTCGATAAAAATGTAGTTCTGAGTGTTTTGTGTATTGTTATGTTAAAAAAACAACAATTTGGAAACTTTTTTTTATCATAATAGTATAAGTGAGCTTAAAAGTATAAGCGTTCCTTACTACTTGGTGATATATTGTGTAGAGTCTTTCATACTTTTATATAATTTTTAAATTTCTTATTTTATAGTTATACTTTAATATAATTTTTAAATTTCTTATTTTATACTTTTCCATTTGTTTTTCATCCTTGGTTATTATTAACAAAAATAAATATATCAATAATATTAATCCTAGTTTTACCAGTATTACTAGTATTACCCTATCATTAGTGAATGTTTGTGATAAATTTTATGATACTAATTCTGAAAATTAGTAGTAATAAAATTTAAAAATAATACTAAGTTCTTTGTAAAAATATCCTCATTAGAACAAAAGACATAATAATACATTCATACATCAAGCCATAATAATACATTGAAACACAAAGACATAATAATCAAGAAACACCAAATCGAGTTCCGAATAACAACCATTGGAGTTTTTCTCTCGGCCGCCTTTTGTTTTTCGTCCGCGGACGCCTTTCCCCAGCTGATGGGAACCTTTTCACTTTCTTTCTTCCTTTCTTATTTTTTGGATCCGGAGGTATGTTGTTTGCTTTTCACGTCATCCGGGACATCCCATTGAGATCTATCCGGCACTAAATAGATTGTCTTCTTATACGCCTTTGCCCACCAATCGGTCCGAGAATATTCTGAACACAACTCATGTAATTGGATATCACGACCTCTGTCTTCATGCCTTAGGAATTCAATGTAAGCGGCTAGTCCGTGCACACAAGGATACCATTCAATATCGAACACCTTGCAACTGCAACTTTTCGAGAGCAAGTTCACCAAATAAGGCTTTCCATCACTACCAATGACATGGTATTCAAGCTCAAAAATGTTTAGCTCCGTCACAGACAATTTATCAGCAACAACCCATAAATCGTGCATGCAATTCTCCACAAACGGCACGAGTTCATGTCCAATCGATCTAGCTACCGCCTCCTTCCGGTGTTCATTAAACCACCTCGAAATTGTTTTAATGATTGCATCAAGCATGGGTATTAAGGAGTACTTCCTTGCGTCCCTAAAAACACTATTCAGCGATTCCACAAAACATAGTACCAAGATAGTAGTTCTACCAAAGTTCAACATAGTATTACTTTTGCTATTTTTCAATTTAATCAGTATTACTTAACTTTTTAATTCGTTTTTTTAGGTTTACAAATTACTGAAGTCGATAAAAATGTAGTTCTGAGTGTTTTGTGTATTCATATGTTAAAAAAACAACAATTTGGAAATTTTTCATCATAATAGTATAAGTGAGCTTAAAAGTATAAGTGTTCCTTACTACTTGGTGATATATTGTGTAGAGTCTTTAATACTTTTATATAATTTTTAAATTTCTTATTTTATACTTTTCCATTTTTTTTTCATCCTTGGTTATTATTAACAAAAATAAATATATCAATAATATTATATCCTAGTTTTACCAGTATTACTAGTATTACCCTGTCATTAGTGAACGTTTGTGGTAAAATATATGATACCAATGTTGCTTCCTTTGGTTATGCCCGTTCTTGATCTTCTGCTTCTGTCTCTTTCTTTTCTTCTTCCCCATCATCTATTTCTGTTTCTTGCATAACCATGACATTATTTAGAACCATTGCGGAACGTAAAACATTTCTTAACTATTTTGGTTTCATAAACTCGTTGACATACATTCAACATAAACAACATTACTTGTCAAGAGAAATACAAGAAACAAACTTGACAAAGAAATGTGCTTCTGGATTGAATAATAAATTAAGTCAAATGAATTGAATAATTTGGAGTAGAAGAAAACAAGCTCAAGATTAGAGAAAGGCCCATTACATACACTAGGAAGATAATCCAAAGTTTTTATTATCATAAGACTTTGCAAGATTCATTCCTGTTCAAAAAAGAAGACATTCAACAAGGTAATATATAAGAGACATTTGGAATTAGCCAAAACATCGAATTAAGCGGTATTGATTAGAACTTAGGATGAAAGTAACCACCCAAGAGCATGTCCAATGCTCACCCTTAAGGGTCTAATGTGATTTTTAAATTATTAAAACACACTCTTTCTCTTCTTTTTACTCAACTTTATACTTTCTCTTTCATCTTTTTACTCAACTTTTATTAATTTTATATTTAAACACTCTCTTTTCCTTTTAAACACACTCTCCAAAAGATCCAATATTAGATCCCTCTCTCTCCAAAAGATCTAATTTTATCCACAAAAACACTCTCTTTCTTCCTTTTACTCAAATTTTATATTTCAATATACCCCACAAAAACACCCTCTTTCTTCTTTTTACTCAAATTTTAATACTTTTATATTATAAGAACACCTCTTTAGACCCTCCGGTGTCTGCATTGTACATGCTCTTATAGATTTATCTAATATCAGCTACTTCTCTCTCTGACCCTTTTCCCGAGAAAACCCTAAATTGAAAATTTCCCAAATTTATCGGCGGCTCCGCTGTGACTCGCCGATCTGCTCTGCCTGTGACTCTTCCGCTGGTGATATCTCTCTAACTTTCCCATGGAGAATCTCACAGAACCTCAATCACCTTCGAGATTTGAGTATAATGCTTCTCCTGAACTTCAACGCATGTGTGAAATGGATTGTCTAATGCCCTAATCTAGTAGGACTGTTGAGACTATGGAATCTCAAGTTTCTTCTCATCCCACATCACCACAAGTCGCCGAAGTTCACCTACTACAAGTTGGAACTCCTCCGAAAAGTAATTCTCCATCAACTCTACAACAATCAGATTTAATTTCCGAAGCTCTTGTACCCCTCAAGGAGGGTGGGCTTCGCCGCTTAAGATCTCAAGTCTTTCTACTTCGTCGACAAGCACATTAGAAATTGGTCTCTACAAAAACCAATTCACGGTTTTCTCAACCGACTCTATTTGGCCTTCTCTTTCTCAGTGAGGTCGACGACAAAGCAAGCCTCAAGAATTATGCTTCAACCTGTTACTACTCCGAGCATTGCTCTCAATAAGCAATCAAATGTAGAACCCACTTTCTTCTGTAAAGCTCCAGAAGATCCTTGGTCAGCAAAGATGAAAGCAATTTGCAATCTCCACAGAGTCACAACTCCAGTATATATGGAAGATTGAACGCCTAAGGTATGTATTCCAAGCCATGTTCTACTAAAGGGTCTAGAGAATCAAAGATAATATGTCGTAGGACAGTTCTATCGTTGCTCTGCCCCTTCAGGAGGACAGATTCATGCTGTAGCTACCAGATTATAGGGTAGGAAAAGTCATAATCTTTTGTCGCAAATTAGGAGAATCCTCATTTCTTTTTCATATACCGGATGAGAACACTCGTAAATGGGTTATTCAGAGAGGTGTGTGGTATATAGATGATTGCTTGATGTTTGTCTCTCCTTGGAATCCATCAGAAACCATTACTTTGCCAGAAATATCAACTATTCCGGTATGGCTGACTCTAAAGAACATACTAAACCAGCTCTACTCTTTCAAAGGTATTGATTAGATTGCCTCGGGAATAGGAGAACAATTGTTGTCTAATAAGCCTTGGCTTGATCCTATTCTAATGGGGGAAGCTAAAATTCTTGTTGAGGTTAAATTAGGTAAGTCTTTTCCCCAAAGAGTAGCTCTGGAGGATGCGAGTGGCTCTATCACACTGGTTGATGTAGTGTGTTCCTGGTTACCTCCAAAGTGTGAGGGATGTGGCCATCTAGGACATAAAGCTACACGATGCCTAGGTTTGCCTCGAGCTAGGAATGTTAAAGACATTGCAACAAGCCCCTTCTCTGTCCCACCAATTGCTACATGTGTCGGAACAAACGCGTTCTCTGCCCCAACAACTGCTATAGGTGTTGCAAGAGTCGAAAATAGGGAGATGATTAATCTACCTTCTGGCCTTGAGATGGCTCCTGCTATTGCAAAGGTTCCAGCTATAGGAGATACTACTAACACCATACTCAACTCTGATATTGCTACACTTGAACAATCTTCTCCAATGGTCGTCACAATCACAACAAATACTCCAACCTCTAAGGCTGATCAAGTCTCAATTGTTGTCCCAACTAAATTAACTACTACGAACTATGAGGCTGTCCCAGTCCTCGTAGAATCTTCTGTCACAAAAGCTACTCCATACTGTCCAGCTGTTACAGAGATTGCACAAGTCTCAACAACATCCGACAAAGATAGTCTTCTCAAGCCCACTGTCCATAACCAAGAAACTCTACATCCAGACTTTAGCACTACTTTGAATAAGGAGGAATTAGATGTGGAAGCTATGGAAAACTATAGATTTGCTTTATTGGAATCAAGTGATGCTCCCGAAAGGGATTTGGTTCAAGATGTGGAGAGATCTCGTGGAGGAAGACCACTCAAAGCAACACAAAAATTCCAAGATATGCATTGGACGATAGTTGGTGGTCGCGGTAACTATGTTCGTGGAGGTCGAGGAGGCCGGGGACATACAAAAAAGTGATCCCTAATGAGATAGATAACTTCTTCTACTCTCTCACTCTCTCTAGCTTGTATTAGTTTAAATCTTGCTCAAATGCTTGATTATTTCTCATCATTCTCAAACTTTTTCTAAAACCTATATGATCCAAAAAGGTTATACCTTTGTAATATTTGCTAGTTTTTCAATTGAATACCCTTTATCAAAAAAAAAAAAAAAAGTAACCACCCATATTTCAGAAAAGCTAAAATCAGGAACAATTTTTTCTGCTATTCCAATTACTTTCTTCCACCAAACGAGAGGATATGAGCAAAAACCATTAGAGAATAGCTTAGAGCATACACACCGGTGAGTTTGTCTAAAGGGCTCTAAAAATATTTTAAGATTAAATTTAGTACTAAGAACATCTTTTCATTTTGTTAATTTTAGCTACTTCTAACGGTGAGCTTGATAATTAGAGGTTATCTTCTTCTTCTTCTTCTTCTCTTCTTCAATGGCAACACAAAATCCTCCACACTGCCAAAAGAAAAACACGTGGCAATTCAGTGTTACATCTCTCTTGGACAATTTATCAAACACGTGGTGTGCACAAGTTGATAATCATAACAAAGGAATCAGAATCAAGACTTACTTCTCTTTGGAAGCTATCTCAATCACACGAGGCTTGTAGGGTTGTATCTGTGAAGACGAGGCTTCAAGAAACTGACTGAATTCTAATTAAACGGAGAAGAAATTGGAGCCCAGACCGGAGATAAACTGACCACCGTATTTCTTCGATTGGAATCGAAATCACCGACGAGAGAAAGAGAGGAGAAGAGAAATAAAAAATAAAAAATTTACTCTACCCACGACGAAAAAAAATAGACCAATGCCATGATGACATCTGTCATACTGAGACCGTCTCAAGAAGCTCTGTCTATAGAGCCGACTCAAGTCCAAAAGTTGTTTTACCTTTATTTTTAATTAATTTTAGGCCTTTTGAGACCCACTTTAACTCACCGTTGGACGTGCTAACACCATGAACAGGAACATAAACGGAGCAGGTTTGATCTTCTAGCCGGATCTGAGATTATCGGGGCCCTACAAAAAAAAAAAATTAATATCCAAATAAAATATTTCTTTTCAGAAAAAATTCAATTTTTTTAACAACAATACACATAATTTTTTTTTTTTTGTAAATTAAAATTATGAAAAATCTACCTTAAAGTTTTAATGTTTTTATCATATAATTTATCTAAATCTTTATTTTTTCTATACAATAAATATATTTTTCATAAATTAATATATAAATGTTTTTTAGTGGGGGCCCTTATTATGTGGGGACCCCATTCAAATGTGTCATAGAAATGTGCTCAAATCCGGCTCTACTTCTACTCCATCACCGCTATTAAAATTTGCTAGCAACGAATACATAGCCGGTACATCGGAAGCCGACATCGCCATTAGAATCAGCTCTTTTGTCCTAGGGGTTTGGACAACGAATTGAGACAATAATATAATCTAATGGCAGATAAACGCAACGCTAGAAGAGAAGAAGACGACGATCGTGATCGTCGACTTCGAGGAAGATGAAAAAAAGTTTGTTTTTAATTTTATGGATAATTCCAGTGGATCCGGGTCCGGGTTAGAATTTATGGTTGAATCATGTAAATTTTCTGATTCATTAAGGGTTTTTGGGTCTTTGCTCGCGTTTTCATTTAAAATAAAATCAAAAAGAATTGTGTTTTGAAAGTAAGGCCAAAGCAGATTTTTTTTTTTTTTTTTTTGACGTCAAAAAGCTTATTTTATTAAACCTTGAGTGTAGAAAGAGTAAAAAAATTTCTCTCTCTTCAATCCTCTCTCTTCTCTCTAGAGAAAAAAGAAGAAAAGTTTCAGGCTTCTTCGCCCACCGTCGGTTCACCGGCGGTGTGGCTTGTATATTTCTTTTAGTTTCGGTTCTCTTCTTTTGTTTGTAAGATATTTCTGTATAGCGGATCTCTGTTTCCGGCTAGACCGATTGTTTATATTCCGACTTGACCGGTTTTATGTTTTCTCTTTCATAGGATTGGTTTTTCTAGCCATAGCGTTGTGGTGATTGGAAAACCAAATCACGGTGTCGGCTTTCTAGTGTTCCTTTTTGCCTACTTTAACGTACATATCCTCTATTGGTCGGGAGTCAAATCTCCCTAAATTCCCCAAAAGTTAAGCCTTATTTGAAGATATTGATGGATGGGCTTTTCGGAGAGATGGTCGGAGGTGAATCAAGGCGGTAAGCGAATGCTATCTAAGCCATGCTCGGATTCTTCCTATGAGGAGACTTATGGCCAGTGGCGTGCTTAGCTTCGTAGGGGCTCAAGGCGAAATAAAAAATGGGGCCCTTCAAATAGAATTTTTTTTTAACCAATTAAAATATTCAAAACAAAACGGTAAACGATAAACTAAAAACCCTAAGACATAATTCTTCTTCCTTTTCTTCAATAAAAATTTTCACCATACTTTCATAGTCTAATAGATCAAAATAAAAAAAATATGTAATCAACACTAATAAAACATTCATACAGATCAATCAAACATATTATTGTTTATTCTATTTAGTAATTTAGTGTCCGACTCCGATGTTCGTCAATGTCTAGAATAAGGAATCAAAAGAAAATAAAGTATAACTGAAACTAAAGAAGAAAAGAACTTAGTAATTACCAGTGAAGACAAAAAAGAGATATGGAGAAAGAAGAAACAACATGATTTTGCCGGTGGAACGAGGAAGAAGAAGAAGTTAAGATAATTATTGAGTTTTTGATTTGATCTTTGTAAATTATTAGGTTATAAGTTATAACTAATAATTCCTTTTAAATATGTGATTATGATTGATTTGTTTTAAGATTTGGGATTCAGATTTCCTTCTTTATTTACTATCATCTCGATTCTTTTTAAAGTCTTGAGTTAAAAAAGAAAAAACAAAAGCTACGCCAAGGACTCGAACCTTATATGTTTAATATAAACTTGCTCACTATACCATTAGGCTACAAGGGATATTTGGTAATTAGGGGCCCCTAAAATTTAATATAGTTTGGGGCCTAATCATCAAAGTAGTAGGCACGGCTCTGCTTATGGCTAATCATTAATACACGATCGAAGAGGATTGAAGCTACACGGTGGTAAGACGTTGCCGGAGGAATTTTCAGACTGATAAATCGCCGGAGGTGGAAAGACACGCATGGTTGCCACGTATCATTGCTTCATTTCTATGTCTACACGTGTTTTCTTTACTTGTTTCCATATTTCGTTGTGTGGCCTTCGTATTTGTGTATTACTGATCGAGCCTTATGGGCTTTTTAATAAAAAAAAGGCCGAAGCAGATTAATTTTCTAAGGAGAGGGCCATATTTATTAAGTTAATTTTCCGTTGGTTTTGGAAGAAGAAAAGAGGTTGGGTTTCATACCAATTTGATTGGTTGTTAGGTTATTTATTTCTTTACCTAATATTTTAAGCCTGACTTTATTCTCCTTTTACCTTGGTCATGTGCTAGGGACATGTCTTGTTAATCCATCTTCTTCTTCTTCCTAGGTTCGTGACCACCATTATCAATCTTTTGATTCTTCATTTTCTTCTCACAGATTTCACTTTTCTCTTGTGCAGAATTGAACAAATGATGAAATTCCAACAGGCTAAGCCCCTTTTTTTTGAGCTAAAAACAAACTCCTTTTGTTTTTAAGGAAAAGCTCTCCAGTGGCAGGAGCTTCTTCTTCTTCTTCTTCAACTTCTTCTATTGTATCATTGATCCCAACGGGACCTCAAGTGTTCAATAATTTCCGAGGAAAAGATCTACGCAAAAGCTTCATTAGCTTTCTTGTGCCTGCCTTGAAAGATAAAAACATCAATGTGTTTATCGACGAGCGAGAGGAGTGTTGAAATTTTTTTTTTAAAGAGATGGAGAATGTATTTGAGAAATTTGGGAGAGAATAGAAATTTTAAGAAGTAGGAGGTTTTTATGACTTAGAACTTTTCTTGGAACAACTTGGTTACAAATGAAGGTGGTAGGATGCTCCATGTAGCGACTAACAACTCCGACCGCATATAAGATGTCAGGCCTAGTGCATGTTAAGTAGCGTAGACTTCCTACCAAACTCTTAAAGAGTGTTGGATCCACCCTTTCTTCCTCTTCATGCTTTGATAACTTGTCTCCACATTCCATTGCTGTACTAACTGGGTTTGAGTTATCCATCTTGAACTTCTTAAGTATCTCCTTAGCATAGCTTTCTCTGAGTAATGAAGATTCCATTGTCTTCTTGCTTAACTTCAATCCCAAGGTAGTAAGACATCAACCTAATGTCCCTCATCTCGAACTCTTTTGTCATCTCCATTTTGAACTCTTCGAACATTCTTGGATTGCTACCGGTGAATATCAAGTCATCTACATATAAGCATGCGATCAATATATCTTTGTTTTGAGTTTTGATATAGAGTGCATTCTCATATGGACACTTGATGAAGTTTTTCTCCTTGAAGTACTTATCAATTCGAGTGTTCCAAGCTCTTGGGGCTTGTTTTAAGCCATAGAGTGATTTCTTCAACCTTAGGACCTTGTCTTTTTCTCCCTTGACTATATAGCCTTGTAGTTGCTCAATGTAAACTTCTTCTTCGAGATCTCCATTTAAGAAGACTAATTTGACATCCATTTGATGTATCTTCCAATTTTTTTGAGCCGCCAATGAAATGATTAGTCGAACAGTTTCTAAGTGAGTCACATGAGCGAATATCTCATCATAGTCAATTCCAGCTCTTTGACTATAGCCCTTTGCCACCAATCTTGCCTTGTGCCTTTCAACTTCTCTTTTAAAGTTTTTCTTTACTTTGTACACCCATTTCACACCGATCCCCTTGTGCCCATTTGGAAGTAATGCTAACTCCCATGTATCATTCTTTTGTATTGTCTTGATCTCTTTGTCCATTGCATTTTGTCATGTCTTCTCTTCCATAGCTTCTTGGAAGTTTATGGGCTCACAATCCGCAAATAGACAAAATAAGATAAGATTGTCTTGATTTTTGGTTACCTCATAAAGCTCTTGTATACTCCTAAAACGTGGACTCCTTTCACTTGAGCTTTCATCTTCTTGGGAACTAAGTGTTGGTGAAGTTCGTGGTATAACGGGCTCCTCTCTTGGTTGCTCCAAGTCTTCTTCTTCAAAATGTGGAAATAAGTTATAATCTTTGTCATTTGATCTCCAATCCCATTCTCATTCTTCATCAAAGATGACATTTCTGCTTGTGATTATCTTCTTTGTGTTAGGATCGTAGAGCTTGTAGCCTTTGGAGTTGGCGTCATAACCAATAAAGATGTACTTCTTACTTTTATCATCTAGCTTGCTTCACTTCTCGTCCGGCACATGAGCATGTGCATTGCATCCAAAAACCTTTAGATGAGTGACCCCCAAGCTTCCTTCCACTCCACGCTTCTTGTGGTGTTTATCCAAAACACTCTTTGTTGGAGATCGGTTTGAAAGATAAACCGCACACGAACTGCTTTTGCCCAAAACTCCTTTGGTAGTTTCTTACTTTTTAGCATGCTTCTCGCCATTTCAAGGATTGTTTTGTTCTTCTTTTTCGCTACTCCATTTTGTTGAGGGGATCTCGGCACCGTCAACTGTCTTCGAATGCCATTATCTTCACAATACTTTAGAAATTCTTAGGACGTGAATTCTCCTCCACGGTCAGATCTCGTGGCTTTGATCACAAGACCAATTTCGTTCTCGACATGGGCTTTAAACTTTTTAAAGTTTTCAAACACTTCTGATTTCTCCTTTAAAAAATAAACCCATGTTTTTCTTGAAAAATCTTCAATAAAGAGAAGGAAGTAGTTACTTTTACCTAGTGATCTTGGCTTGATTAGACCACACACATTCGTGTGTATGAGTTCTAGCGGCTTCCGAGCTCTTGTACTTGACTCCTTTGGAAAACCCATTTTAAATTGTTTTCCAAGTAAACACCCTTCACACACTTGATTTGGATGGTTGATGCAAGGCAAACCTCTCACCATTTCTTTCTTTGAAAGTAACTCTAACCCTCCAAAGTTGAGATGCCCGAATCGAGGATGTCAAAGCCATGAATCCTCTTTGTAGCACATCTTGAAACATTGCACGATGTCACTTTGAATGTTAAGAACAAATATTCGGTTTCTTGACATCGGTACCTTAGTAATGAGATTGCTTCCTTGGTCTCTTATAGAAAGGTGATTATCTTTTAATCGAATATCATAACCTTTCTCTACGAGTTGTCCAAGGCTCAAGATGTTGGTCTTCATGCTTGGAATATAGTAGACATTGGATATAAATTGGTGATCTCCATTCTTCAATCGGATGAGAATATTTCCTTTACCTTTCACCTCCATCTTTGATTTATCTCCTAAAGCCACATTTCCTTTCACCGATTCATCAAGCTCCACGAACATGCTTTTTCTCCCGCACATGTGATTGCTTGCACCATTATCGAAGAACCACTTGTGGTTTTCTTCCTTTCCATCATTCTTGCATGCCATTAACAACATATCTCCTTCGTCACTTCTTTCTTCAACATAGTTCACCTTCTCTTCAACTCTTTTGTTGTTTGGAGCTTTACATTCAGAAGCATAATGTCCAAACTTCCCACAATTATAGCATTTAACATTTGACTTGTCATACCTTGGTTTTGGATTTCCTCTTCCACGACCTCTTGACGAGCTTTCTCCTCTTTGGTAGATGTTGTCTTCATATGGTCTCCAACCTCTTCCATTTCCATATCCGCGACCTCGACCTCGTCCTCAGAATTGGCCACCACCACGTCTTGGCTTTGACCGCTTTCTTCTTTAGTTTCATCAATCCGCATCTTGAGTACTTGGTCGACGATATCTTCCTTTTTCTTCTTCTTTTCTTCATACTCTTGTAGGGATCCAAGAAGTTGCTCCATTGTCATATTCTCCAAATCTTTTGTCTCTTCGATAACGGTGACAATATGATCAAATTTTGGATCAAACGATCTAAGAACCTTCTCCATGATTTTTACTTCGTCTAACTTCTCTCCATTTTTTTTAAGGTTATTAGTAATCGTTAAGACCCTTGAGAAATAATCGGAGACGAGTTCACCTTCCTTCATTTGCAATGCTTCAAATTCTCCTCTTAACTTGCTTCATTTTACAGTATTTGTTGACTTGTAAAAGAAAGCTAGTTGACTCATTGACTTTTTTTGGGGTCTAATATCAAAGTGACAAATCCGATAAAGATTTCATAAGATCAATCGTGAAGGAGGTTAGGAAAGTGCTGCCAGATATCTCCAAAGGAAGAAATGGAGAAGTTAATAACGATTTCTCGGTTCCGGGAAGGAAACTCACTATCACTATGTACGAGGCAACAAAGTAAGAGACTTTCTGTGACACCCCAGTTTCACGGCATATGTGGTATATGCGGTATATGCGGAGAGGCTTAAAAGAATTGATTTGGCTACCTATATCACCAAAGTGCACTTATCTTTTCGGTCACAGGTCTTGAGAGAACTCCAGAGTTAAGCGTGCTTGAGCTTGAGTAGTTTTGAGGATGGGTGACCTACTAGGAAGTTATTTCCAGTACCGTGTGAGTGAGGTCAAAACACGGGGAAAGATCGCGTGGTAATTTGCTGGGTCAGTAAAGATGACTTCTGAGCCTCCCGGACTAACGCACCGACCGTCGGACATGGTGGGCCCATGGGCCTGTGAGTGGACAGGGGCCCACGGGAGGGGCGGTTGGGGCGTTACACTTTCTTAGAGCGTATCTCCAACCCATCTCTATTTCTTCCCCAAAAAATAAAAATAGAAATAACATTCCTTTATTTTCTCTCCAACCCATCTCTATTTCCATCTCTAAAATATAGATCTCTACATTTTTCTCAATAAATAGAAATATAAATAGAGATTTTTTTTTGTTTTATTCAAAATATCTCTATTAGAGCATCTCCAACTCATCTCTATTTTTTTCCCTAAACTCTATTTTAGAGTAAATTTTACTCCAACCCATCTCTATATCTATCTCTAAAATAGAGAAAATTATAGCAATCCTTTATAAATAGAGGAAAAAGTGCATAATTACTATTTTTTTAGGGGAAAAAGTAGCAATTCCTCTATTATAGAGATACATTGGAGAAAAAATAAGAAATGTTATAATTTTCTCTATTTTAGAGATAGAATTTGATAAATACATTGGAGATGGTCTTATAGGGGAAAAAATAGAGATTCTCTAAAATAGAGTACATTGGAGTGAAAAATATGAGAATGCTATATTTTTCTCTATTTGAGAGGAAAATATAGAGATTTACATTGGAGATGGTCTTACAATTTCATTGTTTTTTTGAAGTTTAATATTTTTTACTATGTCTTTAATTTAAATAATTTTGACACAATTTAATTTTTTTTTAAAATGATCTAATTTAAACGGAGTTACTTTTCTATTAACAGCGTTTACTGTTCCGTTTCTTACAATTTCATTGTTCCATCCACTTAGACCATATCTGATATTTTGATGAAATATACTTGAGCTTTATGTCAGATGAATAGTAGAATCGTCAGATGATCTAATAGAATTTCTACAATATATTCATGAGTTCTAGTTGATTATGACCTTTTATATTTAAAGCTGTATTATTTTGATGTTTCGATTTTATGTTCAGTGAGGAAGCCGTTGAAGTTTCGGTGCTGAATGAACTTTACTGGCAAAATTTACAGACACGGAATCAGTCACCAGGGCCATCGTACGAGGTAATAACATTTGATTTATTCTGAGGGAGAACTCTTTATGGGATATATCAGAGAAAACGACTCATGGCTCGTGGATATGGAGGAAGGTCCTTCGATTAAGACCTGTCGCGGCTAAGTTTGTAAAGATGGTTGTCAGAAGTGGTTCATGAACATATTTTTGGTTGGACAATTGGTTGCACACGGGGCCGCTGATTGATATCTTTGGAGATAATGGTCCTCAGAATATTTGGAATTCATCAAAACGCAAAAGTCTCAACGGTGATTAGGGATAATGATTAGATAATTAGGCGGACACGTAATGCTACTGTTCAAGAACTCTATAATCAGCTTCGACAACTACCGGTTCAACAATTATCGAGGGGGGAGGATCATGCGTTATGGAAGCAGAAGTCAAACGTTTACGATCGTAAGTTCTCCTCAAAACGAACTTGGCATCAGATTCGAGTTACAAACCATGTAGTTGAGTGGTATAAATTGGTATGGTTTCCGCAGTCAATCCCCCGTCAACGGTTCATAGTGTGGCTTGCATATCGTAATAAACTCTCTACGGGTTCTCGCATGAGGCAGTGGGATGCTATTCAACCGTGTCCTCTTTGTGGTGAGACGAATGAGACACGTGATCATTTATTCTTTGCTTGCCCGTACTCCTATACTGCTTGGGATATGCTTTACTCTACCATTCTTGCAGCAAGAATCAATCCCGATTGGACTATGATATAATGCGTTTTTGGCGCATTCTAACTTTTGTTTTGTAGGGTTTTATCGAGTCTTTCTTTCTCTTTTGAGTCATTTTAGGTCTAAAGGAGGCTTGGGAACATGGATTTGAGTTATTAGGGGTCATTGGAGTAAACAGGACGAATCTGCAGAAAAGATGGCGTTTCGAAAGACCGAGCACCTGCTCGGCCTGGAGCGAGCACCTGCTCGAACGAGGGCTCGAAGAGTGGAAGCTCCTTGGAAATAGGACCGACCGATCCGCTTCCAGGGACCAACCGGTCCCGCCTGAAGACTTGAAGATGGAAGGCCCGCAGGAATCAGGACCGACCGGTCTAAGACCAGACCGACCGGTCGGTCACCCAGATCTGATTTTAACATACTTTTAATTATAAATAAGAGGTAACCACCTTAAAAACGGGGGGGGGGGGGGGGGGGGGACAATTTTTCATTCCATTTTGCACGTTACTTTTTGAGACTCTTTCCATTGTTCTTTGCTTTTGGATTCAAGATTTGAAGATTCATTTCAAAACATCTATTGAGAAGAATTCTAAACCCCTTACCTCTTTCATTATCATTATGAATTTTTCTCCATTGCTTGCTGCGTTTTTATTCTCAATGATCGAGTAGTCTCTTAGCTAGATTGAGGTTTTCAATGGTGATTTAGGATTGTTAGTTACTGAGCCAAATAGGGTTGCATAATCATATATCTTCATCAATAGGGATTCTTCATGCTTAGATTAATACTGATCACTTAATCTATGAATACAAGTTAAACTTATTCACGACATTGCTCTAGGTTGCTAGATAAACCATTGGTGAGCAATTGGTGTGTAACCAACGACAGTTGATTGTTACCATCAATTGTGAACAAATTGAACCAACTCTTAATGCTTGTCCGCATCTCTGAATTCAAACGACAGTTTAGGCATTTAGGTTGTTAGCCAAAGATATTGATGCATCACGACAGTGGGGCAATACTGCTTTTATGTTTGAGTTCTAGACCGTACTTAAATTGAATCCTTAATAGTTGCTCAGTCCTTAGTCCGAATTCACCGGCGAATGACCTTGATCTAGTGCTTTTCTTTATTGAATTTACTTCGTTTAATTTGCTGTTTCATTTTTCTTTGTTTCATTGCAACCAATCCCCATTTTATCTTAGCTTTAATTTAAAATCCATAATTTCATAGTGTAACCTTGGTCTCTGTGGATTCGATACCTATTATACTACTGCAATTGTCTGTGCACTTGCGGATTTATTTTGGGTTAAAACTTTGTAGACATCAAGTTTTTGGCGCCGTTGCCGGGGACCAATTGCGTTACCTTTGAAATTCGCTTTTATTTATAGTCTAAGAATTTTGCTAATTTCGCTTTTGTTTTTATTTTCTTTTGCGTGTATCTCAGGTGGCGAATCCAGCCAACATGGGCGACGAAACCGACAATCGAGCTGCAAATGGTCATGTAGCTGCTGCTATTCGGAGAATGGAACAACAAATAGCTCAATTGCATCAGCAGCAGTAACCACAACAGCATCGTACCATTGGGGATATGGACAATCCTCATGCTGTTTATCGGAACCGAGCGACAATCGTTCCATCTGCTGTTGAGGGGCAAGACAATGAGATTAAGCCTCATATGATATCACTGGTTAAGCAGCACTTGTTCCATGGACTTCCCGCGGAAATTCCGGTGGACCATATAGAGAACTTCGAGGAGATTTGCTCCACAACAGACTCTAATAGAATGAACCAGGATTTCCTGAAATGCAAGCTTTTCCCTTTCTCACTCGCGGACAAAACCTCCCGTTGGCTCAAGTCGCTACCAGCTGGATCCATCATGACTTGGCCGCAATGTATAGCAGCATTCTTGAACCACTTCTACACCAAAACCATGACCGCGAGTCTAAGGAACAGGATCTCCACGTTCCAACAACGTTCAGGAGAGTCCTTTAGTGAGGCATGGGAATGGTTCAAGAAGTACAAGAGGAAATGTCCACACCATGGGTTTACCGATGAGAAATTGCTTAGTATCTTCTATGATGTTGTTGATCGTGATTTTAGGAACACTTTGAATGCTGCGAGTAATGGTGATTTTATGACCAGGACCAAGGAAGGAGCATATCAATTGATAGAGAACTTGGCTGCAAGTTCCACGAATCGCTGCCATGACCATAATGAGCCTATATATGTCAGCAGTGTTGAGTCATAGAGGATTGATGAGCTGACAGCGAAAGTAAACCTGGTGTTGAAGAGGAATCAGAAGAGTGTTAAGCTTTGTGAGAACAAGGGGGACGAGCAGTACATTGAGGTGAACTATGTGGGTGGAGACCATGTGCTTTCAAGCTTTCAAGCTTACGCACCTATCCCTCAAGATGAACTGAAGTCCCTTATGCAATTGGCTTTACTCAACCAGCAGAAATCTGCTAACGAGATCATTGCCATGATGGACGGCATGTATAACAATCTCAACAGTAAGATAGAAGCTATTTGCACTCGTGTGAAGAAGCTTGATATTCAGGTCGCTCAAACCGCTGGAGCAGTCAAGAATCCACAAGGAGCACCTGCTCCAGGAGAGAAAAAGGATGAAGAGGTTGTTGGACCGTCTTCCGTAGTGCTCCGACCGAATGAGCTCGTTAATAAGGTTAGGTCACATGTTTACACCCCCACAGTCCCTTACCCATTTCCACCACCATTGAGGATATTACCTAAGGTTGAAGACACTGGGAAATTCTTTGTTCCATGCTCCATTGAAAGAGTTGAGTTTGAAGAAGCTCTTTGTGATTTTGGTTCTTGTGTGAATCTCATGTCAAGGGCTATTGCAGAGAAGTTGAAAATTGCTAAGGTAGAACCTAGTCATATGACTCTTAGATTTGCAAACTCTTCCACAACAACATCGTATGACATCATTCACAATTTACCTGTCCGAATAGGGGATTGCCTAGCTCGAACTAATTTTCAGGTTGTAGAGATGAGAGAAGGTTACGATACGTCTCTACTCCTTGGGAGACCATTCATGGCTACGGTGGGTGCAATCATTGATATGCCTAATAAGCGACTCTCTTTTTCCAAGGTCAACGAAAAGGTTTTCTATAGAGCCATTCCCAAAAGAACCACCACTCGCGCCTCCTGCATCTCGGCAGTAGAAAGAGAGGACCTGTCAGTCGATGTTGTCAAAGAGCTCGGTGATAAGAGTGAGATCAATGGAGTTTTAGATGGAAATCATTCTCATATCGCCAAGACACTTAGGGAGAAGACAAAGGTGCAGGGAAACGTACAATGCAAAAGGATCAAGGGTGATCCTAAAATAACTTTGATACCTCAGGTATGTGATGAAAACTCGGTTGAATACAAGGTGAAGTGCAAAGGTACTCCTAAGCCTTTCTCCAGATTTAGAGCTATTCTTCCATTAGAGTTGAAAGAGAAGGGTGTTGGTGTTGTGAATGGAATGCTGAGCAAGGTTCTGCAACTCAACGTAAGCGATCAAAGAGCAAGTAGACCACGCCTCCACCCACCTCCATCGAGCCCTGATCCGGAAAAGAAAATCTCTAATCCTCCTATGGATTTTGCTCACGCCTAAACGTTGTACAACGTCTAGCTAAAGATGCTAAACAGAGCGCTTGGTGGGAGGCAACCCACTTGTAAGTGTAAATACGTTCTTTTGATTTTCGTTCCTTTTTACGTTTATTTTTGTTTTTCCTTAGGAATTTTCGTCAAGGACGTTTGGATTCGGATTCTGAATTTCGGATCGGTCGGTCCCCAAGTCGACCGTTCGGTCTGGCGTGCGTACATGGATCAAGAAATGTCACTGGAATTTGGACTGGTCGGTCCACGTGTGCCGACCGATCGATCCCCCTCATCCCACAGATCATCCGAGGTCCCTGGAATTACGACCGGTCGATCCGAATACGTAGACCGGTCGATCCCCCTACGTCCCGCAGAACAGGTAAGTCTCTGGAAAGCAGACCGACCGGTCCAGTATCGGGACCGGTCGGTCCCGTCCCAGGTAAGTTAAAATTTTTTGGTTTTTTCGGTTTAAACCGGTTTGGTTCACTTGATTTGAACCGGTTTTCCCTATAAACACAAAAAAACTCGCGACCACACCTCCATTCCCGATCAAAATCGCAACCCTCATCTCTTTGTTGTGTTCTTGGTGATTTTGCTCTAAAAACTTCATCAAAGCCTAACTTCTAGAGTTCTTACCCATATTGAATGATTTTTGGCTCTAATTCACTTAGTTTTTCAAGCTCTATTTGATTATACCATCAATTTGTTCGATCTGCATGGTATGAAGTTACTATTTGGATGAGAAATTTTCGGGTTTTGGGGTTTTTCTTTCTCTTTGGGTATTTCCGTTTATTTCACTTGTTTCTCACTCTCAATTGGTTCGATTCTGCAGCCATGGGTCGTACTGGATGTCCACTCGCCAACAATTCACCACTCGAAGATGGATTGGACGAAGAACATGAAAATCGAACTAAGCGTGCTCACGACAAACCAAAGAGATCGACGAGAAAGGAAAAGGGCAAAGGGATAGCAAGCTCTAGTCAATCGGATGCTCCGTGACAATCGCGAAGTTTGAACGTTCAATGGCCAAGACCAGACGGTATTCCTTTCCCTGGAATCAAAATTCACCCTAAGTTAGAACAGAAGGAATTATTTAGTGAACCATCTTATGCGAACAAACTGAAAGGAGATGGTTGGGTTAGGTACAATAGCATATGCTATAACGGTTTGCTAAATGTTGAGATGTTGCCCACTAGAGTATTATGTCATCAGATGCTGGAAGGATTGGGTATATTGGACGAAGTACTTGCTGTTCTCGATCGCATGGGTTTTGGGACAATGGCTACATACCAGTATCCGTTATATCCTGATCTGGTACGACAGTTTCTTGCTTCCTGTGAGGTCTATTATCCATATATGGCTCATAAGACAGTTGATAGAGGATCCCTCACTTATGTGATCCAAGGGATTGAGTATGTGATCTCCCTTCGGGACTTGTGTACTATCTATGGTTTTGACGAAAGTAATACAAGTCCGGAGTTCCCTGATCGTCACTTTTTTCCTCAAAGTGACCGACTATGGAAATTGATCGGTATGGGTCCCGTAATGTCACGTAGCATGAAGCTCACCCTTATCAGGAACCCAATTATCCGTATTGTTGCAAAGGCTCTGGGTACTACCATGTTCTGCAAGGAGGAGCCAGGAGCTGTGCATCTTGATGAGTTATTCCTGCTGCATTTGGGGATGCCAGAGTTTGTGTCAGAGATTTACACAGAGCGTCCTCGCAACCAGCACACTAACTTCAGAGCAGCATTTGCACATTTCTTGACAGAGAGGAAGTTCAGGAGTCTAGCTGGACCTGGGCAGAGCAAGCAGGAAGTATGTGGGAGTCTCCTCACACCCATCTTTAAATTCCATGAGATTGATATGAGCGACACTGAGGAAATCCTTGCGCCTTCACTCCTGGATATGCAACATTTGACTCAGAGTAGATGGATAGTTGGAGGGAAGTGGCGATACTTTGATTTGGATGGGATTCAACGCTCCATTTCGTTACCTAGTGAGCACGCAAAACTCACTTCCATGGATAACGTGAGATTTTTACAGATCCAGATGCACCTTTGTGGTGCCGAAAGCACCGCCATGTTAGTAGAGGTGCTAGCACGGCGGGTACTAGTAGTGGTACCTCCCCGCCTGAGCAGAGCTACCAGCTTCCACCGTACGAAAACTAGTTCGCCGTCTCTCCACTTCGCGACACATGGACTACATCCGAGTACAGGCAGTGGCACCACAAAAGTCTTTAGAAGATGCACAGTATGATGTCCACCATTTGGGGTGCTCTTTCTTGTTCCCGAGGCACAGATGCAGTAGGAGGA
Organism: Draba incana; assembly: GCA_963576765.1. Lineage (NCBI taxonomy): Eukaryota > Viridiplantae > Streptophyta > Magnoliopsida > Brassicales > Brassicaceae > Draba > Draba incana. The sequence continues at coordinate 9,343,575 of OY755211.1, read as the reverse complement.
TCAGGCATTGCTGGAAGCCACATGCCCTCGCCTGTTGGACCTTCTACAACGATGAGATCAGATGATGACGCTATGGTAGCTGACTCCGAGGACACTGCGGATTCTGACGAGTCTCATGAGTTCTCATGACGAAGTTAGATTTTCTTCCTTTTATTTTTCTCTTCGTTTTATTTTTCCTTCTTTTATTAGCCTTTCCTTTAGATTTTATTTTACACCGGGACGGTGTACAGTAAGTCTGGGGGGGGGGGCGTGCTATTAGTACTAATTATGTTTTCTTATGTCTTATTTAGTCTCGCTTTTATTCTCATTTTTTGGTTTTATTGAGTCAACCCTTTGTAGGGAATCAGGACTTTATCTTATGATGATATTTGAATTATCTATGTTTAATCTTCTCTCTAGTGACCATTTTTACAGAGCATGGGTACAAGGAACAACTAGAACACTTCGATGCACTATTAACCAAGTTTCAGATTGACCAAATTTTCTCTCGTTGTTGGCACTAGTTTAGGGAAACAAATTATATTCAGGACTCCTTATTCTGTTTACCACTCTTGTTGATCCTGAATAGCTAGCTCATTTTTAGCTAGTACCCTCCTTAACCACTACCTCTTTTCAGACTCCTTGCCTTCTTGTTACTTCATTGTCACATGTGTAGCATATGCGCAAAAGGGCCAGAGAGAATCGAGTCGACACTGCATCTAAATCACTCTTTCAGAAGACTGAGCACCTGCTCCAAAGGATCGAACACCTGCTTCCATTTTCAAAAAGATGATTTTATACTAAGGAAGGAATAGCAATGATGAGCTCCACTTGGGTACGTACAACACTCCTATTTATATTCGTGTTTGAGAGACACACGCTTGTAATGTATGTTCCTCTTCATCATCATCTAAAAAAAAAAAAAAAAACGATGATGAAGAGTGGTGAATCTGTAAAATAGAAAAAGTGTCTCTCTACACAGTAAGTATACCCAAGGTGGATGATTAGCCGAATGAGACGTTAGAGAGTTTGGAGAAGAAAGAGTGGTTTAGAGAATGTGGATATCAACGTACTCATTCTCTCTTGCAATTTTGTGCGATATCCTGCATCCTCTACGAAACATCGGGTAACCCTTAAACACTCTAAACACCTTGAACTCCACCTCCAAATGGCCTTAAACCCTTAGCTCCGTCTTCCCTAATATGATGCCTTTAGCGAGATCCTCATGCATACTTTGAATGCGTTGAGTTTGTGTTTGGGAAATGGCCTGGTTGAGAAATGTGTCGAGGATGTTTTGGTAAAGCTTTGCTATTTGTAATCTGAATTATGTGGTCTGCAGATTGAAGATTTTAAACTCGGTTCACTGAGGATAAAAGAGTTCCCGCGTTTTCAAACCCTTCTCCTTTACTTACTTCTGGATTTGTTTGAGGACAAACAAGGATCTAAGTCTGGAAGAATTGATATAATGCGTTTTTGGCGCATTCTAACCTTTGTTTTGTAGGGTTTTATCGAGTCTTTCTTTCTCTTTTGAGTCATTTTAGGTCTAAAGGAGGCTTGGGAACATGGATTTAAGTTATTGGGGGTCATTTGAGCAAACAGGACGAATCTGCAGAAAAGATGGCGTTTCGAAAGACCCAGCACCTGCTCGGCCTAGAGCGAGCACCTGCTCGCACGAAGGCTCGAAGAGTGGAAGCTCCCTGGAAACAGGACCGACCGATCCGCTTCCAGGGACCGACCGGTCCCGCCTGAAGACTTGAAGATGGAAGGCCCGCTGGAATCAGGACCGACCGGTCGGTCACCCAGATCTGATTTTAACCTACTTTTAATTATAAATAAGAGGTAACCACCTTGAAAACAGGGGGGGGGGGGACAATTTTTCATTTCATTTTGCACGTTACTTTTTGAGACTCTTTCCATTGTTCCTTGCTTTTATATTCTAGATTTGGAGATTCATTTCACAACATCTATTGAGAAGAATTCTAAACCCCTGACCTCTTTCATTATCATTATGAATTCTCTCCATTGCTTGTTGCATTTTTATTCTCCATGATCGAGTAGTCTCTTAGCTAGATTGAGGTTTTCAATGGTGATTTAGGATTGTTAGTGACTGAGCCAAATAGGATTGCATAATCATATGTCTTCATCAATAGGGATTCTTCATGCTTAGATTAATACTGATCACTTAATCTATGAATACAAGTTAAACTTATTCACGACAGTGCTCTAGGTTGCTAGATAAACCATTGGTGACCAATTGGTGTGTAACCAACGACAGTTGATTGTTACCATCAATTGTGAACAAATTGAACCAACTCTTAATGCTTGTCCGCATCTCTGAATTCAAACGACAGTTTATGCATTTAGGTTGTTAGACAAAGATATTGATGCATCACAATAGTGGGGCAATACTGCTTTTATGTTTGAGTTCTAGACCGTACTTAAATAGAATCCTGAATAGTTGCTCAGTCCTTAGTCCGAATTCACCGGCGAATGACCTTGATCTAGTGCTTTTCTTTATTGAATTTACTTCGTTTAATTTGCTGTTTCGTTTTTCTTTGTTTCATTACAACCAATCCCCATTTTATCTTAGCTTTAATTTAAAATTCATAATTTCATAGTGTAACATTGGTCTCTGTGGATTCGATACCTATTATACTACTGCGATTGTCTGTGCTCTTGCAGATTTATTTTGGGTTAAAACTTTGTAGACATCAGACTATTACGACTCGCTCTCTATTGCGTAATCATCTTTCACCGATTGATACTATGCTAGTTCGGCTAGCTTTCCAATCAACAATCTACTGGATTTGGAGGGAAAGGAATGGGAGATGTCATGATAAACCGCATCATCAACCTTTATATTTGGCGCATGTCATTCATAAAGATATACGAAACCGCCTCATCTCCTTGCAACATTCAGACTTGGAGGACGCTCCAGAAGCAATAGGGAGGTAGGATTCAACATTTCGGTCCCTCCTTTAATTCATCATCTCGCTAGAAAATATTTCAATATTTACCGTCTTAAGCATTTGAACTCTCTCTTTTGGACCAATTATGTTTGTAACTCTTTTTTTTTGTTTATAAATCAATATCACATTTAAACAAAAAAAAAAACATTTGATTTTCTTTTTAGTTGATTTTATTTATATGCTAATTATGAAATTGACATGGATATTTATACATGGACAGTTCAAATTCTGGGTCCTCAGTAGACCAAATGGTAATGTTTTCAAGATCAACGCAAGGGATCTCTCAATCGAGTGGTCGGAGAATCCTGACCATTGGACGTGGCTCCCTCTCCCGACCAAAAATCCAAAGTAAAATCTTCTCTCACTTACATTATTTATTAGATAAATTTAGAGAAATATCATATAATACCTCATAAAATCTTTGTTTACTAAAAATATCACAATCGCATTAGAATACTCTTTTTAGACTTTTAGGAAGCTTTCGTACAACTGATAATATATGGGGGTTTCTTGTAAGTTTACTCCGTAGTCATATTTTGTGGTAATTTTAGTAAAAAAGTGTGATATTATTTATCGAACATGCTCCATCTATATGTGGTATAGAAAATGATATGGTCATGATAACCTTGTTTGTACGATCCTTTTAACTATAAATATTATATAAATGGTGAAAGATTTTTTTATATAAGCACATGAAATGAACGTTAATTTTGATATAAATATATATATACTAGGTTAATTGTAACAGTTAATAGATTTTAAATTTTTTTTGATTATATGTAAATGAATTTCAATATTGCTCTAAGATTGTTGATATTATTAGACAACAAAATTATCAGATGGAAAGAATTGTGGGTATGTAATTTTGATTTTGTTTAGAATTGTCTAATATTTTGTTTCTATACAATATCTCCTATTCAAATATGCATAAACGAAATTTAAAATCGCATGGTGTATATTCAAATTTGCAATTATTTTGTATAAGAATGTGTTCTACCTAAGATAAGAAAAACCGTATAAACTGAACCAAATCATAATTCACCCATTCGAACCTAACCAAAACATATAATAATCCGAATGGATACAAAAGAAATTCTACACTAAATTACCTAAACAATCTTTAGTTAAAAAAATTCAAACCGAAGCAACCAAAAATTACTGAAACTTATTACTTTGTTTCTATATTTATATATTTTGAATTAATTAGCTAATTTTTTATCTCATAGTATTTAGTCTAGTGTTGCTCACATAGTTTTAGTAATAGTATCTTTTATGTTTTAATGTAGTACCAAAGTTTTTAGTTGTTAACCCATATGCTTGCAAACATAATCGAATAATGTTTTTTTTAAAAATCTTAAATGTGTTTAGTTATATATAAATTACTGTTAAAATATATGTTGAAAAATTATTTTACATGCTCATAAATTTCATACAAATTTTACTTTTGTTGGACTATATATTCATTAGTGGCAATTTAAATTTATTATTATTTAATGTACTAATTTGGAAATAATAATTCTGGCAAGTACATAAATATTAAAGGGCAATTCTCAAAAATGCCACCATTTTTTGAAAAATTCCAAAATACCATTTTTTGTTCAAAATTCCAAAAATACCACAAAATTAAAATGAAGTTTTAGTGAACCCGAACCTAAAATTTTAAGTTACAAATCTATTGAATATCAATTTTTGTAATTGTAGTATTTTTAGAATTATTGAAAAAGTGGTTTTTTGGCATTTTTAAAAATTGCTAGCATATTAGGGAATTCCTCATATTTAAATTTGTTTGGCAAATGAATTTAGAGTATATTTGGAAATAATTTTGTTTGGTAGTGAGTATAGTTTATTTAAAGAAATGAAAAGTAAAAATGTTAAGAAAATTTGTGGTGAAGACACCTAAGCTAAATTAGCCTAGAGTGCTTCTTCTTTAATTTATAGAGGATATATTCCACCATTTTTTGAACAGTACCAAAAATAATACATTTTGTTCAAAGTTCCAAAAATACCATAAAATTAAAATGAAGTTTCAACATTCAAAACTAAACCCTAAACTCCAAATGCAAACCTTTTCACCTAAAACTATAACATAATTTGCGAATAATGAACCCAAACAAAAAAATTTAAATTATATATCCAATGAAAATCAATTTTTGTATTTGTGGTATTTTTAGAACTATTGAAAAAGGTATTTTTGGAAAATTTCAAAATATAGTAGTATTCTAGGGAATTTCTATATATATAATATATATATTTTAAAGATATTTTCCAATTTTTATTATTTATTACTACTAAACACTATATTTATTTCACAGTGAATCAATGGTCGAAACTGCGTTTTTGAGAAAAGCTAGCTGGAAAGTTTGACACACGTTATCTGACCCCGAGGACATGGTACGAGGTGGTGTTCACGGTGAAGTTGGATTACGCCTGGGAGACACCTGTGAAGCTGAAGCTGGTCTTGCACAGTAATCGGAAGAAAACGTTAGAGCGGAGTGTGGATATGGTAGATTACATGAGTAAAAAATGGGTTGATTTTCTTGTCGGCGAGTTCACCACATCAAGGAAAAACATTGGGGAAATCTCTTTTGCAATGTACGAACACCAGTGTCAATTGTGGAACTCAGGGCTCTGCGTCAGGGTGTTGTAATTCGTCCCAAACACTAAGTCATTTATGAGCATGTTGGACCCCTCTCTCTCTCTCTTCATCCATCCATTTAAGTATTGTACCATATCCATATGCATGTGTTGTGTTTCGTAAAAATATAAGCTCCCCCAGTGAAGCATATGATATACTAGAAAAAGTCCACGCATTGCGTGGAAAAACTATTTATATAAATTTTAAAATTATTTTACTGTATATAAGTGATATTTAAAAAATATTCTCACAAATTATATTTTTAAAAATCAAAATATAAAACTATATGATAATATATTTGAACATTTTATTAGAATTAAAGACAAACAATATGTTTTATCTTATTATTTTATTTGACAAAAAAAACTAATTTTGTATTTGACTTGAAACTAAATTAGTGAATTTTCTTATTTATGTTAAGGTAAAGTGATTTTATACTATTTTCATATTGATATATTATAAATAAATTGATTCCTATCACGGTAAAATGTTCAGATTTCCTAATTATCTTCAATAATAAATTGATTAGATTTTGTAATTTTATTGTAGTAAGTAAATGCGGACGTTAAATTTAGATAAGATCAATATGATGGTAAAATAATTAATAATTTGTTGAATTTAAATAATCAAAATGTTATATGGGCGTTTAAAAATTAAATGTTGAATTATAATTGATAAATAAATGGAAATATTAATTTTGGAAGTTTAGGAATTAATACCAATCAAGAATGATCATTATTAGAGGTATATATATTTATTTAATTAAATAGATTCCACATTACAAAAAAATAAAAATATTTGGCATTTCAAAATATTTCTTACTTTTGTGAATGAATTTTAGAAAAACTTTTAGTAGCGGGTTATATATGTTTCCATCTGTGATATACAAGTGTCTTTAGTAGTCTAGTAATTCTTCTCCACTTAAATTATTGAGGTTTGCTGGGTTCGAAACCTAGAAAAAATATTTTAAACTTTTTTTTTAAAATAAAATTTTGTAAAGAAAGAGATGACATGTGTCGTCTTGTCAGAGCTTGTTGGCTTTTGAAAAACCTTAAAATATTATAAAGATATTGCCATATATTGTTACATTTTCATTTTAAGAAAATTAAGCTTTTGCGTATATATGAACACCTATTTTTGGTCGTTACCGAATGGTGGGTCAAATGAGACCGATTGTAAGCAGTGTTTAGACTTGTAGAGGTTCGAGACGAGTTAAAATAATGACCCATGTCCAATATATTTTTTAAATTTAGTTTTAAACAATAGAAGTTACTTAAAACGAAAACTAAGATGAATAAAATTAAAAAACCTACAAAAAGAATTTTAACATTAAAAAGGAATCATCTAATAATCTTCTTTTCTATGAATTCTTTCACCAATCTCTCATAATCATTTTGTCTAACCAACTCCCTCTCTATAGATATGATAGCCAAGTCATTCAACCTTTCGTGTGACATAGTTGATCGCAAATCAGACTTTACCAGCTTTATCTTTGAAAAGCTTCTTTCAGCAGTGGTAACTGAGATTGAAATCGTCAACAATATTCGATAAGCAATCCATGAATTAGGATAACAACCTTTTATGCTTTTCAAAAGTTTAGCACTTCGACCGGTCTTTTATATTCTCTTGGCAAAACGTCTCTTATAACTTTTAGCTCAATTAGAGGCAACACATTTACTCGCAGCGTAAGAACCAAAGAAGAAGATGAATTTGAGGGAGAAGCTCAAATTTGATTTCAATTTTATCGTTGAAGGTTTGTTTGGTGGATGTGAGGAAAAAAGAATTAGAATCTTATGGTTAAGTATGTCAACAAATAAATCAACGATAAAACCAAAAAAAATGGGAAAAATTCCCATCCTTGAAGTTTTGAACTCAGCTCAAGCAAATATCGTGGAATATGTCAAATATGTAAACAACTACATTACTACTAACTTTTAAAATTTTGGGGCCTCTATAATTTATATATTAATCGGGGGCGTAAAACCAATGCCTTTTTGCCAACCCCTTAGGCACGGACCTGATTGTAGCGGATCGATGGATTATCTATTTTGATTTGTCATTTTTTTCCCCTAAACTAAACCAAACAAAATTAAATGATATTATTTATTTATTAGATTTATCATCATACTACCATCATATATCATACCATCATCACCATATCCTTGTCATCAGAACATCATCATCATTCATCATCTCCGTATGATCATATAATTATCATCCTGATATTATATTTATACAGTCATCATGATCATCATCACCACCGTGAAAATCATGATTCTGCAAATTTTCACAAAAAACATAATTACACAGTTCTCTAAAAAACCACCGTGGTTCCATGTTTTTTTTTTTGCTAGAAACAATTAGAATCCACATTAAATCTCTCTAAACAAATTTTATTACATTATGCCAAAAGCATAAATATACAATTTTTTTTGCTAAAAACGTGTTTTCACAGTTATTCTGCCTAAACGAGATTATATAATTTTTTGCCAGTGATCCAACAAATTTCTTACATAAACATTTATATATATATCTCTTCAAAAGCATTACACAGTTGTTCACCAAAAATACGAGTCAAAACTTTTCTTACCAAAAACGGGATAGTGTAATATTTTTGGGTCAAAACGGGATAGTGAACTCCACAAAAAAAACGTGTTGTAATTTCTGCCAAAAACGGGATAGTGATTCATAGTTTTTTTTACAACAAACACGATGCAAAATTTCCACAAAAACGTGTTTATGTAATTTCTGCCAAAAACATAATTTAATATTTTTTCATGTTGTTGTAAAAAAAGCGATTATGTAGTTTCCGGGCCAAACATATAATAATTTTTTCTGCCAAATACAGAATTTCGCCTGTCAAACAATCATCTAGTGATTTGCATAACTAATCTGTTAAATCGATTGACTCGACCCATACTCTCTTCACCCATTTAAAATTATGGTTTGGGTTAGGTTGTTCATATGACATCTCTATCTATCTTTGGTCAAGTTTATGGCAAATCTTCTCTGATATGCGACTCAAAATTTAAAACAAATTTGTTTCCTTTTTTTTTAGCGTGTGGGGACAAGAGAAGAAGTCAAGTTAACTTGTTTTCATGTCTTCTTCTGCAACTTATCAAGCATATATAGTAATGACCATGCATGACGATAGTACTATCAATTTTAACTAAACAGATACACAGTTTCGATCGAACTCCTTTTGTTTACAAGAAAAAACTCTCCAATGGCCGGAGCTTCTTCTTCTGCGGTTGTATCGTTGATCCCAAGATCCCCACCGGGACCTCAAGTGTTCATCAGTTTCTGGGGAAAAGATTTACGCAAAAGCTTAATCAGCTTTCTTGTGCCTGCCTTGAAAGATAAAAACATCAACGTGTTTACAGACGAACAAGAAGAGAGGGGCAAATTCCTAATCAGCCTATTTGAAAGGATAAGCGAGTCGAAAGTAGCGTTGGTTATCTTTTCTGAAGGATACACCGAGTCAAAATGGTGTTTGGACGAGCTGGTAAAGATCAAGGAATGCATGGATCAAAAGAAACTCATAGCGATTCCCATCTTTTACAAGGTTGATCCCTTTGAAGTGAAATGTCTCAGAGGAAAATTCGGCGATCAATTCAGGGATCTAGGACATAGATATCGACATGAACCGGAAAGATTGCAGAAATGGACGGAAGCTTTGAATTCTGTTTCCGAAACGTTTGCCATGTCCTTGTCAAAATACAGGTTATTATTTTTCCCTTTTTATGTTCTTATCACTTGACAAATACTAGTAGATATGATTATTTGTGTTCGGATACTAGTTATAGTTTAATTCTATTAGATTTTGTCTATAACCAATTCATGGTAGTCTCTAGTGGTTGAAGATTCTCTAGGTTCGAGTCCATAGTTGGCCATGCCTTAAATGGCAAGGAAACATGAATTCCCACAGGTCCCAGGGATTAACAAAAAAAAAGGGAAAGCTAGTTGACCCATTATTTATTTTATTTATTAGTAGTGGGAAATCCGATCAAGATTTCATAAGTTCAATCGTCAAGGAGGTTAAGAAAGTGCTGCCGAATATCTCCAAAGGAATGAATGGAGAAAATGACCACGATTTCTCTGTCACTGGAAGAAAACTCACTGTTACTACGTACGAGGCACCAAAGTAAGAGCTTGTCTTATGATTTTGTTGCTCTATCCGCTTTGGCCATAGCTGATATTTTTCTGAATTATACGTAGAGTTCTACTGGTATGTTAACATGTCCATCTTTTAGCAGGATCCGACTCAAATACGATTTCTTTTCCTTTAATTTTGTAGCTATATACAAATTTGGGCCTAAATTTTATTAAAAGCTGGTATTTTACTACATTTTATATAGGGTTAATTAGGCTACTAACAAAATTTTGAATTATAATTAGTATACTAACCATGTAATAAATATAACTGAGAGACTAGCAAATGACATTGGTGTTTTGACTCTTTTATCCTCTAATTATTTGTGTGGCTTGGAAATGTTACATGAGAACTCATAATCTATCTATACTATGTAAAAAGTTGATATTTCTGTACTAATTCATGGTTACATGGAAGAATATGTTATATGTTGTTAATAAACCAAGTAGAACAAAGGGAAAGTCATCATATGTAGGTCTGAGCTTTATTTTTATTTACTATGTAAGCAATTATAAATTAATAATTAGTGTGGACCAGATTTGTGTATGTGTGTTTGTTGTACATTTAAGCTTCACGTTTCTATACTACTAGATGACTCCCGCGTAATACGCAGATTAAATAATTCTTAAACAAAAAACATTCTAATTAGTTAAAAAATAAAATTTGTTAAGATATTTTTTACGACCATTCAATTCATTTTAATTTGATTGAATTTTTATAAATTGGGAAAGACTGTACTGTGGTTATATATTGCTAAAATGCTCGATATTTTATTTCATTTTGGTATAATTGTTGTGAATTTAAATTTTTTGAATATAATATCTAAAATATTATTAATATATGATTTTTGTGATTGTAAATTGTTTTTTGTATTGCTCAAAACATGAAAGTTTGCGATCATATAAATTATATGGAAACATTTAAAAATCGAAAAAGAAAAAGCTAAAATGTTTATTTACTTTTAAAACATATTTTTGAATTTTTTTTTGTTTTAAAATATGTTATTTTAGGAAATCAAAACGCAAAGAGAAATAATTTTAAAATAATGGGTACTAATTTGTTTTATTATATCTATGAAATAAAAGATTTTTTTTATTATTGAAAACATATGAAATAATTCACTGATATGTGTCTTTCCATATTCGATGTCACATTTTTTATATAACATCGTCGAAATATTTTGTAATATTTACTTACTAATTATGAAATATAGAGAGATTCCATGTCACATTTAGAAGGATTCCATGTCACATTCAGAAGGGTGCCATGCCACATTGTTTTGTGAAATCACCTCTTGAATAATGTATAGGAAATGTGGACAATAAATTTGAAAATATGTCAAAGGATTCAATTGGTTAGATTTCCATATTTAAGTTGATATGGTAATTAATATACATATACTTAATACCAAATTTATTAGGAAAATCTCGAATATGAATTGTCCAAAGGGTTCGTTTTGTTTAGATTTCCATAATTTAATTGATACGGTAAATAATATACGAATCTTGTGGACAATTTATTATGAGAAATCTCGGTTATTAATTCACTACAAGAAAACACAGATTTAGCGTCGAATTTTAGCGTCGAATCTAATCCGACGCTAAAATAGCGTCGATTTTGCGTCGTAATAGTGTCCACAACAAAATTCGACGCTAAATCGACGCTAATTAGGGACGAAACACTTCGAGGCTAAATCGTTGCTAAATCGCGTCGATTTAGCAACGATTTACCTACGAAAGTCCAAATTCGAGGCTAAATCGATGCAAAATTTGCGTCGATTTAGCGTCGAACGCATAGCGTCGATTTTAGCGTCGAATATAGCGTCGAATTTGGTTAGTAGATGACACATTTAACACGGTCCAGCTACTTATACCACCAGCCTTAGAATTCATATCCCAAGTTAAAATTTTTTATATATACTCAATTCTCAAATCAAATATACAAACCTAAAATAATTTTAACAATAAAGTTCTAATCTTTACAATATAATAAATTCTCGAAAGTGAATTGATTCCAAAGGGTGGATTTAGCCCCATAATCTACTCCTTACCATATTTGGCATTCAGAGTATATTATGAGGCTAAATCAGCTCTTTGGTATCAAAGTTTCTGTCAAAACCAAACATTTATAACCATTAATTAGTAGGGTAAAAGGTAAATTTCATATATTATATTGTAATGTCTAGGATTTAGGATTCATAAAACCTAAATAAATAAAAAAAATGTTTAAACGCTATCGATATATGTAGCGGATTTAAAATCTTTAAACGGTATCAAATGTTTTTGTATATGGTACGATTTATTTAACCTAAATCCTAAACATTTAAAACATTGATTTAGCGTCGAATTAGCATCGAATCACAAAATTCGACGCTAATTCGACGCTATGTTACAACACTTCACCTCTCTCACCGCCTCTCTCTCTCCCTCTCCTCTCCCTCACGCCGCCTCTCTCTCTCCCTCCCCTCTCCCTCTCCCTCTCCCCTCCTCTCCTCTCCCTCTCCCTCTCCCTCTCCTCTCCCTCTCCCTCTCCCTCTCCTCTCCCTCTCCCTCTCCTCTCCCTCTCCTCCCTCTCTCCTCACGTCTCCTGTCCGTCCCCGCCGCTGCCGGATCTTCTCCTTCCGCCGCCGCCGGCTCAACGGTTCCTCCGGTTCTCCTTCCGACGATATGGTACATATTTTTTTTTTTTTTAAATTGTTTATATATATTTGTAATTTGTAATAAATTAGTTATGAAATTGATTTTCAAAATATGTGGTAATTAGATTAGGATATAGATTAGTAATTTTAGAAATAGTAGTAATTTGTAATAAATTAGAGTTTAATTTATATTTCCTTAATTATTAATTTTGTTTTAAATTTGTTATATATATTAGTAATGGAATTTGATGTGAAATAGATTTTCGGAAAAATGTAGGAAATATTTTAGGAGATAGAATTGAATTTAGATTTGATATGTTATGGAATTGAATTTAGATTTGGTAAGGTATAGATTTTAATTTAAATTTCCTAAATTAGTAATTTGTTATAAATTTGTTATATATATTAGTAATGGAATTTGATGTTAAACATATTTTTGGAAATGGAATTGAATTTAGATTTGATAAGTTATGGAATTGAATTTAGATTTGCTAAGGTATAGATTTTAATTTAGATTTGATAGTTATAGATTTCAATTTAGATTTAATGAATTTTATTTATGTCAATTAAAGAACTTTATAAGTGTTCTTTCAAATTATAAATGAATTTACAAGTTATTTTTCGAAAATATAAAATTATTCCCTAAATGTTAAATTTATAGATTTATGTGTTTGTATTCATATATTATATATATAATTTAAGAATCGATTAATTGTTTAAGCAACTTATTTTACAAGTTTTTAATTTATTTATGAATTTATATTTTACAATTGTTTACTTTAATACATTTGTTTTATTTTATAGGGGGATCGACCTCCTCGTTCATACGGAAAGTTATTTGCCGAGGATGATACGACTCCCGGATCCGGTGGTCGGCGCGGGTCCGGATCAGGGTCGGGTTCGCAATTTCTGATAGCTTTACCTCCACGAGCTCCGCCACAAGGAGGTAATTTATTAGGTTCTTATATTATATTATAATTCATTTTTATTATAACTTTATTGTATAACACTTCAAAGCATTTTATAACACTTTTATTTTATAGGTTGCACCGGAGAAGAAACAACGAACGATGGGTGTTGGATCCATCAACGATGTCCCGGCAGCTTGTTCGTCGTTTCAGCCGCATTTGACAGCTCAGTTAGAAGCTGCTACTGCAAAGATTGAGCAGCTAAAGACGGAACAAGCGAAGGTGGCAAGTCTCTTTGACATCCTTGCATTGGATAACCCGACATTAGCCAATGCCTTGCAAGCCATACATCGTCCTCCACCGCCTCCTACACCTCCCGGTCAAACGCAGTTCGAACAAGAATCCAAAGATATGATTTGAGAAGATTTCATCAACCTAAGGACCCCAAAACCGCCTACGAATTAGCGTTTTAATTTCATTTGTATCAGATAATTAAGATTTTAATTTTTAGTATATTTATAATAAAAGAAGACCTTTAAAATGAAAACCCGCAGTCAGACCAGAGAAGAGGAAGCTTGAAAGCACATAAAGAGAGAGGGATTCTCCGGTGTTAACATTGAATTTAGGTTACAATGTTTCCGAACGGTCAACAGGTTAGTTAACGAAATCGAAAGCAAAAGACTTTTTAACTAACCCGTTGACCGTTCGGAAACATTGTAACCCAAATTCGATGTTAACACCGGAGAAACTTAATATAGCGTCGAATTACCATCGATTAAGCATCGGAAGTCTATGTTGGACGCTAAATCGACGCTAAATTTGCATCAATATAGCGTCGATGGCATAGCAACGATTTAGCGTCGAATATTGCATCGAATTTGGTAGGTAGATGCCACATTTAACACGGGTTCACCTACTTCTTTAGCGTAGTTCAGAAACGACACAAAACTACGCTAATTCGATGCAAAATCGACGCAAAGAAATTCGATGCTAAAGCGATGCTAATATTCGATGCAAAATCGATGCTAAATTCTCCTATACATAGCCACCCACCATCGCAAAAATTTCAAAATCTACCAAAAATTAGCGTTCCGAATAACATCTTAAATCTTTTCTCCAAAATTTTTTTCCCAAATGGGCGATATATACGAACTAAGACGCTGGATGTATCAACGTAAAGATGCCAATGGAGGCCTTTCAGAAGAGTTCCTCAACGGCCTTCAAATTTTCATGGCTCAAGCGAGTAGTGTGCCTACAATTCAACGGACCGGATTTATGGTGTGCCCGTGTCGGAAGTGCAAAAATTCGACGCCACAAAAAATTGATTCAGTCGGTACGCATTTATTTAATAGAGGGTTTACACCTGAATATTATGTTTGGTTTTATCATGGAGAGGGATATGAAGATGAAACTTCGGGTAGTACTAGTTATCAACCTATGGATCAGGGTCAGGGTTATTCTAATGAACAATATGATGGGCATCAATTTGTTATAGAAAATGATGATGCTCATGTCAGGTTAGAGCATAATAGGTTCGAAGAAATGGTAACCGATGCAATTCCTGGAGTTATGTCTACTCCTGATGTTGCTGAGGAACCCAATCTAGATGCACAAAAATTTTATGATATACTTGATTCTGCAAAACAACCACTCTATGAAGGTTGTAGGGAAGGTCTGTCTAAATTATCGTTGGCATCTAGGATGATGACAATAAAGTCTGATCATAATCAATCTGAGAGTTCCATGGATGATTGGGCATCTCTTCTAAAAGATTATTTGCCAGAGGGTAATCAAGCTGCTGAGTCATATTACCACATAAATAAACTAGTATCTAGTTTAGGATTGCCCTCGCAGATGATAGATGTTTGCATTGACAATTGCATGATATTTTGGAAAGATGATGAAGATCTGCAGGAATGTCGATTTTGCCACAAACCAAGATTTATGCCCCAAGGCACTGGTAGGAAAGTGCCGTACCAGAGAATGTGGTACCTGCCCATAACAGATAGGCTACAAAGGTTATACCATTCAGAACGGACAGCTGCATCAATGAGGTGGCATGCCGAACATTCAACTACTGAAGGAGAAGTTCACCATCCTTCTGATGCAAAAGCTTGGAAACACTTCAACTCGGTACACTCTAATTTTGCTAACGAGAAGCGCAATGTTTATCTTGGATTATGTACAGATGGTTTTAGTCCGTTTGGTTTGTCTGGGAGGCAATATTCTTTGTGGCCGGTTATATTAACACCTTATAACCTTCCGCCTTATATGTGCATGCAGAGGGAATTTCTGTTTTTGAGTATTTTAATCCCTGGTCCGAAGCATCCAAGAAGATCTATTGATGTGTTTTTATAGCCGCTGATTCACGAGTTGAACATGTTGTGGTCTAATGGGGTTCGTACTTTTGATTACTCCCGGAAAAGGAATTTTACCATGCGAGCTGTGCTTATGTGGACGATAAGCGATTTTCCAGCCTATGGAATGTTATCTGGTTGGACAACACATGGTAGGTTATCATGTCCGTATTGCCAAAATGCAACAGATGCATTCCAACTAAAAAATGGTAGAAAACCTTGTTGGTTTGATTGTCACCGGAGATTTCTCCCAATGAACCATCCATACCGGGGGAACAGGAGGTTGTTTGCAAAGGGCAAACGTGTACGTATCCCCCCACCTCCATATCTTTCAGAAGAACAAATTGAAGGCCAACTTGATTATTGGGGAGCTCAGGAAACAGCAAAACGTGGTGGTAACTGGTTTAATATTCCGACCAATCTCCCAGATGGATACCGTGAAGAACATAATTGGCATAAGAAGGGCATTTTCTGGGATCTACCGTACTGGAAGGATCATCTACTGCGCCACAATCTTGATGTCATGCACATTGAGAAAAACTTTTTCGATAACATCATGCACACCATCTTAAACGTTCCAGGCAGGTCGAAAGACAACTTGAAGTCTAGACTGGATTTGGCTCTTATATGCTCTAGAGTTGAGTTGCATCTCACGGGAGATGGGAGAGATCAGAGAGCTCCAGTGCCTAGCTTTAGATTGTCAAGCGAAGGCAAGCCAACATTCTTCAACTGGGTTTCCACCGAAGTTAAGTTCCCAGATGGATACGTTTCAAAACTCTCTAAGTCTGTGGAGCAAGGGAAAAATTTTTCTGGTATGAAGAGTCATGACTGTCATGTGTTTATGCAGAGATTATTGCCTTTCGCCTTTGCAGAACTTTTGCCAACGAACGTGCATGAAGCACTTGCAGGTATATTTTCAATGAAATATGTAAATAAATTATGTCTGGAAAATTACATTTGTGTTTTGGTTGATTTTGGATTTTGGGTTTAGGTGTTGGAGCATTTTTTCGGGATCTGTGTGTGCGAACTCTGACTCATGATGGAATTCAACAGCTAAACAATAACATCCCAATATTGTTGTGCAACTTAGAGAAGATATTCCCTCCATCTTTCTTTGATGTGATGGAGCATCTTCCTGTCCATCTTCCTCACGAAGCTGATTTAGGAGGGCCCGTTCAATTTCGTTGGATGTATCCTTTCGAGAGATTCATGAAAGACTTAAAAGGAAAGGCAAAAAACCTGGCAAGGGTTGAGGGATCAATTATTGCGGGCAGTTTAACCGAAAAAACCTCTAATTTCTGCTCATATTACTTCCCTCCACCTGTCCGGACACGAAAACGAGCTCCACGTAGGAACGACGATGGTGGCATCGCACAAACGTATGCAGTTCCAGATGTCCCAGATATATTTTGTGCAGTTGGTAGGCAGGCCGGAACCATAAGAGAAGAAGACTGGTCCTCGTTCGAAGACTACAATTGTGCATTCACATATATTCTCTTACAATGCGACGAAGTTAGCCCATTTCTGAGGTACATATTATAATTACCAAGTATGGATTGAGGTGGAAAGGGTTATTTTCGTACTTATATATGCTACGAAACATATATAACAAATGCAATTGTTATAACAATATTTTATATTAGTGAATTCATTCGCCAAGTATACGAGGCTTTCCCAAATGCATCCGCCGATGATATTGAAAAACGGAAAGATCAACACTTTGCTAAATGGTTGAGGACTCAGGTATATAAGTTATATATATGTTGTTTCCATAAAAACCTTTATGTACAATTTTTGTATATACTACTATATTTACAATGTGTATTCTGTATCTTCCAGGTTGATTATGGAGACACGTCATACCCTGTATGGTTTAGAGAGTTGATCCAAGGTCCGTTGGGGAAAGTTTCCTCATCTCCAATGTATTTTACACGAGGTTATGTGTTCCATACGTTAGACCATGGCAAAAGTAGATCAACTCCGAACTTTGGTGTGGTAGTTCAAGCAGGGGACACAGATTTTTATGGCATTATCCAAGATATTATTGAAGTGCAATTCCCTGGTTTGGTTAACTTAAAGTGCACCCTTTTCAAATGCGAGTGGTTTGATCCAGTTGTCGGGCGAGGGGTTCGAGTGGGAAAGTTTGGTGTCATCGATGTTAATGGATCGCGTTCTTATGCAAAGTATGATCCATTTGTCCTTGCATCACAAGCGGATCAAGTATGTTTCATTCCATATCCACGTGTAAAAAAAACAGGGATTCCATGGTTATCTGTGCTTAAAATAGCACCTAGAGGAATGATAGTTCAATCAAACGACGCTCCTATGCAAAATGAAACGGCCGTGGATCTAACAACTCCAGAAGCAGATATAGACAACATCATTCTTATAGATCCGCAAAATCGACAAGCTGAAATACTTCCGGATGCTAACGATGCAGAAAACTCCGAAGACGAGTTCGCAAACGAGAGTGGAGAAAGTACCGATGAGGATGACGACAACTCAAATGACGATTCAGAGTGAAGCATATATGACTGTTTTTATTTCATTTGTATATATTTTTCCAATTCGTGTGATTGTTATCGTTTTATGTTATATATGATTATCAAATTCTGTTGGTTTTTTATTATTCAAATGGAAGATAGCATATAAACAAAACATTAGTTTTAATATTATCATATAAACATATTACATTACACATTAAATATTACATTAATTAGAAATTAGGAAATATTATTACAGATAAGAACATTATTATAAACTCGTACTATGGATACTAGGGAATTATTAAACATTAAAGCAACATAAAGCCTTAATTAAGCTTATTTTGAACCATTGACGGGTCGGATGTTTATTCATCATCTGAGTCTGGAACTGTTTCATATTCGTACCAAGTAGTTCCTTCATCTTCCTCATTGATAGTAGATACTTCGGTTGGTTCGTATTTGGCAATCATCGAATTGGCACCAATTATCTGTTTGGAAAAGGAAAATCAGTTTATAATGATCACAAATATTTAGAAATATATGGAAAATCCACCTTAACAATGTTTCGCTCTGTGATGTTGAGGTACTTAGAGTTCCTGTTGACACGGCATACAGTAACATTCTTTAGAATGACCACCGCACCTACAACAGTGGCTAGTTTGTACTCGTCATTTTTGAAGATTTTATGGTGCATGGTTCCCTCGATTTTGCCTGACGGATCCTTTAAGGTTACTAGGAGATCTCCCAGCCCGTTTGGGGTAATACTAGAGAGCATAGCCACAATCTGAAAATTAAATGAGATACAATTTACTTGTCAGATAAATTGTATCTGTAAATGGATAAAATATTTATCGAGCTCGAACGTCAACCTTTTGCACTTTCACAAATTGGGAATGCGGGGATTGCATTTCTACAACCTGGGTCCAGAATGGTGTGCTCCTGTTGTTATAAGAACCTACAGTTATGAATGATAGAGTTAGTATTTGTCATCTTCAATCATTATTGTTAATTATATATATATACCTTCACGGATTATGTAATCGATAGTAGAAGTCCACTGAGGTCTACTAAAATCGTCGTCGCCCTGTTCTGGCTCATTGATGACCTCCCGAATGAAATCTTGTGTTGGACGTGTCTGAGAACTTTCACCTCGCAACACCTTTGCATCGTGCGACCTCTTGCGAAACAGTCCTCGCCGTATGAGTTCGCCAGGTCCCGGTATTCCGGGCGGTTAGTTTTGGGATTGTTGAGTTGGTTGGAGTGAAATTGTCGGTGAAGCATCAATAACATTTAACCCATCGTATGGAGGGCTTGAAGGAACAAAAGTTGTGTTTCGAGGGGTTTGAATGGTGCCTCGGTTTTGCATATAGTAATTCCATAGATCGCTGTTTGGCATTTCGAAATTGAATATTTTATTGTTATGATTTTCTGTTGCATTACTCTGACTTATATAGTCAAAATGCATAGAATTATTTAGCGTCGAATTAGCATCGAATAACATGCATTCGACGCTAAATTTTTAAATTGCGTCGATTTAGCGTCGAATGCATGTTATTCGATGCTAATTCGACGCTAAATAATGCCTGCCAAATTTGGTAGGTAGGTGACACATTTACCACGCGTTGACATACTTTTGTACCTATAATTCAATGCAAAATCGACGGTAAGAATGTCGATGCTAATCCGATGCTACTATTTGATGCAAAATCGATGCAAAATAAATGCTAAAATCGCCTACATACACATATAAAATCGGTAACTAGTAAACCTCTGGAGAACACAAATTAAAAATGTATTCTCCCTCTCCTAATGAAGACGCAGAAACAACACCAGACCTTGATCCTTTTGGATTTCCAATAATATCAAAATTCTCGTGGGAAACCCAATCTTATTGCGACGAATCGTTTAAAGAGCTGCCCACTTACTCGTGGGAATTTGATACGTTCTCACCAATACATAAAGAAGATTCCACATCAACAATAGTGCTGGACAGGCAGTGCTTGCCAAACATCGACCACATTCCTAAATTCTCGTGGGAAGCTGATTCATGCTCTCCTCCAAATGTTGGGAGACCCAAATTTCAAGATGGGTTCAGTTATTCAAAACACAACTATGATAACCAGCTAGAATGTCCTTACCAAAAGCGGGTTGTCAAAGCCGTCCAACCATATCAATGCACTGAACCGTCAGGTACTTACGGGGGAAGTACTTCAAATGAATGTAAGGATCAGTACTATGATTTGATAGGCGCCCAAAGCCCAGAAATGTCAAACGCAAATGTAGATCTAGATGTTGATGCAATCAAAAGTTTATTGGGCACTGAACCGTCCGGTACTTACGGGGGAAGTACTTCAAATGAATGTAAGGATCAGTACTATGATTTGATAGGCGCCCAAAACCCAGAAATGCCAAACACAATTCTAGATCTAGATGTTGATGCAATCAAAAGTTTATTGGGCAGGGAATTTTGAAATTAATAGTTCAAAAAATTTCATTTCCCTAAATGCAAAATTTGTTTCATTTAGCGTCGAATTAGCGTCAGATCAAATGAACAATCAAAGGTAATCAGAGCATGGTGTAACTAACCGTAAGATTATCCTTGTATATAACCACATGATCCTAAGTGTGGTCACGTTCAGATCCATTTTTTTTGGTGTTTATTCCTTTACCCAAAAGTGTCTTGACCCAAAACATGGAAGAAAGTAACAAAATTCTTCAGCTTTTTACTAATTAACGTTCCCTCGAAATTACCTTGACAAAGACTAAAGTTTGAATAACTCTTAACTTTTTGTATAAAGCGATCACTATTATTTTTTTTAAGTTAATTTTATTTTATATATTAGTAATGACATGTCAATGTACTTTTTGTTATAAATTTGTAGGGAAATGGATTTAGTAAATATGTATGAAAGTTGATTGTAATCGTTATAAGTTGATTGTTATCGTTATATGTTGTGGTTTTAAAATCTTTAAATAGGTTAAGATTGTTATCGTATTTGTTGAGGTTTCTTTACCCTAAATCAATTACCGTCGATTTAGCGTCGATTCACATAACTTCGACGTTAATTCGACGCTAAAGTTGTTAAATAGCGTCGATTTAGCGTCGATCTAATGTTATTCGATGCAAATTCGACGCTAAATCAAACAAATTTTGCATTTAGGGTTTAGGGTATGAACAATAACAGAATTAACGTCGACGGTTCAGAGTGAAGCTACAATATTATCCACATTCAAAGATTTAATTGACAACAATTTAGTACGTTTGTATAATTCATTGTTAGAAATGAATGTAAGGACTTATTCTCCGGAAAAAATATATAAATTTACATATACCATCATAACCCTTTATGAACCAAGTATATAATTTCTAATTATGAAATTTATATTTATTCTATTATATGTAAGATGGAAATGGTAAGATAGTTTCCGTACCAGATTCGAAAACCCTAAACCCTAAACTCCAAACGTAAAATTAGGTTAAGGAAGCGACTCAGACAAACCCGGCCTGAAAGAATATTGAGATGACGAACAAGCTGCCGGGACATCTGGGATGGACCCAAACCCTAATTCGACGCTATATAAATTAATTTTACGTTTAGGGTTTAGGGTTTATGGTTTGAAAAATATAATATTATTTTCATTCGACGCTAATTCGACGCTATATTGAATTAATTTGATTTAACCAATGGCGGTTAACCGAATAAATTCAAATTTTTTGGTTCACACCAACGGCGGTAAACCGAATTTATTTGAATTTAGCGTCGATTTTAAAATCGACGCTAAAATACAAATTAATTAGGATCTAATGACGTCTGCGTGGGGAAGAGTATAATATATTTTATTGGCATTCGACGCTAAATCGACGCTAAATAGCAACGAATTAGCGTCGAATCACTAATTAAAAACAATGAACAAGTCTTCTTCTCCGTTTGCCCGCAAATCACTCTCTCTCCGGCGAAACTCTCTCTCCGGCGAATCACTCTCTCCGGCGACGCTGTCTCTCCATCTCCGGCGAATCTCTCTCTCTCCCGGTGAAACTCCTCTCTCTCCAGCATCTCTCTCTCTCCCGTGTGTCTCTCTCTCCCGCCGCCGGTCGCTCTCTCTCCCGCCGCCGGATCCTCCGCCGCCGGATCTCTCTCCCGCATCTCTCTCTCTCCCACAGTCGCCGGATCCTCCACCGTCTCCTCCGCCCAACCGTTCAATAGTAAAAATTAAATTTTTTTTTTTTGTGGAAATTTTTAATAGCTATTTCGAATTAGTTAAATTAGATATGGAATTAGTTAAATTAGATATTGAAATTCAAATGAAATTGATTTTGGAAAATGGATTTATGAAATATGTAGTAAATAGAATTTGGGAAATTTGGTATGAAATAGATTTTAGGAAAAAAGTATGAAATCAATTTTATGAACTAAGTATAGATTTGATAATTTTATGAATTCAATTTTATGAAATAAACTTCATTTTATAATTGATAGGTTTTGGAATTGAATATAGATGTGGTAAGTTATAGATTTGCATTTAGATTTAAAATAAAACTAATTACGGAGTTTTTTGGATGTTAAAATAAAATTTTTAAATGCAAGACGAATTTAGAAGTTATTTTACGATAATTTTAAATAATTACATAAATCTTAAATTTATATCAAAAATATTAAATTATTTCCTACATTTCAAATTTTGATTTTACATTTTTAAATTTAATAAATTTATTTTATTTTATAGGCTGATGGATTTCGTCCTCCTTCATACGGCTAGTTATTTGGCGACGATGGTTCGATTCTCGGACCTGATGGTCGTCACAGATCCGGGTCAGGATCGGTGTCGGGTTCGCATGCGGCGAACTATCGTCCACGATCACCGGCATCGGGACAGCCACGAGCTCCGCCCCGAGCTCCGCTGCAAGCTCAGCCACCGTTTCTTCAGCCAGACCCATAAGAAGCCGAAGATGATCATCCCGGTGACCACAATCAGGCCCCTCCACCGCCAAACGCGCCTCTTATGATGCGGATTGCTGAGCTTCTCCGCCAACCTGGACGTAAGACACGGCTTAGGATTATCCATCCGTTGAGGCCTCGGGGTACATTATGGTATGTTTTTATTTTGTTTCAATATTAGTAAACAAATTAGTTTTCTTGAATACATTTTTAATTACAAGTTATAATTAAATTATTAACATTATAACATTTTGTTTAATAGGTTTACGGATAACAAGGTCGCGCGTTCGGTCACCAACGCAATCAAGGCCCACTTCACTATGGTCCATCCTAATTGGAGCAAGACGCCGCAAAATGTTCGGGATATTTGGTTCGAGTCATGGGCGGTAAGTCAATTTTTTAATTTAATTTTTTTAATTTAATTTTATTTATTAAATTATTTGATAACATTAATTTTAATTTAATTTTATTTATTAAATTATTTAATTTTTTAAGTAAATATATTCATAACATTATTCGTATGTTTGTAGCAAGGGTGGCATTGGGAGGAAGCTCATACTTTCCAAGTGCGAGCGGCGTTCGAGAAGAAGGCCCTATTGTGTCTCAACGGTTACGTCGGGAACTTGAAGAAAAAGTGGTGGGAGAAAGGCGATGAGGCGAAGCCGCTCGCGATGGATCCCGCTGTTTGGGCGGGTCTAGTGCAGTATTGGCAGGATCCCAAAAATCAAACTATAGCGGGGAAGTGTTCTGCATCCCGTCTCACGCCGGTGGCCGAAGGAGATGGACCTTCAAAGCATTGTGCGGATCAATCATCATACGCCACAATACGCCTTTGACATGGTAATAATTGCATTAAATTAGTTAATTTGATTAATTTACTTTCAATTATTTATTTATTATATATTTTATTTATATCAACGTTTTTTTTTGTTTAAAAGGCTAATGGCGGTGAGCTTCCTCCGATCATTAAAGTGATGGAGAAAACACATCGGAAGAAGGATGGGACGTTTGTTACCGCTCAAGCGGAACAAACGTTCAACGCGTACAATGCACGACTGGGAGAGCTAGATGAGTCTGTCCAGTCGACGATGGGTGTCGATGATTTCGATAAAATTTACGAGGAGGTAATTTATTAGGTTTTTATTTTATATTATAAATTTTTAATTATAACATATTTTTATAAAATTTTTTATTGTCTTACATTTATACTTTTTAGGTTGCACCGAAGAAGAAAGGACAAACGATGGGTTTTGGGTCCATCCCAGATGTCCCGGCAGCTTGTTCGTCTTCTCAATATTCTTTCACGCCGGGTTCGTCTGAGACGCATGTGACCGCTAAGCTGAAAGCTGCTGAAACCGAGATTGCGGCGCTAAGGACGCATCAAGTAGAGATGACGTCCTATGTCAGAACATTGAGCGGTCTCTTTGACATCATTGCAGTGGACAACCCAGCATTAGCCACCGCCTTGAGAAGGATGCTGGATCAACCTCCAGCGCCTTCTACAGCGGCTTCTACAACTCCCGTTGCATCGCAGTTCCAGCAAGACCTCGAAGATATCGTGAACCTAAGGACCGAACAACAGCCGTAGGATTAGCATTTTATTTTTATTGTAACGGATAATTTTATTTTCTATCGGATAATATTTTTTTTATAATAATTTTTAATTTATAGTTTTTATTTATAAATTTTTTATTTATAATTTTTATAATAAATTTTTTTTTAAATAAAGTAAACATTTCGACGCTAAATCGATGGTAATTAGATGGTACATTAGCGTCGATTTAGCGTCGACACCTGATCATTCGACGCTAAAGCGATGCTAATTTAGCGTCGAATTAGCGTCGACTGAATCAGGTGTCGACGCTAAATCGACGCTAAATTAGCATCGATTTAGCATCCATTTACCATCGAAACGTTTCGACGCTAATTCGACGCGAATTTAGCGTCGAATTAGCGTCGAAACATTGTGTCGAATTTGCGTTGAATTAGCGTCAAAATATTAGCGTCGAATATAGCGTCGAAAACCATTTCGACGCTAAAATAGCGTCGAAATAGCGTTGAAAGTGGATTAGCGTCGACGATTATGCGTCGAAGCACATTTCGACGCTAATTCGACGCTAAGGCGATTTAGCGTCGAATTAGCGTCGAAATATGCCGACGCTAAATCCGTGTTTTCTTGTAGTGATTAGGGAGTCTCCAAATTTAGTTTGCAAATTTATTGTTGGAGAATTTACACGGTAAATAACACCCAATCATGTGGACAATTTATTATGAAATTCTACAATTATCAATTTTCAAATATTCGAATTCTTTTTTGGAAAAATATTGTTGGAGAATTTGAAAGGATTATGAATGATGATTGAAATGGGAATGAACGATTGTTTGGAAGTTATTAGAGAATAAAAAATGCTTTTATTGAGAAAATTAGCCCAATAATATTCATTTGAGATTTAGCCCACCAATACTCACAAACTTTGCCATGTCACATTTTAGAGATGCCATGTCACATTTAATTTGTGAGAGTGAATGTGAGTGTGACATGTAGGATTCTTCTCTAGAATCACTTCTCTAATAATGATATAGGGGATTGTAACTATGTAACTACAAATAATATATTGTTGTAAATCAAGAGAACGAATGGGGAAGATTGTGTTTATTCATTAATCATAAGATCCTTTATATAGGATTATTACAAGAGAGAAAAGAAAAATTCCTTTTCCTAATGGGAAAAGGAAAGTACATAAAAGGAAAATCCTAATTCAACTAGGATTCATTAAACCGGCCTAAAGACTAAGTGTTAATGGGCCGTAAACGGACCAGAACTAGTTATGACAATCCACTATGATTTATAACACTCCCCCTTGGATGTCATAACTCTAATGGGCTTGTAATACGCTTTGGATGTTGCCTCATTAAAACCTTACCAAGTAAAACCCATTTTGGGACAAAACCGTGGTGAAGGAAAAAGAGTACAACACGTATTACTCCCCCTGTTCTGAACCTCACTGCAAGTCTTTCAAACGACACATTCCAATCTGATAAGTAAGTTTCTTGAACGTTGAGGTTGGAAGTGACTTGGTGAATAGGTCTGCTGAATTCTCACTTGATCGTACTTGCTGCACTTGAATTTCTCCATCTTTCTGTAGATCGGATGTGAAGAAGAATTTTGGCAGAATGTGCTTCGTCCTATCACCTTTGATGTATCCATCCTTAAGTTGAGCTATACACGCTGCATTGTCCTCGAACAAGACCGTCGATTCCTGCTTACCTTCGGCCATTCCACAATCCAGTCTTATGTGCTGGGTCATCAGCCTTAACTAAACATACTCACGACTAGCCTCGTGAATTGCCAATATCTCTGAATGATTAGAAGATGTAGCTGCAATGGCCTGCTTCATTGACCGCCAAGATATTGCAGTTCCTCCATGAGTAAACACATAACCTGTCTGGGACCGTGCATTATGAGGATCTGAAAGATAACCTGCATCAGCAAAACCAACTAAACCGTCCTTAGATTGGTTAGTATAAAATAGACCCAAGTCTTTCGTTCCTTGTAGGTAACGAAGAATATGTTTTATCCCGTCCCAGTGCCTTTGGGTCGGACATGAGCTAAATCTTGATAATAAATTCACGGCAAAACATATATCTGGCCTAGTGTGGCTTGCCAGATACATTAAAGCTCCTATGGCACTGAGATATGGCACTTCGGGACCAAGGACTTCTTCAGAGTCTCTCTTAAGACCAAACGGATCCTTTTCTAGATCAAGAGATCTCACCACCATTGGGCTGGACAATGGGTGACATTGATCCATATTAAAACGCTTGAGTACCTTTTCAGTATATGCCATTTGATGCACAAGGATTCCATCATTTATGTACTCAAGTTGCAATCCCAAACAGAACTTAGTTTTGCCTAGGTCTTTCATCTCAAATTCTTTCTTGAGGCATTCAACTGTTTGGACGATTTCACCAGGGGTTCCAAGGATGTTCAAATCATCCACGTAAACTGCTATGATAACAAACCCTTTGTTTGCAAACTTTTTTTTTATAAAAATACATGGACTGATGGGATCATTCTTATAGCCTTCTTTGACTAAGTACTCACTCAATCTATTGTACCACATACGCCCACTTTGCTTCAGTCCATAAAGGGATTTGTTCAGCCTTATGCAGTGTTGTTCTCGAGAACCTTTCTTATCTTTGAGCTCAATACCCTCTGGTAATCTCATATAAATCTCATTATCCAGTGGACCATATAAGTATGCAGTTACAACGTCCATTAACCGCATATCCAACTTTTCTCTTATAGCCAGACTTATCAAAAATCTAAAAGTTATAGCATCCACCACAGGGGAGTATGTCTCCTCATAATCTATTCCTGGTCTCTGTGAGAATCCTTGTGCAACAAGCCGTGCTTTATATCTCACGATTTCACCATGTTCATTTCTTTTCCTCACAAAGACCCATTTATGTCCAACTGGTTTAATCTCATAGGGTGTCCGAATTATTGGACCAAAGACATCCCTTTTCCTTAAAGAATTCAACTCCACGTTTATAGCTTCTTTCCATTTAGTCCAATTTTCACTCTGAGTGCACTCATATATCGACGTGGGTTCTAGATCCTCCATAAGTTCAAGTGCTACCTTAAAAGCAAATATATCATCGATTTCCACACACTTTCTATTCCATTGTATTCCAGACATAACATAATTCATTGAGATCTCATTATTTTCAGGAACGTCAGAACCATGAAACTCGGCGTCCCGAGTCTCATTGCTTGGAACTATCGGTTCAGTTATGTCTGGGGTTCCATCAGATTCCTCAACCACGATTTCAGCACCTTTCTTTCTTTTCCGAGGATTCTTATCTTTGGAACCTATTGGCCGGCCACGTTTTGAGTGTGGTTTAGATTCTGTAGCAACTTGATTGTGTCCCTCTTGAACATCAATTCTAATCGGTGCATTAACAGCTGGTATGTAAGACTTAGTTACTCTTTTCGGGTCAGCAAAGGAATCTGGCAATTGATTAGCTAGCTTTTGTAAATGTATAATCTTTTGGACTTCTAATTCACATTCTTGAGTCCGAGGATCTTGCCATTTTAAGGACGTTTGATTCCATATAATTTCCTTTACCAGTCTGTTATCTCCTCCTAATGTTGGATAGACAGATTCGTCAAAATGACAATCTGCGTACCTGGCCTTAAACAAATCACCCGTGGTTGGCTCAAGGTACTTAATGATAGTAGGAGAATCATATCCAACATATATCCCCATCCTCCTTTGAGGTCCCATCTTTGTTCTCTGTGGTGGTGCAATAGGCACATAAACGGAACATCCGAATGTTTTAAGATGGGATATGTCTGGCTCTTGACCCGTTATTAACTGTGATGGGGAATATTTATGTTCACTAGATGGCCTGATACGAATTAGCTCTGCTGCATGTAAAACTGCATGTCCCCAAGCTGAGACCGGGAGTTTTGATCTCATTAGCAACGGTCTAGCAATCAACTGTATGCGTTTAATAAACGATTCAGCCAAACCGTTTTGTGTATGTACATGTGCCACAGAATATTCAACACTTACCCCCATGGACATACAATAATCGTTAAACGCTTGGGACGTAAATTCACCAGCATTGTCAAGACGTATAGTCTTTAAAGGAAAATCTGGAAAGTGTGCTCTTAAACGTATGAGCTGGGCAAGCAATCTTGCAAATGCCACATTTCTAGTTGATAATAGGCAGACATGTGACCATCTCGTGGATGCATCAATAAGGACCATAAAATATCTAAACGTCCCACAAGGTGGGTGTATTGGTCCGCATATGTCTCCTTGAATTCTTTCCAGAAAATTTATCGTTTCCTTAGTTACTTTGATTGGTGATGGCCTAGTAATGAGTTTCCCTAGTGAACATGCTTCACACGTGAGATTTTTTGGGATAACTCTCCTTTCTTTCAAGGTGTGCCCATTAGTACTTGCTAATATCTTTCGCATCATGTTAGCACCGGGATGGCCAAGCCGGTTATGCCAAAAAGTGAAATTCTCAGTAAACTCTTTGTTTACCATAGCATTTGCTTCTATCATTCCGATCTTAGCACAATAAAGGCCCACAGAAATGGCAGGTATAGTCTCTAGGACTTTCTTATAGCCATGGACGGTTTCAAAGATTTGAAGGAATTCTTTGTTATTCTCGTCCTTAGTTTCAACATGAAGACCATTCATTCGAATGTCTTTAAAGCTCAATAGACTTCTCTTTGAACTAGGTGAATATAACGCATTAGAAATTTCTAGATGCGTGCCCTTAGGTAATAAAATATGGGCTTGACCGTGGCCTTCAATTAAATTTGCTATACCCGCAATTGTGGTTACATTTGCCTTTTTTAAGTGTAAGATCAATGAAGTATCTCTTATCTCTTAATATCGAGTGGCTTGATCCACTATCCACAATGAACACATCCATATCGTTCATACTTCAAAAGAGATAACAATAGATACTTTTAAATAACACTCTTTCATTCCATAAAGTTTAATAGAAAGCAATAACACAAAACCAAAGTATAAAGTGTAAAACGTAAAACAAGCAAAACACAAAACACCAAAACAGAAAATCAAAATCAATCACTTAAGTATATCTGAGGTTTCAAAATTCATCAAGTCATCTTGCTCATGATCGAAATCTCCTTCATTATCATGCTGGATCATATGAGTTTCTGGATTCTTCCCTTTAAGGCTCTCTTGATAGAGTTCAACCAGATGCTTGGGAGTCCTACATGTCTTAGCCCAATGATTACTCATTCCACATCGATGGCAAACTGATTTTGGGTTTGATTCTCGTGGTTGAGAAGTAATACCACGGTTATCACGATCATAGTCAGTTCGGTATCCGCGTCCTCGTCCTCGCCCGCGGTTAGAATGATCGTTATGGAATCCGTGGCCTCGGCCCTGACCTCGGCCGTATGGATTAAAATGGCCACGGCCACGTCCTTGCCATCTACCCCCACGTCCACGACCACGATGTCTATAATCACTTTGGACGTGGTTAATTTCTTTCTTTTCATCTGTGGCCACATTCGCTTCAGGAAGTGGGGCTGATCCAGGAGGTCTCATCTCACTGTTTCTCATTAGCAGTGTATTATTCTCCTCGGCTAGTAATAGACATGCTATAAGCTTTGAGTATGTCTCAAAACCTCTTTCACGGTATTGCTGTTGAAGCAACACGTTATTAGTGTGAAAGGTGGGGAAGGTCTTTTCCAACATGTCTTTCTCAGTTACCTTCTCACCACATAGTCTCAATTGAGAAACTATTCTGAACATAGCCGAGTTATATTCTTCCACGGACTTGAAGTCCTGGAACCTGAGATTCCTCCAATCATAATTGGCCTTTGGTAACAACACCGTTCTATGGTGGTCATATCTTATCTTTAATTCTTTCCAAAGGTCCAAAGGGTTCTCAATGGTTAGGTATTGATCCTTGAGACCCTCAACAAGATGATGACGAATGATCGATATCGTTCTGTATCGATTCCTTTCATTCTCATTATTATCCTCAATGATACATTCGCCAAGTCCTTTAGACTTTAGATTTATCTTAGTATCCAACGCCCACTGTAAGTAATTGTCTCCAGAGAGATTGAGGGCAGCATAATCCAAATTGTTGATTTTCGACATCTGAAAACATTCATCCTATTCTCTAAGAACTATAAGATTTTAAAGTTTATGCATATGATGCAAAATAGGTCATGGGTGCTTATATAAACGGGTACGGATGCATGATGCTTATGAAACCAGATTTTTATGTTTAACAACCTAACATAATGTTTTTATATGCTCATGATGCAAGCCTAGTATTCAAATTCTAAACCGTATGATGATATGACCGGATTTTAATCAAGCATGTTATGTCTATATGATGCAATCAGTTTCAGTTTCATGTTTATCAATCAACGAATCAATCCAAACAAGCAAACAAACAAACGAGTTCAAATAAATATGCAACCAAATTTGGACAGAGTGTTTACTGTCAATCGACGGGTGATTTGTGTCGATCGACACTGTTTAATTCAAACAACAAATTCAGGCAGAAGGTTACGTGTCGATCGACATAAAACTAGTGTCGATCGACACGGGTACAGATCATGCAATCGGTTTGGATTTTAATTGAATTAGGTTAGGGTTTCAAGTTAGGGTTTCAAGTGATTACGAATCATGAATCAATAAACACAATCAAGCAAGCAATAACAATAACAAGCATGATTTAGATTAGGGTTTCTAAGATTATCATGAATCTAGGTTCTTTAGATTAGGGTTTCTTATTGTTTACCTTAACCTCCGTGAGTCTTCTAGTTCGCCGTAACCGTTGATAGGCTGTATGAACTTTCTTCTAGTTCGCCGTAACCTTAAAGGCTGTATGAACTATGATTTGAACAGTAACGCCGGATGAACAGTAATCGTCGATGAACAGTAATCGTCGATGAACAGTGCGCGATGAATAGTGCGCGATGAACAGTACGCGATGAACAGTACGATGAATAGTAACGATGAACAGTAATCGCGTTTTTTGTGTTTTTAGGGTTTAGGGAGCAACTCGTGCTGATAACGTGTTGTGAATCAAGAGAACGAATGGGGAAGATTGTGTTTATTCATTAATCATAAGATCCTTTATATAGGATTATTACAAGAGAGAAAAGGAAAATTCCTTTTCCTAATGGGAAAAGGAAAGTACATAAAAGGAAAATCCTAATTCAACTAGGATTCATTAAACCGGCCTAAAGACTAAGTGTTAATGGGCCGTAAACGGATCAGAACTAGTTATGACAATCCACTATGATTTATAACAATTGTTTTGTTTTAGATTTTTGTGAAACAATAATATTTATCAAATGGCAGTCACGATTGAATTTTATTTAAACGATTTTCCAATTATAAATTCGTCTATATGCTATCAATATGTACATTTATTCCGACCAAAAAAAAAATGTACATTTATTTCAGGGAGGAGATTGATGAGTGACTATAAGACCAATAGTGTCGGAGATGTTGAACCATCAATCAGTCATCCAGGTGGTGGTTGGAGTAATCCCTAATTTCTGTTCCTCGAAATTATCGAAGTTATGTAGCTTCGATTATATCTATCATATAGTATGAATGTAAATTTTTGTTTTTTCCGATCACAAGTCAGGTTTTTAAAGTCTCAAATACGTAATCGTAATGTTTCGAAAATCTCAGAATTTCGAGGTATTTCTAAATAAATAAAGTGTGGTCTTGATAGTAAATCAGAAAACAATATTTGACACACAAAAACAAAGGAAAAAAATGATACTTGCTCTAAATCTGGATTTTGAGAAACAGATGACAATTCGATGAGACTAGTTTCACATATAATCAAGATGGGACGGTATCAAACTCTCACGAAATTACATAAATCTTTCAATAATAATCAAAATCTAAACCTAGCTTAATTTCAACCTTAAAGATTTATATGTTAAGTTCATACTTAAAACTCTTCCAACTTGTAAAGATGAACTCATAATCTCAGTTATATAATCGGTAATTTGGCCTAAACTTTTATGCATCCATTAACACCATTACTTTAAGAAAAATCTTCACCAGAACTTGATGACATCTTTCGCTTCAGTTTTTCAATGAACCATATGAATAATTTACCTCAATCAACTAGGAGCAATTATTACACAGCTAAAATTGACAACGTTATCACGTTATGTACGGTTTATATATGGATATAAAGATCTCTATATATTCACCACTCGGTTAAGATCTCTATTGCCGTAAAGAATTTTCAAGTTGTCAAATACATTGCGTTTGCTCGGTTTTTCTTCAAAAACGTTGTCTGGAAGTCCAATGGTTTGTTGTATATGGTTCTAATGGTTCAAAATTCTTTACGGCAATAGCTTGACTAGTGTTCTTTGTTTGTTAATTTAAATACTTGTTTGTGTATATCTTTCCCTTTTGTATTTTTCCTTGGTCTAAACTTTTGGTTCTTGGGGAGTGTATGTGCCCTATGGCTTTGTCTCTGGAAAAGATTCATCCTTTGTCGGTTTCGTATTGTGCAAGGCTTAACAAGCTGAATGAATCAAAAGTTTTAGATGGTAGAAAAAAGATCTTATGTGTGATGCTATTTTTCTTCTTATCCGTGATTACATATACGTACACAATCTATATTACTAGAAAACATAGAAATGAATGGTCTTCTAGACATAAATGGGTATACATATATTTGAAATATATCTTTGATATTTTTGAGTCGGCCAGACACCAACAAAATATACAGACTTTACTAGTTGACTTAAAACTGGTGATAATATATATACATGTGGATTAAGAGCAACTCCAAGCGGACTGTATAACAAAATTAATGGTTCCGGTATAAATTTTTTTTTTTTTTTGTGAACAATGTTACACTATTCACAAAACACTAAAAAAAATTATATTATTTTATTCATATTTTTAGTTTTCATATTTTTAGTTTAGTAATCTAATTAAATTTGTAATAATCAATTAAAAATACCATCTAAAATTTTAGACTTGTTAAATTTTATTTGTTGTTTTCATTTTTAATAATGTGTGATATTGTAATTATCATTAATCTAAAATTCAAATTTGCACAAAATTTCTAAATTAAAAAGCACATTGATTAAGATTAAAATATTAAAATTCTTATTTCATTAATCTGAAATCCTTAGTTATCAGAATAGTAGATTTTTTTAAAATATTCTATATTTCATAATATAATAATGAAGAATCTTTATTTTTAGTGTGAGATTTTGTTGGAGATGGAAAAACTTTTTTGACACTAAAACATCAAATATTGGTGTAATTTCAACACCAATATTAATATAGTATCAAGGTTGGAGTTGCTCTTAATCATATATATGAAAGGAGAATGTCCCTCTCCATATGAGTGCTACGTCATCACACAAGAGGAGGACATGTGTCCAAAAGAAAACCAAGAATTCAACCGTCCTCAAACGTTACGACGAGCTTCCTACTTTTCAACTTCCCCAATAATTTTAATTATTTATAAGTTTAATGTAAATTATTAGACATCAATGGTATTAAACCGAAACTTATTTTTCTCATCTTTCTTTTCTTCGTAATTCCAATAAGTTTATCAATTTCGGTATTCGTAATAAAGAAATCGACTTTTTGTGAGAAGGAAGAAGCACAAATGTTCGTGTTGTATATCTTTAGACTAGCTAACGTATTATACTAATCATGTATTCACAATATCCTTTAAACATATATCATCCCATATTCAGTTTCTAGGGGATTACAAACCATTGTCGATTTCAATTGAGGAGGAAAGATGTGATCACGACGTTCGGGCTTCGGCATATTTCCGCTATTACTATGTAATTTTTTGGGGTTTGGGAAGGTCAATAGAGATAAATATTAAGATGAGTAAAACCATGTTATACACATCAATTCAATAATTAACAACAGTTGTTGTGATAATTATAGTTTTTAGGACAAAACAACAAAAAATACTTGTAAGAAATAAGTAGTATTTTCGGAAAAATTATTGAGGTTGAATTAGAAAGAACATCAAAATAATTTCATTAATCAGTGTGCAATACTACTGAAATGTTAGATTGCATGCACGACACGATTGTTTTATATATTTTTTTGTTCTTTTTTTTTTTGTCAACTGCATATATTAATTTACCAACAAACTACAACGTCCAAGATATTACATAAGGCCTATCATTTAGCCTAGCATCTTTAGCCAAAACATCTGCTTCCTTAACAGCCTCCCTTTTAACCCATACAAAAGAAACCCCATTTTCCACAGCCAAAGTCTTAATGTCATTACATAGAACAGCTATAGAAGCACTTGACTGATTATTAAGTGCCTCATATAACTCAGCATTATCACCAACCAAAGTGATACTCCCTCCGTTTCGTAATATAAGACGTTTTAGCAAAAATCACGCATATTAAGAAACTACTTTTACTCTATAAAATAGCATTAAAATATATATTAAAAACAATTTAACCAATTATAAAAAAAACTGCAAAATATTATTGGTCACACACAATTCAATAAAGTTAAAAGTACCTAGTATTGTCAAAATAGCTTATATTATGAAACAAAACAAAAACCCCAAAAGAGCTTACATATTGAAACGAAGGGAGTATTGTAATATCCACGGCTACGGATGTATGATGCTTATGAAACCAGATTTTTATGTTTAACAACCTAACATAATGTTTTATATGCTCATGATGCAAGCCTAGTATTCAAATTCTAAACCGTATGATGATATGACCGGATTTTAATCAAGCATGTTATGTCTATATGATGCAATCAGTTTCAGTTTCATGTTTATCAATCAACGAATCAATCCAAACAAGCAAACAAACAAACGAGTTCAAATAAATATGCAACCAAATTTGGACAGAGTGTTTACTGTCGATCGACGGGTGATTTGTGTCGATCGACACAGTTTAATTCAAACAACAAATTCAGGCAGAAGTTTACGTGTCGATCGACATAAAACTAGTGTCGATCGACACGGGTACAGATCATGCAATCGGTTTGGATTTTAATTGAATTAGGTTAGGGTTTCAAGTGATTACGAATCATGAATCAATAAACACAATCAAGCAAGCAATAACAATAACAAGCATGATTTAGATTAGGGTTTCTAAGATTATCATGAATCTAGGTTCTTTAGATTAGGGTTTCTTATTGTTTACCTTAACCTCCGTGAGTCTTCTAGTTCGCCGTAACCGTTGATAGGCTGTATGAACTTTCTTCTAGTTCGCCGTAACCTTAAAGGCTGTATGAACTATGATTTGAACAGTAACGCCGGATGAACAGTAATCGTCGATGAACAGTGCGCGATGAATAGTGCGCGATGAACAGTACGATGAATAGTAACGATGAACAGTAATCGCGTTTTTTGTGTTTTTAGGGTTTAGGGAGCAACTCGTGCTGATAACGTGTTGTAAATCAAGAGAACGAATGGGGAAGATTGTGTTTATTCATTAATCATAAGATCCTTTATATAGGATTATTACAAGAGAGAAAAGGAAAATTCCTTTTCCTAATGGGAAAAGAAAAGCACATAAAAGGAAAATCCTAATTCAACTAGGATTCATTAAACCGGCCTAAAGACTAAGTGTTAATGGGCCGTAAACGGACCAGAACTAGTTATGACAATCCACTATGATTTATAACATATATATATTTTTTTTGTCAACAACTACAAATAATATAGAAACAAATATGTGCTTCATCTGTTATTAAGGGCATAATCGTCCAAATACACATTATAGTCTCTCGTCTAAATTCCACAGTAAATTGTGCTACTCAATGAATTATAATATTTTTTACGTTAGTTCTCCTAATTTCCCTTTTATATACGTTTAATTATTTTTTGAACAGGGTTAGTGATAGTTTGAAACGACATTTATATGTAAGATGTAGAAGAATCGTCAAATGATCGAATAGCAAAATCAATTTTAGCTCATAGAATTTCCACAAAACAATAATGAAATGCTAAAAAATTGTACACGTGACATTTTATTTTTGTAGTTAAATATTCATTTCGATGTTTTGGATTTTGTGCTCAGTGTAGCCGTTGAAGCTCCGATGCTAAACAACATGACAGAAAATTTACAAATGAGGAGGAATCTGCAACCGGGACCATCGGACGAGGTGATAACATTTGCTTTTCGTTATTTTTTTTTTAATTATGTTTATTGTTATATCGTTAATAATTGACATGAAGATTTATATATCAACAGTTCAAATTGTGGGACCTCCATAGACCAAATGGTAACGTTTTCATTATCAACGCAAGGGATCTCTCAATCGTGTGGTCGGAGAATCCTGACCATTGGGCTTGGCTCCCTCTACCGAACCAATATCCAAAGTAAACCTTCTCTTAATTTCATTATTTATTACTATATTTATTTAGAGAAATATTTTAGAATACCACAAACACTTTGTCTACTAAAACATCACAATATGATTTTAGAAAAATCTTTTAAAGACTTTTGGGAAACTTTCATACAACTGATTTTATGGAGGTTGCTTCTATGTTCAAGTAAGGTCTTCTACACATTTTAATTTGTGGTGTATTTAGTAAAACAAACTGTGCTATTTTTGAAAATGCTTCATAAATGTTTGGAATAAAATAAAAATGATATTTTATAGAATACTATTTCTACTAATATTTATTTTTTTGTCAGTTGTTTCTAATAATATTATGGTTATGATTATCTTGTATATACAAAAATGTTAATTTTGATTATAATTTTTTTCAAGTGACAATCAAGATAATTATCACAAAAATATTTACTTTAAAAAATATTTTTCCAAGATTGATTGTCTATCCACTATAAACACAATATTTTTCAGTGAAACAGTCGAAGCTGCGTTTTTGAGAAAAGCTAGATGTAGCCGGAAAGTTTGACACACGTTATCTCACCCCGATGACAAGGTACGAGGTGGTGTTCACAGTGAAGTTGGATTACGCCACATTAGCCTGGGAGACACTGGTGAAGCTGAAGCTGGTCTTGCACAGTAATCAGAAGAAAACGCTAGAGCGGAGTGTGGACATGGTAGATTACATGAGTAAACAATGGGTTGATATTCTTGTCGGCGAGTTCACCACATCAAAGAAAAACATCGTGGAAATCTCTTTTGCAATGTACGAACACGAGTGTCAACTGTGGAAATCAGGGCTCTTTGTCAAAGGTGTTGTAATTCGTCCCAAAAACTAAGTCATTTATCCGCATGGAGGATCTCTCTCTCTTTCTTCAACCATCATTTTATGTACCATATGCATGTGTTGTTTGTCGTACAATTATGAGCTCTCCCAGTAAATAAGTAGGAAAAATGATTCTTCGCTACACAAAATATTGGCTAATATGTTGCAAACCATCTGAGTATAGAAATGTCTTCTAAACTACACAAACTATTATGTAACACATGGTGACATACACTGAGTATATGTAAACATGTTAAAAACTACAAATTGGTGCTTTTTGAAAAATATTACTCCCTCCGTTTTATATTAGTTGTCATTTTGAGAAATGTATCTGGTAGTATTTGGATGTATTAAACTCAAAAACACATCCATATACATTCAGATACATTTTCTCAAAATGACAACTAATATGAAACGGAGGGAGTATCAATTTAGGGATCAATCTGTAATTAATTTCAAACAAAATAAATACTTAAAAATAGAAAATTTAAAAATATAAATTTAAATAAATTGAAACACAAAATACAATTACAAAAATTTAAGAAAAAATAATCATGAAAATTTTTGATTTAAAACTAAATTACAGTTTCAGTTTTAAAATATATTAAATTATTTTTGTTAAATTCAAAAATTATTAAAAATTTGTAACTTCAAAAGGTTCTTAGTTTCTAAAAAGTAATTGAAAATGTAAGGTATATAGGGATCTAAATATATGCATTTTAAAACCAATTAAATTTATCAATAAAAAGTTTTTTAAATGTTGGTCGACAGATATATTTAAAATTCTGTTGAATAAATTTCAATAGTTTAGTATAAAACACATAAATGAGTGGAAGCCCCTTGGCCCAATGGTCAAGGGTTTAAAGGCTTCTACACCAAGTCTGGGGTTCGAATCCCAGATAATACAGTTTATTGCAGATTAATGGAGGAAATCGCTTCTTGGAAGTTCTAGAGTGCAGAGAGACCATGTCCATCACCGGAGGTGTCGTACATGCTAAGTCGATCGTCGGGGAGAGTCTGTCCATCATGGAAGATGTCGTACATGCAGAGCCGTTCGTCGAGGAGAGCTTGTCCATCAAGGGAGATGTCGCACATAGACAGCTGCATCAGTGGAGATGTCGTACATGGAGAGTTGCATCATGGAGGCAAAAGTAGAAGCTATTCATCATAATCGCATAGACAAGAGATAGATGAATATCATCATAATAGAACTAGGTCAAATAGATCAAATTAGCTTAGTGATGATTGTAATATCTATAATAATTCAGACGTTTAAAAAAAAAACGCATAAATGACATATATTACATTTTTGTATGAGAATTTTTTTTGTAACATTGGGTCACAAGTAAAAGACTCATTAGGCTAATCCTTAAGAAAAAAAATTAGACTCGTTTTTTTAACAACAAAAAAATTACATTCTTTTTATGGAAAATTATAACTAGTTTTTTTTTACTCCTATCCCAACATTAAACAGCGAATTGCAATGTAATTTTAAAAGTTTCATAAGTTTTATAATGAGAATAAAATTGTATAAGTTTTACAATTAGAATAAAATTTAATTTTGATTCGAAAATAATGTAGTTTTAGAAATTTTTGGATTTTATGGATTTGCTTTTGATTTCTTACATTTTGTATGTTTTTAACTTGCTTTTGGACTTTTTTATAAACTTATAGATTTTATTTAAAATAATTGCGTATTAATTCCCAAACTAATAATATTTATAAAAGAACAATAATTTGTAGTTTCTAACATATTTACCTATATTGTGTTACATAATAGTTTGTGTAGTTTAGAAGACATTTGTATACTTAAGATGATTTGCAACATATTAGCCAACACTTCTTGTAGCTAAGAATGATTTTTCCAAAAATTCGACCACTGAAAAATTCATCACATATTTGCAAATATTTTAGTCAGAGAGGAAGTCAACTTGTTTTCTTCGAAATTATTTTCTCCATTTAATGTTCATTTGGGAATAACTAAATTAAATTCTCCATTTAATAATATGTCGTCTTTTGCAACTTCCAATTTTGGCCACTGAAGTTTCTAGGAAAATATCAATTTTTTTTCTTTTTTCGAATAATAATAGGAGAAAGATAGGACGTATAGTACTTTCAATTTTAACCAAACATATATATATATATATCTACACATTTTTCAATTTTAAAGACTATCTTGAACAAGTTTTGTTTTTGCATATTGCAAATTTAAACAAGAAATCGATCAAACTTATAAGTAAAAGCTTTGTGATGGCAAAAGCTGCTTCTTCTTCTAATGTGTCATTGACGGGCCCTCAAGTGTTCATCACTTTCGAGGGAAACGAAATACTCAAGAGACTTTTTCATCAGCTATCTAATGACTGCCTTGAAAGGTAAAAGTATCGACACGTTTATAGACGAGCGAGACGAGAATGGTTAATACATAATCATCATGTTTGAGAGGATATGCGAGTCGAAAATCGCGTTGCTCATCTTCTTTAGGGGGTACAATGAGTCAAAATGGTGTTTGGACGAGCTTGTACAGATCAAGAAATGTATGGATCAAAACAAACTCATAGTGATTCCCATCTTCTACAAGCTTGATCCCATTGAGGTTACATATCTTAGAGAAAATTTTGGCCATAAATTCAAGGATCTGAAAAATATATATCCACATGTATTAAAAAAAACGAGGGGTTTTCGGAAGCTCTAGCTTCTGCTTCCCATACGATTGATTTGTCCTCGCAAGCATACATGTTTAAGATTTCTAACCCGCAATATAACCCTTACCCTGTATAGATTTTTGTATTTGTATATGTCTGTGTATTAGTTCGCAAAACTGCGTCGTTTTGAAGTTTTTAAAGAAATAAAAAATTTAAGTGAATGGGATTCGAAACCATGACCAATCGATTGTACCCAGGCCGATCCGATCACTGACGAGACGAGGTTTTCGCTCATCTCGTCCTTCAACCGATGGCTCCTGAGCACTTTATCCCTAAAAATCTCTCTAGATTTTGAAAATATGAAAGCGATGTTGAGGAGAATAAGGTTATTACCTTCGCTAAGATTCTGACTCCTTCCGATGCTAACAAAACGGCCCTCACAAATTGCGAATACTAATTAAGAATGAATCGAATTGAAGCTATAGCGTCACTTTACCAATTGCGTTGTGGAACCTTTTTGTACCATTACTATTCTGTACATATATAATACAATTAATCGTTACATAATCTCTGCAATTTTTGCACTTTCACCAATAACAACAATTGATTTCTCGATTTGGATCTCTGCGGCGTGGTGGTCAAGATCGATTTCTTTGATTGCCAAATAATTAGCGACATGGTGACTGAGGCGGAAGCGGAAGCGAAATCGAACAATTAAAATTTGTTTTGTGTTATGGGTGTCTTTTGATTTAAGGATTGCGTGATGTTTTTTGGTTTAGGGTTCTTATTGGAATATGCTTGAATTGTTCGGTCTTATTTTGTTTCTTGTGTTACATAAGTTGTTTCAGATCAGTCGGGTTCCTCTAGGATTTAGGTTTGGTGGATTTGATTGATTGTTTATAATTTTGGATAAAGTTTCAAAATTGCGGATTTAGGAAACCTACTCTTGGAGCTTGAAGACGAACAAAGAAGA
This sequence comes from Draba incana, assembly GCA_963576765.1. NCBI lineage: Eukaryota > Viridiplantae > Streptophyta > Magnoliopsida > Brassicales > Brassicaceae > Draba > Draba incana. The sequence goes on along the minus strand of OY755211.1, from coordinate 9,302,161 downwards.
AACAGAAAGAAGAGAAAACGACTCTTGTTTATATATGTTGATGTTTGCGTATTCAACAAATCTTGTAATGGCAAAGTCGTTGTGTGTTGCGGATGAATCTCGTAGGTCAGTGGTTCGAATCCTACTGATGTATTATTTTGTTCTATTTAAAATTGTCAAAACGACGTAGTTTTCATGGTAGATACAAGGAGATATACAGACTACAAAATCTACACACAGATAAGGGTAATACTGCGGGTGACCATTAAGTTCGATACATTGACTTGCATTTTTTTTCAGTTCAAGGGTAAACTTGCAAAAAAAATCTTTGTGGAGGGTCTTTTTGCAGAAAACCCATAAATTTATCTAGTTTTTTGAAATCCAAGATATTTCAACCCATAAATATTTAATCTGCAGAATTTCAAGAATAAAAAATATTTTCTCTGTTCCTAAAAAAGTGATGTTTTAGAGTTTACACAAATATTAAGAAACATTAAATACAACAACTAATAAACATAACTTACCACTTTCCAATAAATTTATTATACTTTTTCATTCATTATTCTCCTTATTTCTTCCGTAAGTGCCAATTAGAATTTGTCTTCCACCTTTTTAGCACTTTAATCAACAAAATTTATTTTAATAAAAATAGTTAAATAAGAAATGCATTAATTAAAAAGTAAAACATTATATATTGTGGAACAAGAAAAAAACCCAAAACATCACTTTTTTAGGAACAAAGGAAGTACTAAAAAGTCAATTAATTATGCATTGGTAAGTGAGAATATCACTTATTTGTGAACAATAAATAACTCTTAAAGCATTATGTAAAAATAAACAGAGGGAGTAGTTGACAAATGGTAGCTAGATCCGATAATTTGTATAAATTCAGGGATATGGTAGATAGATATCGACATGAACCAAGAATCCAAGAATGGACGAAAACTTTGACTTCTGTTTCTCATGTTACCTTGTCCTGGCCAAAATTCAGGTTTTCCCCATGTTTAGGTTCTTATCACTTATCACTTGACAAATCCTATATATTATTTGAGAAGCATTTTAGGAGCATTTTGCTTAGGTGTTATCACCACAATTTTTCTTTTCTTTATTTTTATTTATTTATTTCATTCTCTTCTACTCATTACCAAACACATTTACTTTCAAATATACTTATTTTGATTACTATAACTATAATTGTCAAACACATTTGAATCTTCCTAACTTGCCAAAATTGAAATATTTTGAATTTTGCACTTGCCAAAATTAAAATATTTTGAAATTATGGATTTAAATCATAGAATTAAATGTGAAAAAATTAACATATATACCAAAAATTTGATTTAAAATAAAATAAAAATATTTATTATCTTTTGAAAATATATGAGCATGTAAAAATATGTTTTTATATGTATTGTTTTGTTTGATAAGTAGATGTTTTTAATTTATAAATGCACCTTCCTATAAGTAAAAAAATAATTATTAATGAAATTTATTGGTTTAATTATTTCACGGGTGGAACATATTTGTATGCAAAATAATCGCAAAATTCAAATATATAAATTGGGTCTTAGATTATATATAATTATTCTTCATAGTTTTTTTGTTAACTAAATCTATTGATTTTATTTGATAATTATTTTATCCCGCGTATGACGCGGGTAATTTTCTAGTGATATACTCCCTCCGTTTCATATTAGTTGTCATTTTGATAAAATGTATCTGAATGTATCTGGATGTGTTTTTGAGTTAAATACATCTAAATACTAACCAGATACATTTCTCAAAATGACAACTAATATGAAACGGAGAGAGTATATAATAAGTTGCGTGTTTAAGATACTAGTAGTTGCAATAATAAAGATTGTGTTTAAGATACTAGTAGTTGCAATAATAAAGATTTTGTCTAATTCTTGTAGCACGCGATTCACAGCAAATGACACACCTGAGAAAGATTTCGTTAGGTCAATCGTTAAGGAAGTTAAGACTGTTCTGGCGAGTGTGCACGAGGCACCAAAGTAAGAGCTTTTCTTAAAGAAAAAAATTGAACTCGACGAAATCAATACATTTACTTTGTTTGCGAGTCCAGCATTTTTTTGTTGTTACTAAAATGTTTTTAAAGAAAAAATCTAGGAAGTTTATGTTTTGGTTATTGAAAATTTAAAATAAAACTATATTGATAATCTTAGTTTTACTTCACAATTACAAATCTATGTAACTCTAAGGTCCGCTTGTTGTGGGACTGACCTAATTTAGGGATCAAGTGTTCATCAACTTCCGAGAACTAGATTTTGCAAGGGGCTTCTCAGCTTTCTCGTGCCTTCTTTGAACAGCAAAAATATCAGTCTTTATAGACGAGGGAGAAGTGCGAGGGGAGCACCTAAGTGACCTAACGAATCTTTTTCAAAGAATCCAGTAGTCAGAAGATCGCACTGGCAATATTCTCCGAGAAGTGAGAACTATGATGTGAAGATCAATGAATGTCTGGGTAAAGGCAAACTTAAAACGATCCCTTCTACAAGGTGGACGTAGCCTTAATGGAGACTTTTGTGACGGATACAAAAAACTGTGATAGACTCCTCGTAAGGATCTAAGCCCAAGGAACACTTCGAATGGTTTTGAAAGATGTGGAAATGATGATTGGATGAACGGATTGATATGAAATGAAACGAAACGATGAAGATAAACCGATTTGATGGAAGATGAACGGATAGAACAAGTGAATCGAAGTGTACTTCTTAAGAGAGGTGAAAGTCTCTTAGACTACGAGGCTCGATCTAGTCTTTGATATTACGCACAAAGATAAGAAAGAGTTGAGAAGATATTACACACTTCTCGGATCAAACAAGTAGAGAGAATTTGAGAATAAAATGTTTGATAAGAAATAAGGTTTCAGAACACAAGAGTTATAAAGAGAGAAGAGAAGTAGGGTTTTAGTCTTGGAACATGCTCCTTGACTAAACAATAAATGAAAATTTGAAAACACAACTCTTGGTCTTCCAGCCGAGTTCAGAGTTGTAAATCTACAACTCGGCAGAGTTGCAGAGTTGTAAAACTGCAGAAATGTAGAATTGCAGAGTTGGCCTAATTTATGATAATGGGGCTTATTGGAGAAGTGTGTTGACTTGCCTCATTAAAAACCTCTCTCGGAAAACCCATTGGGACAAAACTGAGAGGAGGGAAAAAGAGTGCAAGACACACACCTCCCATTATCATCCTTCCTTGGTTTGAATCACAACCAACATGGTTTGATAAACGACTAAAGGAAGTTGGCCGTTAAGTCTCAACACAAGCATAGAGACGGCTTGGTTGAGTTGTCTTGTACGTGACCTCGTCATCGGTCCACTCGAGATTTGCATGTCCTTAGCTTCCATGAGAACCTCCACTGGTTCAAGCTGCTCCTCGAGTTCATGCCCTCCCTCTTCAAAAGGATTTGTCCTCAAATCCGAACCATCTACAAAATGAGGGACAAGGTCCCTTATATGGGACTTACCTTGGGGATCGAGTTTGTAGGTATTGTTGTTGATCTGGTTGTCATAAGGACACAAATAAAGTTCAGCCTGATAGTTGCGATCTTTGAGAGCTTTGGATAGAACTCCCAACTTCATAATCAATTCGAGAAGAACAAATCTTTGGAAAGTGTTAAGCTCCTTGGTCAAAACAACTCCAATTCCAGTTCGTTCAAAAAAATTGGACAAGATAACTTCTAAATATGGTGGCTCCTTTTTAGTACCTGTAAAATAGTCAACACCTTTGGCAAAGAACAAGTGTGTTATCACAGTCATACAATCTCTACAAATAGGTGAACAAGTCTCAGTTAGGACCAACGAATTATCCTTATCATGTTCCTCTTTTTCAAGCATTTTAAGACAAGAGTTTTGTTCTGAACATTCTGTGAATAATCCTAAACTTTTCTCAATGATTTGTGAATATATTAAAGTCATGTTCTCAGCTCTTAAATCATGCAAAACAAAACGAGAGAAAGAAACACTTACCTGAATAAGGTCCTTGGTCTTTTCGATGCCCATTATGATACAAAAGGACGGTTTTGGATCCGGAGGTTCTTCTTGGATCATGGCACTGTTGATGATTAACTTGTCCTCTCTATAGATGTCTAAAAACGCTCCTGGTCGCCAGTGATAAGTTTGAAGTGAACCAAATGGGAAAATCTCCATTTCAAGCTACTTGGAGAACATGTGAAGTGAAGGAAATTGTGGTTCATGTCTTGAATGTTCTTGCTGGTCTCCTGGTCTCCAAATGTAGCTTTGATGATCAAACTGTATCTTATGAGAATTATGCTCTAAAGTCACTTCCTGAAAAAGTTTGGTAAACTCACTCGGTGGCACCGGTGCAAGGTTAGAAACACAAAACATTTTATTATTAAAAACAAATAATTTAGATGACTCAAAATGCTCAGTTTCTTTAACCTTACCAGTCCTAGCAAAGAAATTAAAGTTCATACCTTCTTGATTACCCTTTAACAGAATTTGGTCTAAATATATCTCTTGAGGTAACAAGGGAACCAAGGTAGTCTTTAACTCCAAAATTGAACATTCTGCACCAAAAGAAAGCAAGTTAGCTCTCATTCGTTTTTGGGAGTTTAGATAATTACCTCGGGTTTTAATTGGTGGTTTAGCATCAGGTGGTTTCTCCTTGATTTGAATAGAATACATGAGTTCTTCTCCTTGAGTCAGTTTTACATTGCCTCTAGTGAAACCTCTTATTCCAAGCATGGTTCCTTTGGATTCTCTACGAATGATTTGAGGCTGATGTAAGTCTGGTGGCTTTCCTTTGATCGCCAAAATGTTTAGTTCACCTTCAGCTCCACTCAATTCATTCTGATTTTGACGTTGAACCTCAAATGTGCTTTTCACTTGCTTCTCCATGGCTCTTGTACCTTTTTGAACATTATCTAGGATTATTATTCCTCTTGAAGCAAGATAAGGTGGTGCATGTGATGTTTGTGCATTTGGTGGTGATTTTTCTTCAAAATCCTGTGGAAAAGAATCAATACTACTCGGTCGCACCGGTTTGGAAAGGATTAGTTTTTCACAGGCTTGATTACTTTCAAGCACAAAATCAGATTCTTGAGAAGAAAAATCACACTTATCTTTCAAAGATTTAGAAGAAAGAGCACACTTAGCTTTCACAGATTTTCTGTAAGAATTGAGAAGCTCAAGTAGCTCGTTCTCTAGTTGCTCTTTCGTTGTGGAGCTGCTTTTAACGTTTTCTTTCTCCTTCATAGACTTTTGATGGATTGGTGAAGGCTGGTTTGGTTCATTTAGTACTAAACCGTTGGGGGCATACTTCTTCCTCAATAATTCTTTAAGCTTTCTCCACGAGGTGATAGTACGCTCCTTGTTGTACCACCGTTTATCAAGTTCTTGACACCACCATTTATAAGCATCTCCTTTGAGTTGGCCAATTGCACAAGACATCATTCTGTCCTTGTCGATGCACTTGTAGTAAAACCATTCTTCCATGCTTCTTTCCCATTCTAGATAATTTCTTTTTTTCTGAAAATTCATGGAGATAAAGTCTATTAGCATGTTGAATATCAGAATACAAATGAACCTTAGATTTGGGAGTGTGAGAGGTTTTATGTGGGCTGCTCCGAATTGATTTGAGTGTGGAGTCAGGAGGCTTTGGAGCAAGCTCTTGATGCTGATTTGGAATAGGTTTCGGAACGACTAGATTTAGTTGTAAAGCACCAAGCTTTTCATCGAGCATTTTAGCCATGATAGTCGTAACTGAATCCAACAACTTTCTCTTTTTCCTTGCACTAGAAGCGGATGATTCTTCCTCCAAACTCACCATGGTACCTGAAATAAGAAGAGATCTAAACAAGTAAAAATATCTTTGGAAATTCTAGTTGAGTTGAAATCTAAAAGATGAACAGCCAGATCCGACACAGTCAACTGATCGGTCACTTACAAATATTAAAACGTGTTCAAAACTTCTAGATTTATTTTTAAAATTAAGTAGACTCTTTCTAGTTTCAGATACAGTTCAAATCGCAATTTTTGAACAACCTGGTGATTTATGAAAATGTTTACAAGACAAATCTGAAATCTGGAAAAATGCAGAAAGTAAAGAAACGAGTTTAGAGCAACAAAACCAGATTCGAAATGGCTCTGATACCACTTGATAGACTCCTCGTAAGGATAAAATCCCAAGGAACAATTCAAATGGTTTTGAAAGATGCGGAAATGATGATTGGATGAACGGATTGATATGAAATGAAATGAAACGATGAAGATAAACCGATTTGATGGAAGATGAACGGATAGAACAAGTGAATCGAAGTGTACTTCTTAAGAGAGGTGAAAGTCTCTTAGACTACGAGGCTCGATTTAGTCTTTGATATTACGCACAAAGATAAGAAAGAGTTGAGAAGATATTACACACTTCTCGGATCAAACAAGTAAAGAGAATTTGAGAATAAAATGTTTGATAAGAAATAAGGTTTCAGAACATAAGAGTTATACAGAGAGAAGAGAAGTAGGGTTTTTGTCTTGGAACATGCTTCTTGACTAAAAAATAAATGAAAATTTGAAAACACAACTCTTGGTCTTCCAGCCGAGTTCAGAGTTGTAAATCTACAACTCGGCAGAGTTGCAGAAATGTAGAATTGCAGAGTTGGCCTAATTTATGATAATGGGGCTTATTGGAGAAGTGTGTTGACTTGCCTCATTAAAAACCTGTCTCGGAAAACCCATTGGGACAAAACCGAGAGGAGGGAAAAAGAGTGCAAGACACACACCTCCCATTATCATCCTTCCTTGGTTTGAATCACAACCAACGTGGTTTGATAAACGACTAAACGAAGTTGGCCGTTAAGTCTCGACACAAGCATAGAGACGGCTTGGTTGAGTTGTCTTGTCCGTGACCTCGTCATCGGTCCACTCGAGATTTGCACGTCCTTAGCTTCCATGAGAACCTCAACGGGTTCAAGCTGCTCCTCGGGTTCATGCGGCTCGTCCGGTTCCTTAGCTCCATGTTCCAAGCTGGCCAGGGTTCTATCAAACTGAAACGAATACATGTAGATGATCCAGAAAGAGTTCTGAAATGGGAGAAAGCCTTGTTATCTGTTCCCACGAAATTGTTTCTTACAGAATCAACATGGAGCAAGTAAAGTAGAAGAACATGCCTATAGTTAATTACGTATTGACTTCTATCATTTGTATTAGTGACATGTGTTGGAACCATCTTTTATTCATTTTTAAATGGGCTTAGTATAAGACATTTATGTATGAAAAATGGGTTTAAAATGTGAAGGTGAAATGTAAGAAAGTCATTGGGCTAAGAGGTAAAGCCTCTTGTGTTGGTTTAATGAATGCACACTTATTTTCTCCCACATCCAAAGTTGGAAACTTTTTGGTGTTGTATAAATAAGGCTAAGCATGTGTAAGAGTTCAAACAAGTCAAGAACACATATGTACCATGAAGGAACCTAGGGAGTCCCACGCGCGAACTACCACCACCGCCGAGCCGAGCCGGGCTTGGGTTTGGTCAATTGGACCGTCAGTCCATTAAAGACTATTCATTTTGGGAAAAATTTGTATTCAAATTTCAACCAAATATTGCACCCATTCGGTTCTGGTGACCGAATAGTCGCGTCTCAAATTCATTGTATTCGTTCATGTTCACCTGAATCGCAACCTTTCGGTTCTATAAAACCACCGCGCCTTCATCTTCTTCAATCAATCTTTTTCTGCAATTTTTTCCTCTGCGAAAAACTTCCATCCTCCACAAAGTAAGTCTCGAGAGTATTCATAGAAAATCTGTTCGTCAGATTCAATTTTGAGTGTTGCGAAATCGTTTTCATTATCGGTTTTATCCTGGGATTCGTAATCGTATCAAACCGTCACACTACGGGCGATTTTTCGAATTAAGGAAAGAGAGTAATCTCGACTCCGTATTCGTTTTTCATGAATCGAGAATTTCTTCTTCTTCTCAATTCTGGTTTGTTTTTTCATTCGGATTTCTCAATTCGGTTTTGCGGTTAATACAATCTTAATTCGAAAAATCCGTTCTTCGCTTACCGCTTAGTCGAATTGAGATTAATTCGATACTTTTTTGTTCGCGATTCGTGTAACGTTTCCGCAAAAAAATTTTCCAAAATTTCTGTTTTCTTTCCCTCCAAAATCAGTAACGAAGTTTGCGATTAATTTTTTCAATTTTTCTGCGAAACGTTTCTAATCATTTCAAGGATATGTGATTATTTTATAAAATTTTCCGCGAATCAGTTTCTTTACTCAAACGTTTTTGTAACGTTATCGTTTTTTCATTCTGTTTCCGCGAACGCTTTATCTAAGCGAGTTTGCGAAACATTTATCATATTCTGATATCATTTTCTTTTCTGTTAACAGAAAATGGCAATCGATGATATTGATATCGATATGACTGGGAACAAGTCATCTGATGGACAGACTGAAACGCCTGTGGACTCGGTGGCCCGAGATCTGTTCGGAGTTTGTCTCCAGATGAGTGTTCCACAAGACAACTATCAGATAATGTCTCAATTACCCACAGCCATGGCGCATGGGCTAATGCCGGAAAAGTTTGACGGCAAAGGCTTTAAAACATGGCAAAACAAGATGCTCTTCTACATGAGCAACTTAAACTGCGAGACGTTTCTGAAAGAGGATCCACCGATCGTTCCATTCGGAAACAAGGATGCTCATCTTCTCGCTGCTGTTGATGCATGGAAACATGCAGACTTTGTGTGTCGAGGTTGGATCTTAGGCTGCCTCGTTGATCCTTTGTATCAAGTATACAGTCAGGAAGCACGAACCTCTAAGGAACTCTAGATGGCCTTGGAGAAAAAGTACAAGTCTGACGATGCTGGTTGTCAAAAATTTGCTATTGCAAAGTTTCTAGACTTCAAAATGGTCGACTCCAAGCCCATCATGGAACAAGTCGATGCATTGAGTTTGCTGTGCCATGAGATAGCGGGCGAGGGGATGCAAATCTGTGAGATCTTCACTGTCAATTGTTTCATTGAGAAACTTCCCCCGAGTTGGCTGAGCTTCAAGAACTATCTCAAGCACAAGAAGAAGCATATGTCACTCTCTGATGTCATCACGAGGCTCCAAATAGAAGACAGGAACCGTGCTATTTTCTCTCCTCCAGAGGAACACAATGTCAATGTGGCTGAGCACAAGGGCAAGGGTAAAGGGAATCAGACTTTTCCCCAAAAGTCTCTCAAACCGGCATCCTCAACGAACTTCAAGAAGGTTACAAAACCAGGACAGAAGTTCAAAGGAAAGTGCCACAAGTGTGGCAAGATAGGACACAAATCTGATGTTTGCAGGAGCCAACCCAAGGGTAACAAAAAGGCTGAAGCTAACCTCACTGAAGAGGATATGTGCGTTGTCGTCAATGAAGTGAACATGGTCGATGACAACCCAATGGAATGGTGGTATGATACAAGTGCAACCACCCATATCTACACTGATAAGTCGATGTTCACCACTTATCAAAAGATCAAATCGGAGGAGCAACTGTTCATGGGAAACACGGCTTCATCGAAGATTGAAGGTCGCGGCAAAGTGGTTCTGAAGCTGACTTCGGGACGTGAAATCACACTCAATAATGTCAAACATGTGCCAGACATGAGGAAGAATTTGGTTTCAGGTACTCTCTTGAGCAAGGCAGGATTCGGAGTCACCTTCGAAGCTGATAAATTGGTACTTAGGAAGAATGGGATGTATTTGGGAAAGGGTTATGAGAAAGGAGGACTTGTCAAGTTGTGTGTTTCGACAGTCCTTCGTAGTGATAAGATTAATAACGCTAATGTTGTAATTTCTGACAATTCATTTAATAATAATTATGTTGCTTATTTGGTTGAGTCTTTTAATATTTGGCATGAACGTTTAGGAAATGTCAACTATAAATCTATGCAAAGATTAATGAATTTGAACCTAATTCCAAAATGCAAAGTAAACAAGAATAAATGTGAAGTGTGCGTACAGGCCAAACTCACAAAAACTCCTTCTCCCCAAGTTCAAAGAACTACTGAACCTCTTAGTTTAATACACACAGATTTATGCGATCTGAAATTTATACAAACTAGAGGCGGTAAAAAGTATTTTTTGACATTTATCGATGATAATTCAAAATATTGTTATGTATACTTGTTACGTAGCAAAGATGAAGCCTTATCAAATTCAAAGAGTATAAGCTTGAAGTTGAAAACCAACTAGGTAAAACTATTAAAGCAGTTCAAAGTGATAGAGGAGGCGAGTATGATGGTCCGTTTAATGACTTTTGTCAACAACATGGCATCATACATCAAACCACAGCTCCCTATTTCCCTGAGTCTAACGGAGTTGCGGAACAAAAAAACCGAACTCTCAAAGAGATGATGAATGCAATGTTGCAGGAATCTGAGTTACCCCAGTCAATGTGGGGGGGAAGTTTTGCTTACTACGAACTATATTCTCAACAAGATACCACACAAAGTTACTGGCAAAACGCCATATGAACTTTGGAAAGGTGTTTTACCTTCTTACAAATACCTCAAAGTGTGGGGGTGCCTTGCTAAATTCGCAGTACCACCTCCGAAAAAGGTCACAATTGGACCTAAAAAAGTGGACTGTATTTTCATAGGATATGCACACAACATTAGTGCTTATCGGTTTCTGGTTCACAAATCAGACATACCCGATATTCATGTGAATACAGTAATGGAATCACGAAATGCGTCTTTCTTTGAACACATTTTCCCTTGTAAATAAAAACAAGGTCAAAAGAGGACCCTTGAACAACGGGAAACAAGCTTCTCAACGAATGAGGCAAGCACTCCCAGAACATCAACACATGATGTGGAAGACGTAGAAGATGAACCTCGACGCAGCAAAAGAGCTCGTAAGGAAAAATCTTTTGGTGATGATTTCATGATGGTGTTTCTCACAGAGAACGCACCACAAACTTACTCAGAAGCCTTATCTACCCCAGAAGCAGCTTATTGGAAGGAAGCTGTTAATAGTGAGATCGATTCTATATTGCAACATCATACATATGAGATTACCGATCTACCCGAAGGGTCTAAAGCACTAGGGAGTAAATAGATTTTCACAACAAAAATGAAAACCGATGGTTCTGTGGATAAGTATAAGGCTAGGCTTGTGGCTCAAGGATTCCGACAAAAAGAAGGTCTTGATTACTTTGACACATATTCTCCGGTGACGCGAATCACCTCCATCAGACTTTTGGTTAGTATCGCGGCATTAAGAGGCCTAGAAATACATCAGATGGATGTAAAAACCGCTTTTCTACATGGAGATTTAGAAGAAGAGATCTATATGAAACAACCTGAAGGATTTGTTGTCCCCTGACAAGAACACAAAGTTTGTAAACTTGTCAAGTCATTGTACGGACTGAAACAAGCTCCAAAACAATGGCATGAAAAATTTGATAATGTGATGATGTCAAACGGTTTCAGCATTAACGAATGTGATAAATGCATATACATCAAATGTACCCCTCACGGATATGTTTTGTTGTGTTTGTATGTTGATGACATGCTCATTATTGTCAACACTAATGACATGATTAATCAAACAAAGAACTTACTTCGTAGTAACTTTGAAATGAAAGACATGGGATTTGCAGATGTCATTCTCGGTATTAAGATTCACCGACATGCTGCAGGAATTATCTTGTCATAGTCACATTATGCACAAAAGATACTTGATAGATTCAACAACTATTCAAGTGGGACTGCAAAAACTCCAGTTGATCCTCATATTCATTTGACTAAAAACTCAGGTGATGCAGTTTTTCAGGTTGAATATGCACGAGTCATCGGAAGTCTGATGTACTTGACAAATTATATTAGACCCGACTTAGCACATGCAGTAAACATACTAAGTCGTTATACTAGTAATCCAGGACATAAACATTGGAAAGCGATAACTAGAGTATTGAATTACCTACGTTATACCAAAAATTATGAACTACACTATGGTAAAGAACCAGCAGTTTTGGAAAGATACAGTGACGCGAACTGGATTGCGGATTCCAAAAACTCAAAATCCACAAGTGGATATGTCTTTACACTTGGAGGTGGAGCAGTATCCTGGAAGTCTTCCAAACAAACCGTGATAGCCACATTGACCATGGAATCTGAGTTTGTCGCTCTAGACAAGACTGCTCAAGAAGCAGTGTGGCTTCAAATTTTTTTGGAAGATATCCCTATGTGGGAGAAACCAGTGCCAGCTTTACGTGTACACTGTGATAGCCAATCGGCTATCTCTCGGGCACTGAATAATCATTATAATGGCAAGTCTCGTCACATACGACGACGACATAAAACCATTAGTTTGGCAAGAGATCAAGTATTTAAATCATCAAGAGGAATGGGTTTACAAGCCTATGAATAAAGTTGAAGTTTGATGGACACCCCACCTATATGACTGGAGATCCCAAGAAATAGGTTCAAAGGGACAACAAAATCAAACATAAACTAAAAGAACACTGTGATATTAATATCTCTACCCAGTTCCTAGGATGACAAACAGTGTTACATCGGTATGGAAAGAGGATAAGCTTTTGGCTTTTAATGATTCTTTAGCCTTACAATAGATAGTATTTCAGAATATTTCTAATGATAAGCTAATGCAGATCACCTAGTGAGTGTGAAATGGGGCCGTTTCTAGGAGAATGAAGGAAAGGCTATATTCTCCAAGTTCACTCATGAAAACCAGGCAAGTTCAAGGCCAAAATGAACACAATAGAGAACAATGTTCTATGAGAAAATGAGCTGTGTTATAGCTGTTGTCTAGGTTTACATCAAAATCCGGGTCGTTCAAGGCATCATGTCCACCTCCTGGCCAAGTAAATCCGACAGCTACTAACTACGAGTGGTTCAAAGCTGAAAAATTGCTACCAACTCAGATACAGTAATTTTTCGTTATACTCTCGAAAAGTCCGTCTGTCTGTCTAGTCATATAAGTTAGTCAAATCAATAGAGTCTTAGAGTTTATCGAGTCGTCATATGTTTAGAGGTCATTTCTATTCATGTGGGGGATTGTTGGAACCATCTTTTATACATTTTTAAATGGGCTTAGTATAAGACATTTATGTATGAAAAATGGGTTTAAAATATGAAGGTGAAATGTAAGAAAGCCATTGGGCTAAGAGGTAAAGCCTCTTGTGTTGGTTTAATGAATGCACACTTATTTTCTCCCACATCCAAAGTTGGAAACTTTTTGGTGTTGTATAAATAAGGCTAAGCATGTGTAAGAGTTCAAACAAGTCAAGAACACATATGTACCATGAAGGAACCTAGGGAGTCCTACGCGCACCACCACCACCACCGCCGAGCCGAGCCGAGCCAAGCCGAGCCGAGCCAAGCCGGGTTTGGGTTTGGGTTTAGGTTTGGTCAATTGGACCGTAGGTCCATTAAAGACTATTCTTTTTGGAGAAAATTTGTATTAAAATTCTAATCAAAAATTGCACCCATTCGGTTCTGGTGACCGAATAATCGTGTCTCAAATTCATCGTATTCGTTCATGTTCGCCGAACTGGTGCAACTGAATCGCAACCTTTCGGTTCTATAAAACCATCGCGCCTTCATCTTCTTCAATCAATCTTTTTCTGCGAATTTTTTCCTCTGCGAAAAACTTCCATCCTCCACAATGTAAGTCTCGAGAGTATTCATAGAAAATATGTTCGTCAGATTCGATTTTGAGTGTTGCGAAATCGTTTTCATTATCGGTTTTATCCTGGGATTCGTAATCGTATCAAACCGTCACACTACGGGCGATTTTTCGAATTAAGGAAAGAGAGTAATCTCGACTCCGTATTCGTTTTTCCTGAATCGAGAATTTCTTCTTCTTCTCAATTCTGGTTTGTTTTTTCATTCGGATTTCTCAATTCGGTTTTGCGGTTCATACAACATGTTCGATAAAGAATTAGTAGACAAGAGCGTCAAGGAGGTTAAGCGCACGTTGGGTACTCGAGATCGCTGCATACGTACCGCAAGTGTTTCATTAGCTCTCTTAATCTGGCTCATATGATTAATTTTCGGATAAGCCCAAACATTGGATGAGTTGAATCAACGAGGCATCAAAGTAGACCTTTTATATAAGGAAACAAAAATTTGTTGGCTTGCTTTAAATATAGTGCTAATTTTGAATACTTTCTTTCTACTTTATATCTCTTAAATTGAAGTAGAAAAAAAAAGTTTGAATACTTTCTTTCTATTTCCTGGCTTGGACATTTAGTCTCAAACTTTTTTTTCTCACGATTTTTTCTCTTAAAAGGACACCGATCAACTTTTTTTGGGTTCCATCCAAGGCCGGCTCTGAGAGCAAGCGGGTAAAGCCCATGCTTACGGCCCTTATATCGATCTTCATATTTATTATGAAAAATCGGCCCTCAAATCCTAAAAGTCTATTTAGCTTAATGATCATATCAGCCTATTTTTTATTTTTACCTTGCAGCCCATTGGAACTAAGGACCGGCCCTGGTTCCATCTGTTGTGAATTCGACCAAGAATCGTCAGTGAAAAATGAAAACTATCAAAGAAAATAAAGAAAAATGTATTCAGGTGAATAACATTTTGTCTAGAATGTGAAGGTACCCTTCCAAAGACTTCAACTTTAAAAATAGAAATCGTTATCAATCACAGGACAGTTTATTTTTGGATCAAGTTTTTCTACATTTTGTTTTCCTTACATCTTACTTAAGTGTTTAAAACTTCAAATTTTTGTTTCGTTTTATATATTAATGTGTATATCTAAGAGCAACATTATAGATGGTAAATTAGAGTAAATATAGATTTAATTAGGGTAATAAACCCATTAAAAAAAAAAAAAAGTGGGCCTCAATCTATATTTACGGTTCTAAATATACAACCCATATTAACCGTAAATATGGGAAACGTGGCACATAGTAATTGACCGGAATTACAAACCGGAGCTTACCATCGCCGGAATCACGAGCCGGAGCCCCGCTGTCGAACCACGAGCCACCACACGAACCGGATCTGAAGTGGCTCCACCATCGCGAACACCACGAGGACAACGACGGCGGCGGTTGCAGTCGGTGGAGATTCTGAACAAAACAAAAACCATGGCGGGGCTTTAACGGTGGAAAAGACTAGGCCAGAAAACGAGAATTCTGGCGTGTAACATCCTAAACCGAGATATAGAATTTTGGTAAGGGTGTCGATCGACACCTAAGAGCAGTGTCGATTGACACCAGTTAGTGCAGAATTGGGTTTTTAGATTTTTGGTCGCGGTTTCGTTCGGTTTAATGGATTAAACCTAGGGCCTCCGTATTTAAGTCTCTTATCAGACTTGTGGCCGTTTTTCATTAGAGAAATCGTGTGAGTGAGGCAGAAAAGAGATTGTGAGATTTTTCGAAGGATTGTTATAAAGAAATCGCTCGGAAACCTTCTCGTTTGATTCCTTGAGCGTAGAGATAACCGTGCCGCGTAGCTAGTGGCGTTAGGGTTTCGTTCCTGCGAGTTTCAGCCTCTGTTCGTCGCTGTTCATCGTCGTTCCTCATTCGTTCGTTCTTTTTCCCCTCTTTAATCCGTATTCAAGGTGAGTGTGTGACCGCGATTACGTGATTAGTTTGTTAGGAGATTGAGTGATTGGATCATGAATGTTATGATTGATATTCCTGGGTTTTCTGTGTGATATATGTAACTTTGTCGTGATCAGTCTCGTACGATGAAACGGGACCGAGTCTCGTGAGGATTTCGACTCGGTCTAGGTTTCTGCGAGAGGTGTCGATCGACACCTAGTGGCAGTATCGATCGACACCTAGTGGCAGTGTCGATCAATACCACTCTTTTTGATCGCGAGGTTTGGTTTTGGTATTGGAGTGTCGATCGATACCCAGGAGGACTGTCGATTGACACCACTTGTTACTTTTTGAAATATTGCTCATTTGTTGAATATTGATTGTTCGCGTAGTTATTGGCATTCCTTTTCCCTATTTTGTAATCGATAGGCGGGATGACCGCTTCACTGAGTATTTGTGATAATACTCACCCAACTATGTTTTTCCCTTTTGAGTTGCAGGTAAAGGAAAACTGTGATCGGGGTATCGAGGCGTAAGAAGAGGATGATAGGGTTTATGTTGTTGTTTAGTCTAGCGAACCGTTTGTTAGGCTTCTAGTTCAGTTTATACCTGAATTTGATGTTTGATTTATTTTGGATATTTGGTTATTTATTTTCTGGAGTTATTGGTTTGTTTATCTGAATTATTGATTTATTGTTTTCTGCTGTAGAAATTATTAGGTTAAAAAAAAAAGCCTGGTTGTTTCACGGCGACTTGAGCAAATCGACGGGAGCAGATCGGAGAACAGAAAATGTAATTATCAAAAGACAATTGAAAGTTTTTTTCCCAAAAATAATAATAATAAATGCACTGCATGACAAGAATTTGTTTTTTATCTTTTTCTTTAAAAAAAGTTAGTTGGTAAAAATACAGTAAAAAAGGCCCTATTTATATCTGGAAGATTTTATTTTTAACAACGGAAACAAGTCCATGAAAACAATTTGGACATGATCAAGATTACAACTGAGCGTTCCATCCCGTTTACGATTTCGAAATCTATGTTTTAAATGATTTTTGATTTTTGAAATTTCATATTTTATTTAAAGCAATTTGGAGAAAATAATTTTAATTACAAAAAATACAAATTCATCAATTTTTATTTTTAGAACCCCTCTATATTTACTACCTATAATCAATAAAAAAAATGCAAAACTAAATTAGAGTAAATATGATAACCCCAAGAGAAATTTTAAGATATGCCACTTTTGACATGCCAGTTTTCAAAAATGCCACTATCACTTTTTCCAAATTTTTAAATCAATTATGTTTGGGTTAACTATTTTATATTAGGATTTAGTTTTTTTGGGTTTAAAGTTTGTGAGGGATCAAAATATTTTTTAAAATTGAAAATTGTGAAATATAAGTGTTTTAAACGGATTTATAAGTGACATGTTGGTAAGAAAATATTTGAAGAGTGACATATTTGAAAAGTGGCATTTCAAAAGTGGCATTTTTGTAAATGTCCCTAATTGGAATACAATTAATAATATAAAATGCTTATATTACCTCACACTCTTACCTATCTATAATGATGCTCTAAGAACAATACGTACTGGTAATTTTTAATTCTAATTTTTCTTTTCTTTTTTGAGAAACCGTACTTCTAATTTTATAATAAAGATTTTTTTTTTTGGTCTAAAAATTTTCATCCATTCATTAAACTAAACCGGGATAAAACCGGTAAGGTTCGGTACAATTGATAAGCACGATTTGGCTAACAAATCTGCTTCCGAATTTTCTGATCTGGTGACATATTTGAACAATACATCGAGATTCTTTGCGAGCTTGATGATATCTAGGACAATTCCATAAATTCCAAGCTGGTATTTGTTTCCCTTGATGAGATTGATGATGATTTGTGAGTCTGAGATCAATTCGAGGTGTTTGAGAGATCGGTTCGTCGCCTGGGTCAGGGCTTCACGTATAGCCAGCGCTTTCGCCATAAGCGGCGATGTCGTATGTCGTTCAATCTGTGCCCAATGCGCAATGATTCGGTTGTGATGATCTCGGATTAGCCACCCCAATCCAGCCGTGTTCGCCTCCTTTTTCCACGCTGCATCTGAGGCTACTTGAATTCTGGTCTGGTCTGCTTCATACCTGGATCTGATCTTATCTTTCATCCTTGGACCCATGGTCTATTGTTGTGCTAGTGTCCATTCCTTTGCTTCCCGTATCGCCATGGTTATTACGTCCTGAGGGAGTAGATGTCTATCATTGAAGATTCGTTGGTTTCTAGCTTTCCATATATTCCACAAGATCCGTGGGAAAAGTGGTTCTCCTCCTAAGCCGATCGGAGGGAGTTCAATCAGGTCTTTCCCTTGCTGTGACGAAGGAATGGTACCTCTTCCGGCTTGAATTGTTCCTTGAAAGGGGTCAGTTGCCAAACACTCCTTACAAAATCACAATGGAAAAACATGTGATTAAGGGATTCACTTTCCCCACATCGGATGCATCCCTCTTGATCAATCACTCCTCTAGTAGCTAATAGAGTACCCAGTGGAAGTGCTCCGCTGGCTGCTTTCCACAGAAACAACTTTAATTTCTGAGAGGTATGCTACTTCCAAACGCAGTTATTCCATTTAAAATTTTGCTCCACTCTTGCCGTGTTGTGGACTTGATAGTCTTTGTACTCTTTTACAGCATGATACCCCGACTTTGCAGAGTAGTCCCCTGAGATATTTTCGAGCCATACTAGTTTATCTTTTGTTTCCATCTCACTCGGCTTCAGGTTAGTAATATGAGACTCATACTCTGGGAGAAGTAGTTTGATCTTGCTAATGTTCCAATTCTTTGATTCTGGTTCTAGGAGATCTGAAACAAGTAGGTCCTTCGTGTGATTAGATGGTGGTCCCATAGGTTACAAAGGGGATTCCAGTGACAACCAGGGGTCACTTCATACCCTAATGCTCTTGCCATTTCCTATTACATATCCTAGTTTTCGCTTCAGCAGTTCCTTGCCAGCTACAATGCTTCTCCATCATTGAGATGCATATTGTGGGGCTTTACTGTCTAGGAAAGAGGAGGTTTTGCAGTATTTACCCATCAGGATCTTTGCAAGGAGGCAATATGGTTTGTGGAGAATTCTCCAGCTCAATTTTGCCAACAAAGCGTCGTTGAAAGTCTAGATGTCCCGAAATCCCAATCCTCCATATTGCTTCCCTCTGGTAAGTCTCTCCCATGCTATCCTAGCTACTTTCTTCTCCTCTGGTGATTTATCCCGCCAAAATCTTGTTAATTTGGACTGGATTCTCTTGCATAAACTGACAGGTAATATGAAGCATGTCATGGTATATGTAGGCATTGCAGAGAGCACTGATTTAAGCATTACCATCTTGCCATCTGCGGAGAGTTGTTTAGAGGACCAAGAGATAGCTTTCTGTTGTATCTTGTCCACTGTTAAAGTGAACAAGTCCTTCTTCCTGCAGCCAAAGTGCTCTGAAAGTCCCAGGTATTTGCCTACACCTCCTTCTTTCTCAATGTGTAGTTCTTTTTTAACTCTGTCTTTTATCTCCTTAGGTGCTTTTGCTGAGAAGGTAACGGAAGACTTATTGCAGTTTATTAGCTGTCCTGATGCTTCCTGATATTGTGTGATAATCTTCCTTAAAGTCTGACAGCTTTTGCTTGTTGTTTTGCAGAAGAACATTGTATCGTCTGCAAATAGAAGGTGGTTGATCTTCAGGCCTCCTCTGGCTATGCTGATGCCTGGTAAGGTTCCTTTCTTCTGTGCTTTAGTACATAGTCCTGAAAGGACTTCACTGCAGAGTATAAAGATATAGGGTGATAGAGGGTCCCCTTGTCTTATACCTCTGGTTGGTTGTACAAACCCTTTCACAGTTCCATTCAGTAGGAAAGTATAGGATACTGTTGTAATACACTGCATGATCCAATTAATCCAAATAGTATGGAAGCCTAACCTTTCCATGACTGCTTTGATGAAATCCCACTTTAGATGGTCATAGGCTTTAGTCATATCAGTCTTGACTGCTATAGAGCAATGTTTTGTAGCTTCTGATGTCTTGAGATAGTGTAGAATTTTGTGAGTGATAAGTACATTGTCTGATATAACTCGTCCTTGAACAAATGCAGATTGTGTATCAGAAACAATCTCCTGAAGGACAGGCTAAAGTCTTCTTGTGAGGATCTTGGACACCACTTTGTAGTACACATTACTTAAAGCTATGGGTCTGTATTCTGAGACCAGCTTAGCACTCTTGACTTTTAGTATTAGTCTAATGTGTGTGTTGTTGACTGATTTCAGTAGGTATCCTGTTCTGAAGATGTTTTGGACTTCTTTCATAATAGTTGGTTCCACTGTCTCCCAATTACCTTGAAAGAAGGCAGCTGAGAACCTATCAGGGCTTGGTGCCTTATCACCATGCACTGAGAACATGGCTTCCTTTACCTCTGCATCTATTGGGATTTGGATCAGCCTCTCATTTGTCTCCCTGGAGATTGATGGTGTTAGGGCTTCATTGACTGTGGAAATCCTATCTCCTTTCTGTGAGGTAAAGAGCTCCTTATAATAGTCATTGATCTGTTTTGCTATCAACTCCTCATCATATACTGGGTTTCCTTGACAATCTTCTAGAATTGAGATCTTGTTTATGATTCTTCTTGTTCTAGTACTAGCATAAAAGTAGCCGGTATTCTTATCTCCTAAGCTCAACCATAGTTGTCTACTCCTTTGCCTCTAGAAATTTTCTTCAGCTTAATATGCTTTTGCTAGGTCTGAGTTGATGGCTTGGATCTTTTCAGATGTAGTACATGTAGGAATTCGTACTAGGTTACCCAGATTAATCTCTATTAATCCACCTACGTTACAGTTCCTTTTCCTAGGATCTAGGGTTTGTAAACGAATAAAGTGAAAAACTGGATCTCGATTATACCTGGAGTTTGCAGCGGAATTAGCAGGGAATCGAGATTACGAGCACGTCAAACGCTATGCCTCTACGGATAGTCCACACGCACACAAATAGGAATCCGCCGGAATGCTAGAACCGGTGATCAGATCTCTTTAGGGATTTAGTATTTCAGAGTGACGGCTATCAGAAAGATCTCTTATCCAGGTCGTGCCTCATATCTCTATATATGGGCCCTGGAGAAAAACCTAATTATCCTGAACCGAGTCAGAATTAATTAAGTCGTTAAACCGAAATCCCTATTTCGGATTTAACTCGTGTCGATCGACACAACCCATGTGTGTCGATCGACACACTCTTTAAAACACTAAAATAATGTGTATCAAATACACATCATTTGGATCATTACATTAATGATTATTCCCATATAAAGCGCATCCTATTTGCTTAGGTGTGTGACTCTGTAGGATCATATAATACTAGCAATGAGTTCATAACTCATAGATCATCAGAGGTTTCTAGCAAAACGTCATGATCACCTAGTATCATATGAATGTCTAATCTCGACATTACAACTATCACTGGAGTGATTACAAGTGTGATTTCAGGACATTCCCAACAATCTCCCACTTGTACTGGAATCAACTATTTCAATAATCCCTTTGTCGCTATATCTCGATATGGCATAAGGCAAGTACCGTGTCATCCTTATTCAACCAAAATCATGTTCATCGAACTCCGATTTATACTGACAATACAAATGACTGACATTCAGCTCGTTAGAGTGCGGCCACACATTCCTCAGTATCAAATCTTCGATGGGCCCTGAGATATTTATCTCCTGTTTTCCAGGAGGGACAAATCCCATCTTGTTCCATCCCTGTTCCTTCACACACTTCATGATACGCCCAATCAATGCCTTTATTGTCACCTGTAACGGATAACGTTTGACATTGTCAAAGCGGACCAATTCATATGTAAGAAATCATGATGAACTCAGGTCTAAGAACTATACTCTATAGTCGTTATGAGAATCTCTCATGACACTTAATTTCCTGTAGAGTTCTCATTAGCGGGTCATGTCCGATCATATGTTCTCCAACATATATCTATGTGATTGACTTTAATACTCTTATTAATGACTCCATGAAACTTAGTCATCAGTCACCTCACATGCTAGTCTCACGCGGTTGTTAGTGTCCCACATTAACAACCTCGACCAGGGACAAATATAATCTATGTCATTTAATTCTCATAGGGTTTCATGATCAAGTCCTCAACTTGATGACCTATAGAATGTCATAAATTACTTTGGGACTCATTATTTAAAAACACAGTTAAATAATACTGAAATCATATTTCATTAAAATAATCAAAGTGTGATTACAAGAACATTAAAACCTAACCAAAAACAAGACAACTCCCACTAAAATCAAGATCACATCTTAATTTCCTTCAGTCCTATAGAAGCCGTATGACTGTCATGCTTAGGTCTTGGGAGGGGCTTGGTCAGAGGATCAGCGACATTCTCATCCGTGGGAACTCGACTGATCTTCACGTCTCCTCTATCAATTATATCACGAATCAAGTGATATCTCCTCTCTATGTGTTTGGATTTCTGGTGAGATCTTGGTTCCTTTGCCTGAGCAATTGCTCCATTGTTATCACAAAACAATGCTACAGGCTCCAAGATACTAGGAATCACACCAAGTTCAGACACGAACTTCTTGATCCAAACAGCTTCCTTTGCTGCTTCCGAAGCGGCAATGTATTCAGCCTCAATAGTGGAATCAGCTACAGTGCTCTGCTTGGAACTTTTCCAACTTACTGCACCGCCATTCAGACAAAAGACATAACCAGACTGAGACCGGAAATCGTCTCTGTCCGTCTGAAAACTTGCATCCGTGAATCCACTTATGACTAGTTCATCACTTCCTCCATATACCAAGAACTTATCCTTAGTATTTCTCAAATACTTGAGGATATTCTTGACTGCTGTCCAGTGACACTCACCTGGATCAGATTGGTATCTACTCGTCATGCTTAAGGCACAAGCAACATCTGGACGAGTACAGAGCATGGCATACATTATAGATCCTATTGCCGAAGCATAAGGAAACCTATTCATTCGTTTCCGCTCAGCTTGTGTCGAAGGACACTGCTTCTTGCTAAGAATAACGCCATGCAACATAGGCGTGAAGCCCTTCTTGGAATTTTGCATATTGAATCTGTGTAATACCTTATCAATATAAGTATCCTGACACAATCCAATTCGCCTATTTAATCTGTCTCTATAGATTCTAATTCCAAGAATGTACGCAGCTTCACCCATGTCTTTCATGGAAAAACAACTTCCAAGCCAAGTCTTGACAGACTGAAGCAATGGAATGTCATTTCCGAGAAGAAGTATGTCATCTACATACAGTACGAGAAATGCAACTCCGCTCCCACTAGTCTTCTTGTATACACATGGTTCTTCTTCGTTCTTGATAAAGTCAAACTTTTTGACTGCTTCATCAAAACGAAGATTCCACCTCTTTGATGCTTGCTTCAATCCATAAATGGATCGATGAAGCTTGCATACTTTCCCAGCATTCTTAGGATCAGTGAAACCTTCAGGTTGTGTCATATACACATCCTCTTCCAGAATTCCGTTAAGGAAAGCTGTTTTCACATCCATCTGCCAAATCTCATAATCATAATAAGCGGCAGTTGCTAGGAGTATCCGAATGGATTTAAGCATAGCGACTGGGGAATAGGTCTCATCATAGTCAATACCATGAATTTGCTTGAAACCTTTAGCCACTAATCTAGCTTTGAATATCTGAATATTCCCATCCACGTCAATCTTCCTTTTGAAGATCCATTTACACTCAATGGGTCTTACACCATCGGGTAAATCTACCAAGGACCATACTTGGTTTTCTGACATGGATCCCATTTCGGATCTAGCGGCTCCAAGCCACTTTTCGGAGTTAGAGCCCAACATCGCTTCTTCGAAATTCGTAGGCTCGTCACTGTCAATGATTAACAAGTCATGACAGTCGTTCACGAGAAGACCGTAGTATCTCTCGGGTTCGTGACGAATCCTTCCGGATCTGCGAACTTCAGGCATCACAGGCGCAGGTTCCACAACTCCTTGTGGTTCAGGTTCCACAACTCCTTGTGGTTCCACCTGCTGCTCTTCCTGATAAGGTTGAGCAGGTTCCTGTGATTCTCGAACTTCTTCGAGTAGTACTTTACTCCCACTATTCTTCTTGTGAAGAAACTCTCTCTCCAGGAAAGTACAATCCCGAGCAACAAACACTTTGTTCTCAGAACGGTTGTAGAAGTAGTACGCCTTGGTTTCCTTAGGATAACCAACGAAAAAGCACTTATCAAATTTGGGTGCAAGCTTATCGGATATTAAACGTTTTACATAAGCTTCACAACCCCAAATTTTCAGAAAAGACAAACTTGGAACATTTCCAGTCCACATCTCATGTGGTGTCTTCGCAACTGATTTTGATGGGACTCTGTTTAGTGTAAACGCAGACGTTTCTAGAGCATATCCCCAAAAGGATAATGTAAGGTCTGTGTGACTCATCATTGATCGAACCATATCCAATAGGGTCCGATTCCTCCTCTCAGAAACTCCATTCCATTGGGGTGTTCCAGGAGGAGTGAGCTGTGAAACAATTCCACACTCTCTCAGATGATCACTGAACTCTTGACTTAAGTATTCTCCTCCACGATCTGATCGAAGAGCTTTAATACTTTTGCCAAGTTGGTTCCCTACTTCATTCTGGAACTCCTTAAATTTCTCAAAGGATTCCGACTTGTGTCTCATTAGATAGACATAGCCATACCTACTGAAATCATCAGTAAAGGTAATGAAGTATTGATAGTTTCCTCTAGCACTTGTGCTCATCGGGCCGCATACATCTGTATGTACAAGGCCCAATAAGTCACTGGCCCTTTCATTTGGTTTGTTGAAAGGGGCCCTTGCCATTTTGCCCATCAAACAAGATTCACATTTCTCACATGATTCATAATCAAATGAGCCTAAAAGTCCATCACTATGGAGCTTCTGTATGCGTTTTTCATTTATGTGACCCAAACGACAGTGCCAGAGAAAAGTTGGGTTTTCGTCATTGGACTTAAACCGCTTAGCATTTATGTTATATACGGGCATTGATTGGTTTAAAACGTAAAGCCCATTCTCTAATGGGCCGCTACCATAAAACATACCATCACGATTGAAAGAACAACATTTATTCTTAATAGCAAAATCAAGTCCTTCTAAATCCAAACAGGAAACAGAAATGATGTTTCTGCTTATCGCAGGTACATAATAGCAATTGTTTAATTCTAAAACCAAACCCGAAGGCAAAGACAAATGATAAGTGCCCACGGCCAACGCAGCAACCTTTGCTCCATTCCCGACTCGCAGCTCCACTTGCCCTTTCTTCAGTGTCCTACTATTGCTTAGTGCATGCACATTAATACAAATGTGAGCACCACAACCGGTATCTAATACCCATGAGGTAGAACCTGTAGAAGTAACATTTACTTCAATAACATAAATACCTGGAGAAGTCGTCTCGTACGTCTTCTTTTTGTTCTTCAAACCTTCCAGGAATTTGTTGCAATTTCTTTTCCAATGCCCCGGCTCATTACAGAAATGACATTTATCAGCACCAGAAGGGCCAGCCTTTGGCTTAGGAGTCGGCGCAGGTTTGTCCTGGTTCATAACCTGGATGCTCCTGCCCTTTCCCCTGCCTTTGCCGGGTTTCTTAAACTTATTGCCCCTTTGTACCATAAGCACATTTGGGGCACCCTTCTTGATGTTTGGCTCAGCTGTCTTGAGCATGCCATGTAACTCAGTCAACGTCTTCGTCAAGCTATTCATATTATAGTTCATAATGAACGTATTATAGCTTGGCGGCAGTGACTGTAGTATGATGTCAGTAGCCAACTCTTGGCTAATGGGGCAGTCCAGTTTTCCCAAGTTATCAATATAACCCATCATCTTGATGACGTGGGGACTCACTGGAGCATCACTTGGCAGCTTGCACTCAACTAGAGATTTAACCGTCTGGTATCTCTCAGTTCGAGCTTGCTCCTGAAACATAGCTTTCAGGCTAGTGATTATCTTGATGGGCGACGCCACGTTCTCATATTGCTTCTGCAAATCTGAGTTCATGGTAGCCAGCATCAGACAAGTCACATCGACCACATCATTAGAATGCTTATCCCAAGCATTCTTTTCTGTCTGTGAAGCATTGGAACGGTACTTCTCGGGGAGAACTTTATCAAGGACATATTCCTTTTTCTCCTGTCTGAGAACAATTCTCAGATTCCGATACCATTCAAGAAAATTAGATCCTTTCAACTTGTCCTTCTCAAGGACGGATCTTATGGAGAAAGTGTTGTTAGAGCTTGACATAGCTGAAACAAAAGAGGTAGAGGGTTAGTTATGATGTTCAACAAAAGAGTAAACTTAACAATTAAGAAAACTCGCATTATATTCAAACTATATTTCCTCAAAAGAATATAATGATCCAAGATCCATGTTTCACTAAAACCCGAGCAAGCCACTAGCTGATACTCAAATCTTAGCTATACAAGTAAGCAACACTTTGCTAATCATATCCAATATGACTCTTGTGGATAAAACATCTTATGTTCTAACCACCTGATGTCTCTGGGCCCCGAACTTCTGATAGCCCATTCAAGCAAACCAATCTCTTCTGTCATGTAATAGTTGATGCCATGCACTGCAAGCCCATCAACTCAATTACCTACTGCCTCACTCATGTCACTGCAGATACCTTGCACTGCAAGCCTATCGCGCAATGAAAAGACCCTTGACAGCTGACAAGATCGGGAAGACATCCAGAACACTTGATATTTATTCGAGGAACTGAACATTTAATCCTCAATACATATCATATATGCATTCAGGAACCCAATCTCATTAAATCCGGTTTGGTTATTCGATTTCAGGTTCACTAACCATCAATCTGCATAAGCTGTCGATCGACACTACCTTAGTGTCGATCGACACTTACTCTTCTGTTACAGTTCATCGAAAACCGATCAATCCAATTGAACCGGATTCGATAACCGACACAAAATTCCAATAACCGGTCTGTGTCGATCGACGCAACATTTATGTCGATCGACATGACCAAACCAAATTCAATCTTCGATAACCGGTCAATCTAATTGAACCGGATCGATAACCGGTCAATCTAATTGAACCGGGTCGGTTTTGGTCTCTATCAAGCGACACAACATTTGTGTCAATCGACACGAACCAAACCAAATCAATTTTGCGATAACCGGTCAATCCAATTGAACTGGGTCGATTCTGGTCTCTGTCGAGCGACACAACATTTGTGTCGATCGACACAGACCAAATCGCTATAAACCGAAATTAACCGGTTTAATTGATTTGTTAACCAAGCGCGATAACCGATTCAATCCAATTGAACCGGTTCATCGTATGCAAGGCAGATACAGACGTGTCGATCGACACAACCATTGTGTCGATCGACACGACTAGGGTTCTTATGCGATTTGAGCAGTTTAATGACAAAACGATTTTGCAAATTTAACTAGATCAAATTCGATTACTGTTCAACAGATTAATACGTTAAACCCTAAGGCTCTGATACCACTGTAGGAATTCGTACTAGGTTACCCAGATTAATCTCTATTAATCCACCTACGTTACAGTTCCTTT
This sequence comes from Draba incana, assembly GCA_963576765.1. NCBI lineage: Eukaryota > Viridiplantae > Streptophyta > Magnoliopsida > Brassicales > Brassicaceae > Draba > Draba incana. Next base: position 9,275,014 of record OY755211.1, on the reverse strand, counting down.
TCCTAGGATCTAGGGTTTGTAAACGAATAAAGTGAAAAACTGGATCTCGATTATACCTGGAGTTTGCAGTGGAATTAGCAGGGAATCGAGATTACGAGCACGTCAAACGCTATGCCTCTACGGATAGTCCACACGCACACAAATAGGAATCCGCCGGAATGCTAGAACCGGTGATCAGATCTCTTTAGGGATTTAGTATTTCAGAGTGACGGCTATCAGAAAGATCTCTTATCCAGGTCGTGCCTCATATCTCTATATATGGGCCCTGGAGAAAAACCTAATTATCCTGAACCGAGTCAGAATTAATTAAGTCGTTAAACCGAAATCCCTATTTCGGATTTAACTCGTGTCGATCGACACAACCCATGTGTGTCGATCGACACACTCTTTAAAACACTAAAATAATGTGTATCAAATACACATCATTTGGATCATTACATTAATGATTATTCCCATATAAAGCGCATCCTATTTGCTTAGGTGTGTGACCCTGTAGGATCATATAATACTAGCAATGAGTTCATAACTCATAGATCATCAGAGGTTTCTAGCAAAACGTCATGATCACCTAGTATCATATGAATGTCTAATCTCGACATTACAACTATCACTGGAGTGATTACAAGTGTGATTTCAGGACATTCCCAACAGTACAAGCATTTGTCATAGCTGCCTCTAGTTCTTTTCTTTTTTCCTCTGTTACTTTCTGGTTGTTAATGTGTTTCTCTCTATTCAACTTGATGATTGCTCCTCTACATGAGCTTACTCTTTGCTCCACTGACCTTTCTTCATTGGATTTCCAGGTTTCTGCTACAAGGAGTTTTATTTCTTCATTATCCTTTAGGCCTCTATCAAACCAGAAGATTCATTTGGGTCTTTTGGCTTTACTTGTGAAATAGGAGATCAAGGGACGATGATCAGAACCTTCATAGCATAGATACTCACACCTTGCTTTGGGAAACTTCTCAAGCCACTCTATATTGGCCATTGCCCTATCCAGCCTACAAAGGATCGTATGGACGCCTCTTGTTCCTCTCCAAGAGAGGAAATTACCAGTGTGTTGTAAATCGTAAATGTTACTTTCAGAGATAAAGGTCTTAAACTCCACAAAGGTACTTTCTACTCTCAGAATACCTCCCTGCTTTTCATAGTTATCCACTATTTCATTAAAGTCTCCTGTTAGGAACCATAGTTCATATCTGGCTCTGGATATGTTGAGTATGCTCTCCCACACTGCTTTCCTCTTTTCCTTTTCTGGTTCACCATAAAGAAAGGTAGCAAAGGTCCATCTACCTTCATACTTGATCCTTGTATCAATGAAGTGTATGTTGGACGATATAACATCTAACTCAGTTTCTTCTTTCCAGAACAAAGCTAGTCCACTACCACCAACTCCATGGGGCTCAATAAGATGGTGGTGGGAGTAGGGAAGCCAGTCCAGTGACTTGAGAACCTTCTCCTTCGGGTTCTTGGTCTCACTGAGGAAGATGGTATTTGGAGATAAAGTTTTTTGCATTTTCCTCAGTCTTGGAATTGTTGTGTGTTCCCCTATTCCACAACAATTCCAGCTCAAAACAGATAAGGAAGAGGGTTTGAGGGATTGTGAAAATCCCCCCTCTCATTTAGCCTCCTTCTTTTAGCACTTGTTGGTGTTGTGGGCTCATCCCTCCTCTATTGTACATCAGTCGTTCTGGTACTTCTCTGTTGGTTGTTATTACCCTTTGTGTTTTCCGCTGCTTGCTCTTGGTTTTATTGTGTGGTAATGCCTCTTTCTTGTCTCACCATTACAGGTATTGATCTTATCGAAGGGGCAGCATGGCTAGAGGATGCTATGTTTGAGCCTATTTGGAGTCCTTGATTTGGTTCTCCTCTCTCTCTTTTGTTATAGGTAGGCCATAATTCTTTTTTTTAGGCGATTTCTTTGTTGGGAGAGAGTTCCTTTTACTATATTTGATACCCATCAGAGGGGTATGTCCAGTTCCTGCCTTAAGGGGTGGGCGGCCTCTCTTCTTTTTGGTCACTTTTTCTTTTCTTGTGTTGAAATCCAGAGGCTGGGGTAGATCCTGAGAAGGTAAGTTCTGTGTCTCTCTGTCAAGAGGGAGCTGATTTTGTGTGTTTTGTTGATGCAAGGTTTGAGCCGATGCAATGATTCCTTCAGCTATTTTGCCATCATGTCATTTGCTTTGCCTTCAAAGACTCTCTGATGCCTGGCCGACCTCTCTACTGGATTATCCACTTGATAATATTGGATAGTGACATCCATTAACTCCTCCATAACTTGTTCAGTTGATGGGATTGTAGATGGGAAATCTACTTGGTTTAGATCCCTTTCCAATTGTGGCCTTCTCTGACTATGATGGGCTGATTCAGTGGTGTCCACCATCTCAGGGGCTAGTTCTCTTTACCTACACTGTAGGCTTTGGTCAGTGTGTCTAGTCCTCCAGATAGCTTTTTCCTTTGTTGGATAGCCATCATGCTTGTATTCTGCTCTATTATGATGATTGGAATTTACACTCTTTCTCGGGGAGTGAGCTTCTGAGCTGGTATTATTTTGTTGATGATGAGCTTCTCTTATTGCAAGGCTGGAGTATCTAGGTCTCCATGATGTATTGTATGCCTGATGTGTTAGCCTTTTCTCTGGGTATCTACTTCTAAGATGTTTGCCATACCTATCCATTCTCTCATGATAGTTGTATCTGGTCTCTTTGTTTCCCTGAGTTTGGTAGTTGTCAGACTTCTGTTGTCTTGTACCTGACTGTACTGAGGATGTTGTTTTCCTTTTAGGATCCTCTTTTCTCTTGGAGGGGCAGAGACTCTCCTCATGGGTCAGGCAGTAGCAGAGACTGCAGTAGTTTTTAAGTCTTTCATACGTGAGTGAGACGACTGCTTCATTTCCCTGTCCAAAGTCTATGACTGACTCTTGGATGAGGGGTTGCAGGCCATTAATCATCACTCTGATTCTGGTGGTGCTTTGTGTGAGCTCAGATTGCTCATATTTCCCCAAGTCCTCACTAATATTCTTTGTTATATCCTTGTCCTAGTAGTGTAAAGGTATGCCTTTGAGCTGGATCCAGAATGGGATTTGGTTAGGGAAGTTTGGGGATATGATCGGTTCCCATCTCTGTAAGATGACCATCCAGTCGGAGAAATGATATGGTCTATTGTCCAGCACCTTCTATAGATCCTCTTCTTTTGTGAATCTGAACTGGAAGATCCCATTTCCTAGATCTGCTCCTTCAGTGGTTCCTGAGAGTTCCCATCTCCTTGTGAAGTAGGAGATCATTGTCCACATTCTTTGGATACGTGGGTTAGTTAACCTTCCTATGAGAGTGAGCTCATTCCTTTGGATTAACTCAAAGGTGTCAATCCTAGGAGCCTTGATTCTGATTCTTGCTGGAGAGGTAGTATTCCTTGCTAAACCTTTGCCCTTTTCTTCTTATGTGAATCTTTTAGCCATGTTTACTTAGTTGTCTGATAACTACTTCAGTTGCCTTTGGTATTTTGATAGCTGAAGTTGTGGAGAAAAATCTTTGTGGAGAGATCTTGGAAGTCTGGAGAAGAAGTCGCAGAGGAGTCTTGGAGTTGTTGAGAGGAGAATTTTGCTATATGTGAGTCGCCGATGGAGATGATCTGAGGTCTGGGGAGATGTATTAGCAAGAGAAGGCGAGGTTCCGGTTAACCATCGGTCACCGTTGGCCTGCCTGTGCTCTTTTCAGGTGGTTTGTGGCCAAGGGTTTTGTTTTTGCGGTAAAGAATAGTGGTTGGGATATTAGGGTAAGATGTATTTTGAGAAAGGCTTATAATAAAGATAATTTTATCATTTATAACTCTGCGTCCAACATCCAAACACACCATAATTTTTATATTCTAACATTTTTTTTTTTGAATTAAACGAATTCTAACATTTAACTTTTGAAACAAACTAATATCACATGATTATCCCACTGCAAAAGCTAAATTAATATAACTATATATAAAAAAGCCCAATTTACATAATTTTTTTGATCCATGATTTGATTATGGACAAGTCAACTTCTCTTATGCGTGGATTGTTTTGTGTTGTAATTTGGAAGTTAAACGATTTTTTTAGGTTGATGGATTTAATTGCGAAGTTGACACTTTGGATTATACGAGTATAATATAAGGAAACCATTTGAAGAGGTCTTAAAAACTTGGAATATAAGGAAAGACTTTATGAGAGTTGACCTCTGTAGCCAATGATACTCATACGATCATCATTATAATGGACACTTGAATATTTAGTTATTAACTATACATATGTACGTAGATAAAAGTTAATTAGTGTTGATAACCATCCGGGAGCAAAAAAATTTTAAATGGTTTTTATTCATAAATCGTTTCCTTTATAGTTTATCTATATCGCCACCGCGAAATGGTCTTAGTTGATTTTGTAATTATTATATAATTTGATGTAATTATTTACCATTTACCAGGCCCGGCCCAGAGGGCAAGCAAGAGAAGCGACCGCTTAGGGCCTTAAATGTAGAGGAGCCTTTTTTTAATTTAAATCATTGGTATAGATATATTTTTTTAAATAATTATTAATGTTTTTTATAATAAAATTATTTATAAGGTCTTTTTCAAACACTTTTGTAATGTTGGTGGGCCTCCTCTTGAGTCGAGGTTTGAACAATTCGAAAGGTATGAACAAACATTTGGGTTTTTGTTTGATTTAAAGAAGCTAACATCGGCAAGTGATGATATTTTGAAAAAATCGTGTGAGAACCTGGAGATTTCTTTGAAGCATGGTATGCATTCTGATATAGTTCCTGAAGATTTGTTTATGGAACTAAAAGTCCTGCGAGGAGGATTAGCAAATGAGGTTCGCAAGCCTATCGAAGTGCTTGATTTTTTAAAAAGAATGGAGGGTTGCTATCCAAATACCGCAATTGATTATCGCATATTATTGACCATTCCGGTATCGGTTGCCACCGCAGAAAGAAGTTTTTTCGAAGTTGAAGCTAATAAAGAATTATTTACGGTCTACCATATCACAAGAGAGGTTGAATGGGTTGGCTTTGCTATCGATTGAAACGGAGATGGTGGAAAAACTCGACTACGAGAGTTTAATGAATGATTTTGCAAACAAAAATGCAAGGAAGGCAATCTTTCAAAAATAAAGTTTTACTTTATTGTTGTTCTTATTTTTTTACAAACTATTTGGATTTATGAACGTTTTTATGATGTTTTAAAGTGTTTTTTTACTTATGTTGCTATTTTTATAATATACGAAAATGACACTTTTTAAAAAACTTGCATAGGGCACCTACAAACATTGGACCGGCATTGTACACGACGACGCCTAGCAATAATTTGGACAGCTATAGCATCTGCTTTTCGCTGTCTCTTAATTTGATTTGATTTGATTTGATTTGATTTGATATGGTTATACGTCACTCTCATTCATAACTTTAGATCCCGTCCTTTTTTCTTTATGTACTAGAATTTATTTGCGCCATGTCGGCACATACTTTTGAGAAGGAACATATTTGTATATGCATGCAATATAATAATTTCTTTTTCAAACAATGTAACACACGGTTAAAGCCTATAGTTATCTGTTAAACACAACTAGAAAGTTACCCGCGTTAACTTGCATAGGGCACCTATAAACATTAGACCGGCACTGCCATTTACAGATATTACCAAATTTGTATGAGTTTTAACTCAAAAAGTTATCCAAGAAAATATACGCGGTTTCTATAGTAGCAAGTTAGCAACGCGGGTTACTTGTTAACACAGTCACCTCAGATATTTTAATATTTAATGGGTTCAGGTATATGCATAAATGAATTTTTCCGGTTAGCTTTATTGTTCAAAGCATCTTGATAAAACACAAAAGTCTCAAACAACAATCAACCAAAACTCTCCTTTTCCTTTCTTCCAACTAAAAAAGCTCTCTCATGGCTTCTTCTTCATGGGTTCCCACCCCAACGGGGCCTCAAGTGTTCATCAACTTCCGAGGAGAAGATGTGCGAAAAAACTTCGTAAGCTTTCTCGTCCCTGCCTTGAGAAGTGCGAATATAAATGTCTTCTCTGACGACGACGAGTTATTGGGCACAGACCTATCTTACTTGTTGACGAGGATAGAACAGTCAGAGATCGCACTGGTAATCTTTTCAAAGAATTACACCAATTCAGATTGGTGCTTGGACGAGCTGGCCATGATAAAGGAACGTAAGGATCAAGGTTGTCTCATAGCGATTCCGATATTCTACAATCTTGATACTTCCGTCGTGAAACAACTTAGACTAGAGTTTGGCGATAGCTTTAGAGATCTGAAGCGTCAGCATCTACACCAGCCAGAAAGAACTCAGAAATGGGAAGAAGCTTTAATGTCTATTCCTGACATAGTAGGCATGCCCCGGCCAGAACAAAGGTTATTTTTTCTTTCTCTTAGTCCCTTTTTTTTTTCTTTCGGTCCCTCTTTTATCTGGAATAGCACGGCTGATCTGGACCGACTAATTCTAGGGTGAGGAAGCCGTTGACCCTACATGCATGTTTTTTTTTCAGTGTTATTTTTTGCCCCGTTCTCAAGAGATTTTTCTTTTGGTCTCGTAGTTTTCTACTTTTTTCTTATAGATGAATTTACCAAAATGAAATATAGACTAGTTAAATTAGTAGTCAAGTAGGTACATCTAGAATCTGATGTTCTTGGTTTGTCTAAAGTATTCGGATACGTATTTCTTGTCAAACCAAATAATGAGAAAGAACAAGCTTTTGACATCTATCACTTGTATGGTATCACAGTGACAGGACCGATCACGAATTCATAACTTCATTGGTGGTCAGGATTCAAAAGTTGCTCGCCGTGAGAGGAAACCGTCCAACAGGACCGAAACGTCAAGAAGGTGCCATGGTCCCTACAAGACAGGTAGAACGAGTAGTGAATCATCAAGGAGGTTCCATGGTCCCTGCAAGGCTACTAGATATAACTCATGCTGATGACTCTAAATTATGGGTTTGGAGTACTATTAGCGAGGCGCCAGAGTAAGATTTTATTTAAGGGACCATTTTTTTTTATAAAGTGAATAAAAAATTCTCTTAACTATTCCTCATATAAAAAAAAAAGATTTTATTTTAATTTTTGAGGAAAAAAACAGTTTATCAAAGCTAATTTTTGTTTTCCTGTCAACTTTTTGCATACGTAATTTTTTTTTTGTTTTGCTCATCTTTATGCGAGTTTAGATTCGTAATTAAAAAAATATCAAGTTCTTTTCGTCAAATATCTAAAAAAGTTGGGATACTAGTTACAATATTTTTTTTTTAAATATATCAAAGACCATTTCTGATGAACCAATTTTCAAAATTTCGTTCATTTTTTTTGGTCAACAAATATCGTTGACTTATAAACTTTTAAAATCACTTTTGCTACAACACTGACACAACTAATTTTCTTACTAAGGTTAAGATACTTTTAATCTTAATATTTTTGAAAATTTACAATTCAATATATTTTAACTGTTTTAATTTTCAACTAATTAAGAGGATAAAATAGTCAATTAATATCTAAAATAGTGGTAGTTTTGAAAAAGAGCAAGAACTTACGGTATTCTTTGCAATATCTGTGTAAATATTATTAGTGTTAATTTTTCAAATTTTTTTTTTTCCCCTCTTAAAATATTTTGATCTTTTTTTGGTCCTTTCTATTTTTCGTCTATGATTGATTTGAATATGTTTTCCAGCTATGCCTCCATTGAAATTGTGACGATGATCAAAGTTTACTGGCTAAAAATGTTCGGAAGTTTGGAGACGAAAGATCTAACACCAGAAACAAAGTACGAGGTGGTGTTTGTAGCAAAGTTAGAAGATGATGCGGCTGGATGGGAGCAACCAGTGACGCTAAAGCTTAAGGTTGAACAAGAAGATGGGAACGAAAGACGGAGAGATCGAACATCCGACTTAAGGAACTACATAGGCCACGGTTGGGTCGATATTCTAGCTGGAGCTTTCATGACGCCTCCAAAAAACTCATGGGGAAAGATCACCTTCACCATGTATCAATATGCAACCGATGACAAGAAAAGTGGCCTCGTCGTTAAAGGCGTTGCGATTCGTCCACAAACTAATAAGCATTTAGCAAAATAATATTTGATCTTTCTATTTGTCTAATATTTGTATTTGATTCCAAGAAAACAAAAAACGAAACATTCATGTCTGTTTTTTGTAAAAGTTCTGTAATTTGTATTATGTTCTATTGAATTGTACTTCTTTGGTTTTTGTTTTTGGTATTTTGTTGTTTGAAATTTTTGTGAGTTTTATTGTTTAATCTTCAATCCTCAATAACATGTTTCCTACTTTATGGTATAGCTTGGCTATGAGAGTCATGTTTGTTGGGATATCAATCCAAGTCCCACATCTGAAGATTAGACAAGATTGGTCCAATATATAAGTAAAAGTCCAACCAAATTAGTATGAGGCTTTTTGGGATGGAAACCAAAGATAAATCCGTGCGGGCTTTGCCACTTGGGCCCAAAGCGGACAATATCATACTAATGATGGGAGTTGGACATGGGCTTTAAAAAGCCTTTCAACATGGTATCAGAGCGGTAACGATCTTGGAGACCTAGAAGAATTAGATGGGCAAAATGATATGGGAACAAACTCTTCATAAGATGACCTTGCGAATAAGAAGGTACATGACGGTACCGAGATTTCGCTGGACCCTAGCAAACGAGATGGGTACATGATGGTGCTTAAGGTTTAGCTAGAGGGGAGGACACGAGTCATGTGGTCCTTGGTTTGAAGGGGAGAATGTTGGGATATCAATCCAGGTCGCACATCTGAAGATTAGACAAGATTGGTCTAATATATAAGTAAAAGTCCAAGCAAATTAGTATTAGGCCTTTTGGGAAGGAAACCAAAGATAAATCCGTGCGGGCTTTGCCAATTGGGCCCAAAGCGGACAATATCATACTAATGAGGGGAGTTGGACATGGGCTTTAAAAAGCCTTTCAACAATGTTTTCCAATCTTAGGAGTAAATATAACATGATTGGTTTCATTTAGTAATATGGTTGTGTTTATTGGAACTGAAGAACGAAAAAACGAAACTGTGAAGAAGAAAAAGTATGTAAAACTAGAAAAAGTCCACGCGTTGCGTGGAAAAACTATTTATATAAATTTTAAAATTATTTTACTGTATATAAGTGATATTTAAAAAATATTCTCACGAATTATATTTTTAAAAATCAAAAATATAAAACTAAAATTTTATTAGATGTAAAGACAAACAATATGTTTTGTCTTATTATTTATATTTGACAAAAAAAAACCAATTTTAAAATTTACTTGAAACTAAATTAGTAAATTTTCTTATTTATATTGCATAAACATATAAAGGTAAAATGATTTTAAACTATTTTAATATTGATATATTATAAATAAATTGATTCCTATCAAGGTAAAATGTTCAGATTTCCTAATTATCTTCAATAATAAATTGATAGATTTTGCAAATTTTTGTAGTAAGTAAATGTGGACGTTAAATTTAGATGAGATCAATCAGATGGTAAAATAATTAATAATTTTTTGAATTTAAATAATCAAAACGTTATATGGGCGTTTAAAATTAAATGTTGAATTATAATTGATAAATAAATGGAAAGATTAATTTTGGAAGTTTATGAATTACTACCAATCACGAATGATCATTATTAGAGGTATATAAATTTATTTAATTAAATAGATTCCACATTACAAAAAATTCAAATATTTGGCATTTCAAAATATTTATTACTTTTGTGAATGACTTTTAGAAAAATTTTTAGTAGCGAGTTATATATGTTTCTATCCGTGATATATACAAATGTCTTTAGTAGTCTAGTGGTTCTTTTCCACTTAAATTACTGAGGTTTGCTAGGTTCGAAACCTAGAAAAAACATTTTTAATTTTTTTTAAAAATAAATTGTAAAGAAAGAGATGACACGTGTCGTGTCAGAGAAAGAGATGACACGTGTCGTGTCAGAGCTTGTTGGCTTTTGTAAAACTTAAAATATTATAAAGATATAAAGAAGAAATCGAAACTGCGATCCAGGCGCCCCTAAAAACCTCTCTTTGGCGACAAACCTAATTTCTCACCGTTTCTCACTTTCTCGACGGCCCCGCCGGTGGTGTGCGTCCGTTTTGCTCCGCCGGTGACTTCTCCCGGTAGCTCTCTTCTCCACGGTGGACCTCTCCACTGATAATCTCTTTTTTTCTCTCTTGGTCTAACCATGACCTCCTCCCCGCACCGCGATTACGAACCAATCGATTTCGACCTTCTCATGCCGTCAGCCGGAAGGAGAATGGATCACCTCTTTTCACCATCGATGACTTGTCCAGCCTCGTCCACGCCTCAAGAAGGGAAAAATATCGAGGAGATAGCTTCCGCTCCCGTGCTCAACATCCCTATTGGCTCCTCCCGATCAACGGATACAATCTCTCCGGTCTTACCAAATCCGAATCCTTCTGGTTCATCTGACTTGGTTTCATCTCCGGTAGAGTTACTCGTTCCAGTCACTCTCGGTCCAGAAGGCGTCTCCACAAAGCCTTTTCAGTCGACAGTGAACCCTTCTCCACCAACAACTTTACCTAAAGGTGCTTGGGTTAAGCCCCTACCATTTACCTTGCAGTCTCGTTCGGAGGCTGTGGAATTGTCTACTATAGTTTCAAAAGCTGAGGCAGAGAAACTTAGGGCATACTCCAAGGAATTCCCTTGGGCTGCGAAGATGAATCAATCAGCAAGAAACCTCCATAGAGTAACCATTCCTGATTACTTGGAGGATGGAACTCCAAAGGTAAGAATTCCTAGCCATGTTCTTCTTGGTGGATTAGAGAATCAAAAGGAATATGTAGTTGGTCAGTTTTTCAGATGTTTGGCTAATTCAAGTTGTAGTAACTAAGATTTGGGGTAGGAAATGTAGAATCTTTTTCGCAAATTAGGAGATTCCACTTATCTTTTTCACATTCCTGATGAATCAACTAGGAAATGGGTTGTACAGAGGGGATTGTGGCACATGGATGACTGCTTAATGTTTTGTCTCACCTTGGTCTCTAGCAGCCACTATTGCTGTTCCAGAAATCACAACTGTTCCGGTTTGGTTAACCCTAATCAACATCCCGGACCAATTGTATTCACATCTTGGAATCAAGTGGATTGCTTCTGGAATCGGGGAGCCGATATCGACAGAGAAGCCTTGGTTGGATCCTACACAAATGGGAAAAACTAAAATCTTTGTCGAAGTAAAGCTGGATAGACCATTCCCTCAAAGAGTTGCTTTGACTGATATAATTGAGGAATTCACTATGGTGGATGTTCAGTACTCATGGCTGCCTTCTACATGTACTAGATGTGGACAGTTAGGCCACAAAGTCTCTCGTTGTCTCCACCTAAATGCAGTTGCCATTGAGAAACCTTCTACTCGATCTGCTCCAAAGGCTTGTGATATTGTCAAAGACTCTACAGTTGTGGCATCTTCTAGTTTGGAAACTGTTATTGTAGAAGTGGAAACTGCTTCAGAAGTTTTGGAAACGACAACTTTGGATGCTAATGTTCTACCACAAAGCTCAGTCATCACTAACCATATTACTCTTTCAAGTATGCTTCCAATCACAACAGGTTCGAAACAATCTACTCCACAAGTAACTTCTGCTCACCTAGTACACGATACTAGCAACATCACACCCACTTCTTTGGCCTTGTCAAAAGAGCCATCAACTTCCAAACACATCTCTTCTTCTACTACCCCCAAAGACATGGGTAGTAACTGGTTCGCCTCTTTAGGTTCTTCTAAGGAGGACGACGTCGAAGATAATGTAGATTCCGAGCTCGAAGCTGATCCGTTGGATCTTTTGACTCCATCGGGTAAATGAATCCATAGAGAGAGACTGGTAAAACCCTTGGCAAAGGCTAAAGAGATGAAGTTACATTTCACATCGCCTATTCCGGTTTCACGCCAAACTCCTGGTCGTGGTAGAGGGGGTCGTGGCTAATTTCACATCTCGTTCCGTCATTGCTATTAATCGAAGCGAAAGATTCATATTATTATCTTGTCTCTTGAGGCAATATCTTAACATTTATGTAATATGTGTACCAAAATCTAGATGGTCTCTTCCATCTTTGTAACTTTTGATTTAATCAACAAAAAAAAAAAAAAAAAATGTATGTAAAGATAACGTTGCTTGTTTCACCATTGATGAATTTTTCACCTTCTTAATATTTTCTTCGCATTCTACTGTTACTGTTGAATCAATGCAATGAGCCCAATGGGCCTAAATGGGCTTTCCTCTTAGTGGTGAATATTTTATTTCTCTGTTTGTTGATGTTGTTTTGACGAGTAGTGAGACTAGTCCCGGGCATAAAACCTGAACCCGAAGATCCGAACCGAACTCGATCCAAAAAACCCGAGCCGAACCCAAACCGAAATTTTAAATTCCCAAATGGGACCTCAACACTTATATCCGAATGGACCCGACCCGAACCTGACCCGAACCGAGATCCAAACTTGTACCCGAATACCCGAAACATAAAATAAAATTGGGTACTTTTATAGAATTTTAGTTATTTTTCGGATTTTTTTTTGGAATAACTTGTATAAAAAATAACTAAAACATAGTAAATCCAAATTTTTTTTTTTAGTATTTTTTTACCCTAATGGTCCTATTTTAAAACTCGGACTCGACCCGAACATGAATGGACCCGAACCGAACCCGAACCGAAATTTTCAAATACCCTAATGGGTCCTAAACACCTATACCTGAAAAACTCGAACCCGAATGGACCCGAACCGAACCCGATCCAAGACCCGAATGCCCAGGACTAAGAGAGACCATCCACAATGGAGATCCAGGTGGAGAGTATCTAAAAACTTTTTAGAATTAAATATATTAAATTTTAGACACTTGAGTATTTCAAAAACTCGAAAAAGATCTAATATTTTTAAACACTCTTCACCCGGGTCTCCACTGTGGATTCTCTGAGGCAATCATGGAAGTGATTGATCCTAAACTTAAAGGGACTCATTGATATCTCTGGGCTGGGCGTTCGGGTACCCGATCGGGTTCGGGTCGGGTATTTCGGGTATCGGGTACCTGATGTTTAGAGATATAATATCCGATCGGATATTTTATATATACGGGTCGGGTTCGAATCGGGTTCGGGCGGGTTCGGGTATATCCGAATTATACCCAAACTAAAGATTTAATCAAAAAAAAAAAACCAAAGACATCAAATGTTGAAACACAAATCTTGTTTAAATTACACACAAAATCTCAAACAATCCGAATAAAAAGTCTTAAGAAAAACGGAATAAATCATCAACAAAACATACGAATATAATTAATATCAAACTGCTAATTTAGAAACCAAAATGTCAGAATCAAAATGTACTCCTATTTGTCAGAACCAAAAACCAAACTGCTAATTTTGAAACCAAAATCTCAGAACCAAAATCTCATAAACCAAAATCACAGAATTTAATTATAAGAACAAGCATTAGGAATTAAATATCAAAATCGAAGTCTCAAAATCTATAAAGGGAAAATTAAGGAACTACACAGAAAAAAATACAAATTAAAGGAATACTCTGTCTATTTTTTAATTAAGGAATACCCTTTTTTAGTCTTTATTACCCTTAATTTAAACCACTAAACCAAACCTAATGTGTTTTGGGTTAAACACAATAAACCATTGTCGACAAAAATAAAAACATTAAACGAATCTCCTATCTTCTCTCTTCCTCCGTCGTCCTCTCTCTCTCACAGAGATACAATTTCCATTGTTGAAGCTTTAATTTTGATACACACGAACGCACAAAGCCCAATTTCGTGTTTGATTTCAATTTGATTACAAAAAAGGGTTGATTTTTTGTTGAGATTTCTCCGAATGTTGAATGAAGAGCACATAATCGGCTGTGGAGGCTTTGGAACGGTGTATAAGCTCGCTATGGATGATGGGAATGTTTTCGCTTTGAAGAGAATTGTAAAGTTAAACGAAGGGTTTGATCGGTTTTTTGGATATTGCAACTCTCCAACATTATATGATTACTTGCCCGGTGGTAGCCTCGATGAAGCACTTCATGGTAAGACCAATATCTTCTCTTTACTGCTCTCTCCACATCGTGAATTGTATCACTGAGAAAGTTCGGTTTCTTGAATTAGTAGAGAGAGGCGAGCAATTGGACTGGGATTCGCGAGTAAATATCATCATAGGAGCTGCAAAAGGGTTATCATACTTGCATCATGATTGTTCTCCTAGGATTATACATCGTGATATAAAGTCGAGCAACATTTTGCTCGATGGCAATCTCGAGGCTCGAGTCTCTGATTTTGGTCTTGCCAAGTTGTTGGAAGACGAAGAATCCCACCTACCGAAAACTCGAGAAAGAGAAAACAACTTCTGGTTTCTGCGCCTCCCCCGAGTAATGGAACAGTCTTTTGTGTTATGTTACCATTTATGTTTACAAGGTTCAACCCAATTCATTTTCTTCTGATTTTTGGTAAAAAACTTTTATTTGAACAATGAAATTGAAATGTATAGTTTTGTCACCTTTTGTAGAAATACTTCTCTCTACCTCTTCTTTTGAATAAGCCATGTTTCTTCTTTCAACTTTCAATTTCTTCATGTTCCAAACTAAACATCCAATTAGTAGTTTGATGCATCATTGACTTAATCTCATCCATTTTTTGGATGAGATGATAAATCTCCAACAATAAAATCATGAAGCTCCCCATTAACCTCAATGGAGCTGCAACCAGGAAACTTTCTAATTCCCAAATCTTTCATTAATTTTTTACAAAATTTGTATTTTGAGTATTTTGAGTATTTCTTTAATTTGTATTTTTTTTCTGTGTAGTTCCTTAATTTTCCCATCTATAAATAAGGGAAATTGACACTAATCTGCAAACACCTAAACAATTATCAACAAAATCCATAATAACTTTATGATTAAGAACACAGAAGAATCATGGTTCTCAAAATCGAATCCGGGTCAGGTTCGAAGAGGGAAAGAGTTGTCGTAGTAGTGAGAGAGAAGAAGAAGAAGATTGAGAGAAAGAAATGATGAAAGGCCATAGTTTGTTGAAAGTTTGATGATAGAGAGAGATTTTGATCGTTTAGACTCTACTATTGCTTTGATTTCGCAAAAAAAGAAGTCTTGATTGAAGATCGGAAGAAGAAGAGATTCAAACATGCAATAAAAAGGAGAAAACCAAATTAATGATTTAGGGATTTAAGGCTGCCTTTAGTGAACAATAGGTGTTTGTATAGATTAGATATAGGTGTGTGTATAGGATCGGGTATTAGTTCGGGGTTTCGGGTGATACCCGTACCCGGCCGGGTATCCGAACCAATGGAAGTCAATGACTAATCGGGTATTTTGCCTTATCTATACCCATACCGAGCCCGGTTTTTCGGGTCGGGTTCGGGTTCGGATCGTCGGATCCGGATAAAAGGCCCAGGCCTATCTCTGGTGCACAACTTCATACAAAACTTGATTGTCTTGGAAAAATTGTGGAAGTTGGCTTGACTTGCACTGCCTATGCAGCTGGTGAACGGATCAACATGAGAGATGTGTTATTACGCTTATTGAAAGAGGCCAAAGACATACTTGTCAAAGGAAATTAATTGATTGTTTAATCTTATACATCTCTGTTGTTTTTCCAATTTTTATTTGGTAAGTTATGTTACAATGCTCTATATCAATAAAGAATGTTGATGGTGATTACTGTATTTAAAAATTAATGAATTTTTTTTATTTAAACAATGCTTAGTTCTTTTTCTAATGATTTGATGAAAAAAAAAAGATCCGTAACATTTATTTGGATTTGAAGCAGGGCCGGCCCTGAGGGCAAGCGGGCAAAGCTCATGCTTGTGGTCCTCATATCGACTCTTAAATTTATTATAATAAATTGACCCTAAAACCTTTAAAATTTCTTTAGTTTAGTGGTCAAATCGGCCAATTTTCGTATTTTTTCTTGTGGTCCATAAAAACTTAGGGCCGGCCCTATGAAGCATATGACAAAACCAATTCTACTTGCACTACAATAGCGATTTTTATTTATCTGTATACTTGTTAGTAAATCGTATTATTTAAAAACCAATTTTATGTTGTTTTTACATGGCTAGTTTTCTAAAAATGTGCAAATTATACAAATATTTTTATTTTTGGTTTTGAAAATCAATCTGGTTTTGCCCAATCTAGTGTACCAAACCAAACCGGTTATTAAAACGCCGAAGAAAAAGAAGCTGAAACGCGAATTTCAACTTCATCTATCTTCTCCAGTCTCCACACTTGCAAGAGATGATGAGTCTTCTCTCTTCTGCCTCTCCTCGCACCTGCAACCTGTTTTGTTCTTCCGACAAGGTTCTTTCTCTGTCTCTCTCTTCACGTTTTGGTTGATATAGTTTAATTGGATCATATTATTCGAAAGGGCAATGCATGAGAATGGAAATACCCAATTCCTCTTCCTACAAAGCATAAAGATTTCGAATTTCTGATTAAGAAGTTAGCTTCGCCGCTCACGGCGGTTCTACTCGCCGTGTCTCCGATCTGTTACCCACCAGGTAACACTAATTTATATACAAATTGCTTACAAGATTTAGAAAGAGTAACTAACCTGGAGGAATATAACCAATGGAGCCTTTCAAGACATGTGTGGAACTTATAGAAGCGTGATGACGATCATCAAATGCATCAAATAACACACGAGCCAGCCCGAAATCGCCAACCTTTGCAACCATTTCTTCGTTTAGAAGAATATTGCTTGGTTTAAGATCACAATGAACCACAGGTGCTTCACAATCATTATGCAAATAATCCTATTGAGGGTTTCATAAACCATTATGTAATTAGATACTAAGGACGGTTTAGCCGGTTAATTGTACATGTGTAATTAGGTTAAACCACTTGTGTATATAAGGCTCTGCCTTGACATCTTAATGAGATAAGAAAACCTTTATGCTAAATAGGTTTCTTGACATGGTATCAGAGCCTTATATACACAAGTGGTTTAACCTAATTACACATGTACAATTAACTGGCTAAACCGTCCTTAGTATCTAATTACATAATTGTTTATGAAACCCTCAATAGGATTATTTGCATTATGATCTATGATAATTATAAGTAACTTCCCAATCACATTTGCACCAGTATGTAAGATGACTACGGTCAGGGTATTCTTGGAGGTCGCGGTTGCACGTGATTGGGAAGTTCATAAAATGGACGTTCATAACGCATTTTTACACGGTGACTTGGAAGAGGAGGTTTATATTCGTCTTCCTCCGGGTTTTCGAACTAACGATAAATCTCAGGTTTGTCGTCTCCATAAATCGTTGTATGGTCTTAAACAGGCTCCGCGGTGTTGGTTTGCTAAATTATCGACGGCTCTCAAGGATTACGGGTTTAAACAAAGTCTTAAAGACTACTCTTTGTTTACATTTTCCGATGGTGATACACGGATTTATATATTGGTTTACGTCGATGATCTTATTATTAGTGGGAGTTCTTTGGCGGTTATTAATGCGTTTAAGCTATATTTAAGTACGTGTTTTCGGATGAAAGACCTTGGAATTTTGAAATATCTTCTTGGTATTGAAGTGGCGCGAAGCTCATCTGGAATGTATTTATGTCAGCAGAAATATGCAATGGATATTATTTCAGAGTGGCCATCTTGGTGCTAAACCAGTGTCACATCCTATTGAACAAAATCATAGGTTAGCTAAGGCTACAGGTGATCTACTTCCTGATCCGTCGCGTTATCGTCGTTTGGTTGGACGTTTAATATATCTTGGTGTAACCAGACCCGAGTTATCATACTCTATTCATATCTTGTCACAATTTATGCATGCTCCTAGGCAAGATCATTGGGAGGCTGCGTTGAGGGTTGTTAGATACTTGAAAGGCAATCTGGGACAAGGCATTCTCTTGCGAGCGACTTCTGATTTACGTGTGTCTGTATGGTGTGATTCTGACTGGTCTGGTTGTCTCTTAACTCGTTGTCATTGACTGCTTGGTTTATCCAGTTAGGTGGTTCACCCATCTCTTGGAAATCACGGATGCAGGATCGGGTTTCCCGTTCTTCGGCAGAAGCGGAGTATAGATCAATGTCGGATACAGTGTGTGAAGTTCTATGGCTCCGAGACGTTCTTCAAACATTGGATGTGGATTGTTCGTATCCTATTCCGTTACATTGCGATAGTCTCTCGGCGATTCATCTAAGCGCTAATCCGGTTTTCCACGAAAGAACGAAACATATTGAAAACGATTGTCATTTCATTCGGGATGAGATCGTTCGAGGTATCATTACTACTAGACATGTCTCTACTTCTACTCAACTCGCGGATATACTCACAAAGGCTCTTGGTGGTCGGGAGTTTGATGATTTTCGTCGCAAGTTGGGTATTTGTGACCTCCATACTCCAACTTGAGGGGGGTATTGAGGGTTTCATAAACCATTATGTAATTAGATACTAAGGACGGTTTAGCTGGTTAATTGTACATGTGTAATTAGGTTAAACCACTTGTGTATATAAGGCTCTGCCTTGACATCTTAATGAGATAAGAAAACCTTTATGCTAAATAGGTTTCTTGACAAATCCAATGCTGATGCAATGTCAATGGCTACATTAACTCTTTCTTCAAGGCTTAACCCACTACTCCCATCAGACTTTATCTTCCGACCTTTTATCCATTCTTCTAAACTTCCATTGCTTAAAAACTCATACACCAAAGCAAGAAACTCTGTGTTTTTGAAGTCTATACTTGAGCAAGAAGTTATTAGTTTCACAAGATTCCGGTGCCTTACATTCCTTAAAGCATCACACTCTGCGATAAAGCCTTTATAGTATCCGTTTGCTTTGAGATCAATAACTTTTACCGCGATATCAACTCCTTCTAGTACCCCTTTGAATACCGATCCAAAGCTTCCAACACCGAGAAGATTTGTAGGTTTGAAATCCTCAGTAGCTCTCTTGAGCTCATCGTATGAGACCTTCATGAATGGTTGCTTGCGAAGTGAACTTGATGATGATGATGTAGATGTGGTAGACTTTTTTGCTTTTCTTTTAAAAACCAAGAAAGTTATTATGCATATCGCAATTACACCTACAACGCATGTAATAATGCTTACTTTCAAAACTTTTCCATGCGTCCGAGTTTTTCCACATCTGGTGTGGATGCATAGCCTTGGATTTCCCTCCAGATATGCTTTAGATATATCCTTGAAAATCCCACCACTTGGAATCTGTCCATCAAGATTATTGAATGAAAGATTCAAGAACCTCAAAGCATTTAAATCTTGAAGTTTCGGAGGAATTACACCGGAAAATTGGTTTGAAGAAAGATCTAGAAGCTCTAAACCTTTCAATTCTGCTAATGATTCCGGTATTGGTCCGAAAACATGATTCCTAGCCATGTTGAGCTTCTCCAAGCTCTGACAACTTTTGATAGATGAAGGAATGCCACCAGATAACTTGTTATCTGATAGATCTAGGCTTACAAGGCTTTCCAAGCGACTTATATCTTGAGGAATAGGGCCAACAAATAGGTTTCTAGATAGATTCAAGATGGCACTCAAGCTAGGTAGGTTAAGAATTCCATTTGGTATGCTTCCATTTAGCCTATTGTTGGATAAGTCCATGGATAACACATTCTTGAACGTTCTGCGATAGGTTGATCTCATTTAACGCACCAAGATCGCCAAAAGAATCCGGGATTCTTCCAACAAGTTGATTTCCGGCGAGTTCTAGCACCTGCAACCTTTTCAGATTTCCAATCTCTCGAGGAATTTCACCAGTGAGTGAGTTGTCACTCATGTTAAGAAGGGTCAAGCCTGTCAGATAGCCAATAGATTCAGGGATATTACCCGTGAAGCGGTTTCCTCCCATGTACAATTTTGAAAGATGCTTCGAGAAATTGCCAATAGATACCGGAATAACACCCTCCAATAGATTTCCATCAAAAGCAAGGAAATTAAGTTGGGAGTTGTTACTCAAAGACTTGATGAAATTATCAAGATTTTGATCACCATCCCAAACTATCTTGTTGAATCCAACGTTGTACATTTCTAGGAGTGGGAGATTGCCTAGTCCTGATGGTATGGTCCCTTCTAAAAGGTTGTGCGCAGGGCGAATCGCCTTAATATTTGTGAGGTTATGTAGAGAAGCTGGAATCTCTCCGGTGAACTTATTGAAATAAATGTTGAAAACCAAGAGATTTGGAAGTGTGTCTCCTATGTTGCTTGGAAATTGACCCCATAAGTTGTTTGAAGCAAGAACCAAAGAGACTAGAGAAGAGATGTTGTAAATAGAAGGAGGGATTGTTCCAGTGAGGTTGTTTATGGTTAGATCAAGGGCTTGTAGCCTTTGAAGACGACCCAATTCGTAAGGAATTTGACCACTAAGAGAGTTTGTGCCAAGGCTTAAAACGGAGAGTGATGAAAGGTTTGAAATAGATGGTGGAATTGGTCCATATAATAGATTTTTTCCCAAGTTTAAGATATTAAAGTTCTTGAGATCACCAAGTTGGGTTGGAACTTTACCCGTGATCGTGTTTGAGGTTAGATCAAGGCTTCGGAGTTCGAGTAACTTGCTTAGGTTGGAAGGTAAGGATCCTTCTGGAATTGGTCCTCGAAGTTGGTTATTTTGAGCTTAAATTAGAGCTTAAATTAAGAACCTTTAGACGTAAAAGATTTGTGATCTCTTTTGGAATTGGTCCTCGAAGTTGGTTATTTTGAAGTTGAATAGATGTTAGAAAATAGAGATTACCAACACTTGGGCTTATAGAACCGGTGAGACTATGACCAGAGAGGTCGATGGAAGTCACTCTTCCGTTGCGTGTGTTGCAAGTCACGCCAGTCCAATTACAAGGAGATATGTTTTGGTCCCAAGAGAAAGAAAGTGTTCGTGGGTTTGGGCTAATTTGGGACCTAAACGAGATCAAAGCTTCTCTGTCTGTATTCAAAGAAAAAGAAGCTGACATAACAACTGAAAACATACGAAGAAGAAGAAAAGACAAAAGAGTGAAATTGTGTAGAAGATGATGCACTCAAACCCATTTTTGTGATCTCTCTCTTGTTGATTTCTCTCTTTTGCATATGAAAATGAATCTTTAGAGGTTTGATCATTTATAGTGATTTATTAGCCATGGAGTACGTGTTTGCTCGGAACAACTATCATTGGTCAAAGAGATCTACGTAATCTATCTTATAAAATTACACAAAAGTCCATGGACTTGTCTAATTTGTCCTTGTGTGGCCTACGTTAAATTTAGTCTTGACACTGACTGACTAAACTCTTTTAATTTCAGGAAGAGTTCATTTTACTATTTTATTTTAGTTTCATAGAGAATGTTGTTTTATATTTTTAGTACAAATTTTTAAATAAAAATCTAGTTTTACTATATTTTTAAAATGTTTTAGTTAGGAAAAAAACTTATTTACTATAATAAAGTGTAAAGTAGATTTTGTTTATATATTTTTCTTAATATGTGTAAAACAACATTTTTTGTGACTCTACTATTTTTCTGTTTTAAGTAGAAATAAAAATTTATTTAGTGTAATAATAAAAGATAAAGTAGAACTTTTGATAAATATGTGAAAATATATGTAGAATAACACTCTATGTGAAATCAAAGCAGTATATCTCATTATTTTAACTAACGTACGGTTCTCCTGTAATCTCAATGTCATTTCATTAGACGGTGTAATACACAAAATAAAACTTTATTACAATAGTACAACTCTAGAAATAGTAAAATCTCTATGTCACTTCATTAGACGGTGTAATATGATATATCATGGTTTTTACCCGTTTTTAGCAATGATATAAGTCCGTTTTTAGTATATTTTCGGTGTTTTCGTATTGTTTTAGATTCTTTGCAGGTTTTAAGGTTTTTGGAGCATAACTTGTGGTTTTGGAGTATTTTGGCGCAACGAGGAATGAGCGGTCAAAGTTTCAAAGTCGGATTGGAAATTCAGCATTGGTGTCGATCGACACCATCTCTGGGTGTCAATCGACACCCGATCGTGACGAGCAAAAATAATAAGTTTGAAGATTTCCATTTTTGCGCGAGAAGTTCCAAAGTTTACAATTATGTTCCAATCATGTTTAGACCTTATATATATTATTTTTACAGCCATTGTTAGGCTTATGCTTATTCTATTGAGACCTAGAGAGAGGTTTGATTCAAAGCTTTTAGGGAGACAAGTTTAGACTCTTTCCAGAGAATTCTTCGAACCCTTTTGTATCCCTTACCCTTATCTCATTAATGCAGTATTATTCAGTTATTATGCTTGTTTCAATCATCATGCCTGAGTAATCTACTAGTTTGGTTTAGGGTTTTTCGAAGGCTGATGATAAATTGTTAAGAATTAGATTACTGTTGGGATTAATCAATTTGTGTTCTTTACCTTGATAGTTTTAATTCTGATTTATGATTGATAACCCTGATTAAGATATCGGTTGATTGATATATGCGAAAACATTATTAGTTTGCTGGAATAATATCATAGGTGAGCAAGATAACTATTTGCAAATAAATTTGGCTTAATGATTTTGTGAACAAATCGGAATTGATCGTTAATGCTTGATTAAATTTATAGAATTCGCAAAGAAATTTGGTTCTCTAAGATTTAGTCACAGATAGCTTTTGCAACGAAAGTTGATTAATTTTACAATTGCTTTTCGAGTTCTAGAACGGTATTTAATAAATATCCCGACAGTAATTTAGTGCTTCGATTTTGAGTCATGCCTGCGAATTATCCGATTTCGATGCCTAGCGCTTCGTCTCATTGAATTTAAAGAACCATAATCATCACCTGCTTGCTTTATTTTAATTGTTTTTCATTTAATCATACTTCACTTCGCTTAATTTGAATTTGGAGTTTATTGTGTGATTTATTCCATGTGGATTCGATCCATAAGTAATACATCGATCTCTTAATTTGAGAGAGTAGCTCATGGTTAAATTTGAGCATATCATAATGCACAAACAACACATCAACAATTTTGTGGTTATTGCAATAGTACAACTCTAGCAAGAAACTTTCTGAAATTTCCAAATTTAGACCGAAAACTATCGAACGACAGCAGCAATAATATAAACCATCAAGTTATAAGCATGTTAAACCGCGTTGTTTATATTTTTCAAAAAACACTAGTCGTGGAAAAGATATATGGAGTAAAAACTCAATTGTAAATTACTCATACCCGCACGGTTAGCTCAACAGATTAGGAAATATTTAGTGCTACAGGATTCGAATTGAAAACTTAAATATCTGGTTTAAAAAAACAAATTGATGTGTTGTGCATTGGCCACAAATATTATCATAATTGTAGATGTGAAAGTTTTTGAGCCAAACGTTATCTTTTAACTCTATAATTGAAAATTAAAACATCTTTCTCAAATTCGTCATAATCTCGAGGCCTGGGAATTCGGGTAATCGGTTCGAGTTCGGGTCATATCCGATAGGTTTCGGGTAATCGGGTGTAGGGGTTTTATACCCATTAAAGAACCGAAACATATTCGGGTAATCGGATGTAGGGGCTCTCGTTCAGTCTTATGTTTATACGCCCGTTTTCAGACATCTATTACTCTTAACTCATTCCACACCACTCTCACTCGCAGGACGCATCCCTTGAGCTATCGGTGTCACACCACTCACACTCTCAGGACGTATCCCTCGAGCTATCGGTGTCCCACACCCCTCTCACTCGCAGTACGCATCCTTTGAGCTATCAGTGCCCGCACCCCTCTCACTCGCAGGACGCATCCTTTGAGCTATCGGTGCCTCGTGCCCCTTCCACTCTCAGGACGCATCCTTTGAGCTCCGGGTACGCAGGAAAAGCTATACAATCCCTACAGAGAACGCATCCTCTCAAAATAAAATGAATGAGTCGCTCGGGACCGCAGCCCCTAGAGTAATAAATTCTAAAACGCTGATAAACACCTATCGACTAACTGCCTCTCGTGGTCACACTCGATACTTCCTAACCCGGAATATCACCACAAAATCATATAAGACTCATCTTATAGAATAGATAAATAAGAACAACTCCATCTTATAAATCTCGAAAAGGTATAATCGTTACAACATCACGAAAATACAATGATACAAAAGCATCAACATGCTAAACAGACTAAACCGGAACCACAAAGAGAAATAAAGCTCACGCCACGACCTGCTTGTCGAACCACTTCTTGAACTTTAACTTCATCTTTGCCTCGGGCTCCCAAGTCTCCTCCTCGAAACCAGCGCAATCCCACAAAATCCGCAACAAAGGAATCTTCTTCCGACGCAGCACCTTGACTCTTCTCTCGAGAATCCTCACAGGCATTGCCGGAACCGTCAAATCAGGCTGAAGATCCGCAGGAATCTCAGGCACTAGCTCCTCCGACTCATGCAGGCACTTCCTCAACATCGACACATGGAAAACCTTATGAAATGCCATATAACACCAAGACCTTATGAAAGATAAATGTACTTTGGGATGTTACATGAGTTCATGGGTTGATCCAATTGATATACTTCATTTTTGGAGTATTCTAACCATTGTTTTGTAGGGTTTTATCGAGTCTTTCTCCTTTGTATCGAGTCTTTTTAGGTCCAAAGGTGGCTGGAATGAAGAATTGGACTTTGCTAGGAGGTTTGGTGAAAAGGAAGGAAAACACGATCTTTTGGAGGTTTTTGAAGCAGAAAACTGGAGCACCCGCTCCCGAATGGATTTGACGGCTCCCAGAAGATTACCTAGAAGATTGGCGCCGTTTAAGTGAATATCTAGAAGATTTGAAGAAAAAGGAATATTCACCAAATTGAATATTCACCCAGAAGATTTGCAAAAGAGGATATTCACTAAATCGAAGATCTACCTAGAAGATTTATCCAAGATTTATTTTCCTTATTTTCCGAGCCTTTTTCTCCTTTAAAAGAGGAAGTCTTCCTTTGAAGAAAAGAGACACGCTTCACGCCCCTTCACACCTCTTTTACACAGTTTACACGCAAAAACACTTTTCATATTTTTACTTGTCTTTCACGTTTGGATTCGAGACCTTGGAGAGATTTCGTTTGCTTTGGGTTTCAAGAGTTGTTCATCGCTTGTTATTGAGTTTTCTCTTGAACCTTACTCTTTTATTTATTCAATGAATTCATTCATCTCTCTTTGTGTTTTTAGTTCTATCATGTGCGAGTAATCTACCTTGTTAGATTAGGGTTTTTCAAAGGGATTTAGAGATTCAATGAACTCGGCATAGATAGGATCATACTTACATATTTGATATCTTCATCTAATGTTGAATTTAATGCCTAGACTAGCTTGATCACCTAGCCTTTGATATTAGGTTTAATTTACTCATCAAAAGTGTAGTAAATTACTTGATTAAACCTAGATGGGCGATTTGACCCTTAGCCAACGACAGTTGAAGTTAAGGCAAATCGTGAACTTATCAATCTTAATCGTTAATGCTTGTTAATTTGTTTAGTCTCAAACGACAGTTTAGGGTGCTAGATTTATTAATAAAGTTGTTGATGCCACGACAGTGGATCCTCATAAAATCGTGATTGTGTTCTAGATTGGTGCTTGAATTTATATCCTGAATAATTGCTTGGTTCTTGATGATCTATTCTCTGCGATAATTCCCTTGTCTAACGCCTTTATCATATTTAATTACAACCGAATTTTACTTTGCTTTGTTATTTATTTTCATGACACTTTAAAACCACTTGAATCGCTTAGCTTGAATTGTGTTTAAAAGGAACTAAAGTGTATTGCTAGTCCCTGAACGAACCTAAATCTATTTCTACATCGGATTAG
Source organism: Draba incana (assembly GCA_963576765.1). Taxonomy (NCBI): domain Eukaryota; kingdom Viridiplantae; phylum Streptophyta; class Magnoliopsida; order Brassicales; family Brassicaceae; genus Draba; species Draba incana. Next base: position 9,249,205 of record OY755211.1, on the reverse strand, counting down.
TAATTTAGGAATTGAGTTCTTAACCCAGGAAAAAAAACCTGTTATCACCAATCCAAATTACTAAATGGATTGAGTTGATCCATGAACCATTAACACTCAACCCATTAGGATTATGGGTTGGGTTGGATTAAAATATCCATTTTTTCTCCAAATCGTCTTCAATTTCAAAAGCAGAGAGTTATTCTGCAATGCCTAGACCAAATGTAAAATACACTCTAAAAATGGAGTCTTTGGGTTACCTGGTGGGTAATATATCGGAGACACGGCGAGAAGAACCGCCGTGAGCGGCGGAGCTAACTTCTTAATCAGAAATTCGAAATCTATGTGCTTAATAGGAATTGTGTATTTCAATTCTCTTTCTTTTGGATTGCCCTTTCGAACAATATGATCTCATTGTCATGAATTAAACCATATCAACAAAAATGTTGAGAGAGAGAGAGAGAGAACCTTGTCGGAGGAACAAAGCAAGTTACATGTACGAGGAGATGCAGAAGAGAGAAGACTCATCATCTCTTCCGAGTGTATATGGATGAAGTGATATTCGTGTCTCAGCTACTTTTTCTCTGCTTGACTCGCCATATTTGTTATTTATCTATCATATAAATTTATTTATAAAAAAATTGATCTAAATTGAAATCATATGAAATTATTAGGGCATCCTTGTTGGAGACCCAAGATGTCTAATGTGGTGTTTTTATAATATAAAATTATTAAAATGGTTGTAAAAAGAAGAAAGAGAGTGTTTTTGTGGGGTATATTGAAATATAAAATTAATAAAATTTGAGTAAAGAGAGTAGATAGTGAGTGTGTTTAGGAAAAGGAAGAGAGAGAGAATGTCTAAAATTAAACATTTTTTAGAGCGTTTTTAAAAGGAAAAGAGAATGTTTAAATATAAAATTAATAAAAGTTATGTTAAAGGATAAAAGATAAGGTATAAAGTTGAGTAAAAACAAAAGAGTGTGTGTTTTAATAATTTTATATTATAAGACCACCACATTAGATCCAAGAGGGTGAGGATGAACTTACTGATCTAAAAGGCAAAGACCTAATAATGAACAGAAAATAATGCTAGTATATCAAATAATAATTTCAACAATTAAGAATTTTAAACAGTCAAAGTACGAACCTTGTGTAAGAACAAGAATTTATTACACACATACCACTACAAGAAAACACCGTCAATTCCGACAGCAAGGTTTTGGCCGTCGGCATTCCGTCTGCCAAATCCGACGGCGTGCCGACGGGTTGCCGACAAAAAATGTTCCGTCTCTATTCTGTCGGTATTTTCCGACGAAATAGAGACGAAACAGTTTTTGTCGGAAACTGCCGACGATCCACCGACGGCTTAGAGACGGAAGTCAGATTTTCCGATATCGGCGACGTCTGATTGATCGGAATTATTTCCGACGGCCAATATCTGTCGGAATGTAGGACGGAAATCAGACGGTTTTCCGACGGTTTACGATGTCGGCAAAGTTTGAGTGGTTTATATATCGTCTGCGGTGGCCGATGGGATGGGGTTGGGTCATATGTCGGACCTATTGACGGTATTCCGACGGCACATTGAGGGAAATCTACTCTACATAAGTCTGCAAAATGGTTGATTAATTCCATCAAAACAAAATTTCGAGAAAAAAAAACTATAAAAATGAGTTCATATTTTCGGGCATGGATGGACGGGCCAATGACGAATGAGGGGTCGGACTTATTAAGGGACGAGTACGCTCAAGGATTATGGGAGTTCATGAATTTACCCAGTAATGTAGAAGCAGCAAAAAAAGGTCAGGATATCAAATGTCCTTGTTCTAATTGCTGTAATAGAATTAGTGTTGCTGTCCATAATGTTTGGAATCACTTATATAGATATGGTTTTAGACCAGGATATAAGGTTTAGTATTTACATGGAGAAAGGAATTATGAATATGGTAGTACTAGTAGCAATGAACCTTATTTTCCTGATAGCGTAGGGGAACCTACAGCGGAAGTAGATGTTGGGGTACGTACGGTTGCGATGGTTAATGATGCGTATAGAGAGAATAATATTAATATGCAATCGGGTGGGTATGAGGGTGATAGGGGTGAAGAGCCTAATTTAGAATCTCGAAGGTTTTTCGATTTGTTAGACGCATCAAAGCAACCACTATACATCGGTTGTAGGGATGGCCATTCACCGTTATCGTCTGCTACTAGGATGATGAACATAAAGACTGATTACAATTTGTCCGAAGAATGTGTGGATGCAGTCGCCGAGTTCGTGAAAGATATTTTGCCAGAAGATAATCTGGCCCCCGGATCATACTACGAGATACAAAAACTTGTTGCTGGTCTTGGTTTGTCCTACCAGGTTATAGACGTCTGTATCGACAACTGTATGATATACTGGAGAGAAGACGAGAACCGAAATAAATGTAAATTTTGCCGCAAACCACGGTTTCAGGATACAAGTGGCAGGGTGAAGATTTCATTCAAACGGATGTGGTATTTAGCCTTAACGGAGAGGTTGAAGAGGCTGTACGAATCAAACCGCACATCAACGGCTATGAGATGGCATGCAGAGCATAGTCAAGATGGAGATATCACGCATCCTTCTGACGCGGAAGCGTGGAAACACTTTCAATCAGTGTATCCAGATTTTGCCGTTGAATGACGGAATGTATACATAGGCTTATCCACTGATGGTTTCAACCCGTTTGGCAAGCATGGAAGGAAATATTCATTGTGGCCGGTCATCGTGACACCTTACAATTTGCCTCCATCTATGTGCATGCGGCGAGAGTTCTTGTTTCTCTCAATTCTAGTTCCCGGGCCAGAGCATCCAAGACGGTCGCTCGATATATTCCTCCAACCATTGATCTGTGAGTTGCAGATGTTATGGGAGCATGGTGTTGTGACTTATGATGTTTCAGTGAAGCAGAATTTCACCATGCGTGCGGTTCTTATGTGGACCATAAACGATTTTCCTGCATACGGTATGTTATCTGGATGGTCAACGCATGGACGATTGGCATGTCCTTATTGCCAAGACAATACTGCAGCTTTCCAACTGCAGCACGGCAGGAAGACTTCATGGTTTGATTGCCATAGGTGTTTTTGGCCGCCCAATCATCCATATCGTAAGTCTAAACGACATTTCAAGACGGATGTACGAGTGTTTCATGGTCCACCTCCTGAGATAGATGGTCGCAGCATATTGGAACAATTACGAGATTTTGGTGCAGAGCGAACTCTTGAATGTGGGGGTAATGGCCATTACCCAGTCGACGGTTGTGGGGAATATCACAATTGGCACAAGAAGAGTATTTTTTGGGATTTGCCGTACTGGAAAGACCATCTACTGCGGCATAATGTAGATGTCATGCATGTGGAAAAGAATTTCTTTGACAACATCATGAACACCGTATTAAATGTCCCTGGAAAGACTAAAGACAATTGGAAGTCTAGAATGGACTTGCCATCGATTTGTACGAGGCCATCTCTTCATGTTTTAAACGGTAGATTGCTGATGCCTGCGTACCGGTTAGACGCTAGGAAGAAAGAAGTATTCTTTGAATGGTTCAAAAATTTTGTAAAATTTCCAGAAGGCTATGCATCTAACCTAGGTAATTACGTGGATTCGACGGAAGGGAAGTTTATAGGAATGAGGAGTCATGATTGTCATGTCGTGATGCAGTGTCTTCTTCCATTTGTATTTGCATATCTTCTTCCAGAACCTATCCACCAAGCAATAGGAGGTATATTTGTTACTCCCATTAGTCTATATCTATCATTATATTACTATATATGTACTAACTTGTTTAATTTTATTTTGTAGGAGTTGGTGGATTCTTCCGAGATTTATGTTCACGAACGCTTACCGTCCATGGGATACGTAACTTGGAGGCCAATATCCCAGTACTCCTTTGTAATCTTGAGAAGATATTTCCACCGTCTTTTTTTGACGTTATGGAACATCTTCCAATTCACCTCCCACGAGAAGCAGCCTTAGGAGGCCCTGTTCAATACCGATGGATGTATCCGTTCGAGCGTTACATGTTCCACCTCAAGAAAAAGGTAAAAAATTTGAGCAAGGTTGAGGGATCTATTGTCGCACAAAGCCTAAACGAGGAAGTCTCACACTTTGCCGAATCTTACTTTCCATCGGAAGTTAGTACTAAGGCGAGACGCCCTGCCCGGCATGATGATGGAGGTGAGAAAGCAGTCTATGACGTGGTTGTTCCTGAGTTGTTCGCCCAAGTTGGTCGAGCAAGTGGAAAACGAAAGAAACGCACACTATCAGTACAGGAGGTCACACATCTGCATACGTATATCCTCAGAAACTGTGACGAAATGTTGGAGTACGAAAGGTATATAAGTTATTAAAGTAAATGTGTGGAATTATTAGGAGAGGTGGACTAATGACTGTTATGTTACAGGATATACATGTCTCTCGCACGTGATTACCATTATGGTAAGACAGATGCCGAACTTGCTGTATTGAAAGATGAAGAATTTCCGGAGTGGTTGAAATGTTATGTAAGTTAATATAAGTAATTACGCTTACTTTTCCATATTTGTTTGCACGTTCATATGTTACTTATTAAATCTTACGAATATCACCAAATAGGTTTCCGACCTTAGAGGAAGTGGTCAATCAGTCCCGACATGGTTAGTGGAGGTTGCTTATGGTTTACGCAGCACGGCGATTTCATATCCCAAGTTTTGCACTAGGAGATATTCGTTCAGGATCCATGAGGAAGGACGTCAAAGATCAACTTCGGACTATGGTATTTCGGCGCAATCCGGTGATACCATGTACTATGGGATTTTAAAAGAAATCTTGGAAATCCGCTATCCAGGAATGGTGAACTTGAGGTGCATAGTGTTTATGTGCGATTGGTATGATCCATCCAATGGTCGAGGGGTTCGAGTCGACCAGCTTGGTGTTATTTCGATAAATTCAAGCCGGAGATTCTAAAAAACCGTCGCACAAATCTCTTTTGATTGCATCAACATCTAAATTTAAGTTTGGCTTTTCAGGGCTTTGCGCAAATTCAAAGTCATACGACTGGTCCTTACTTACGTTTGAAGTACTTGCACCGTAAGTATCTGACTTTTCCACCAAGTCACATGGTGGTTCGCCTTCGGTATCCCGCTCTTGATGAAGACATCGTGGCTGCCTATCGTAAATGTTGTGGATGTTTGGCGCGAACTGGCTGTCAGGCACTACTGTTGCTGTGGAATCTTCTTCATCTTTTGGTGAGCACGTATCAAATTCCCATGAGTAAGTGGGAATCTGCTGAGTGAATTCGTCGCATAGGGATTCGGATTCCCACGAGTATTTTGGAACAATGAAAAAATTAGCCACGCCTTTTGTGTTTGAGTCTTCATTAGGGGAGTTGGAAGACATTTTTTGTAATTTGAAGCTATACAACATAAAACACTCCATAGGGAGTATTTATAGAAGACGTTATATGTATAAACCGTCGCTATTCCGTCCGTATACAGTGGCCGTTTCCGCCAGAACACCGACGGAATTAAGACAGCACGATGTCGGCAAAGTATGATTGGTCACTAGGTATGGACGGATTACCGACTCTATTCGGACGGAATCCGAATCTATCATTCATAAACGTAGGTTCTTATCATAATAGGACCACACAGTTCTGGACCCAGGTTGCAGAAATTCAATCCCCGCGTTCACAATTTGTCAAAATAAAAAAGGTTTAAACCTTTTTAGATTAACATTAATGTAGAGACACAATTTATCTGAGAAGCTAGTATTTATATTCTATGTAATATACAGATTGTGGCTATGCTCTCTTCTTTCACCCCCAATGACCAGGGAGATCTGCTTGTAACCTTAAAAGATCATTCGGGAAAAATCGAGGAAACCATGCACCATAACATCTTCAACAATGACGAGTACAGACTCATGACTGGTGTAGGTGCGGTATTCATCTTGAAGAATGTTACCGTTTGCCGTTTTGATAGGACCCCAAAGTACCTAAACATCACAGAGCGGAACATTGTTAAGGTAGTTAGACCATACGTTATAAATTTTTTTGGGAATGGTTTAACTATATATATTCTGTTACCAAACAGATAATCGGTGCTAATTCGATGATTGCTGAATACCACCCAACAGAAATATGCACAATGGTGGAGGAAGATGAAGAAACTACTGGGTACGAATATGAAACAGTGTCAGACTCCGATGAAGAATAAATATATAATTCGTCGTCCATGATTAAGAATAATTTAAACCTTTAAAGCTTTATGTTGCATTAATATTAAATAATGTCCTAGTATCTATTGTACGATTTTATAATGTTGTCATGTGTTTTATTTCCTATTAGTGATTGAGAAATAATTTTATCGACTAATATATTTCTCTTGGTTGCGATGGTCAAATAAACATTCACAGCATATAATTTACAAAACGCCTAAATTTATTTTTGAAAATCTTATAATCAACTTTAAAACCATAGCATATACATTTGAGACAAAAATTGTTAATTTTTTATTAAACTTTATAAGCAACTTTAATTTGTTGATAAAATTAAAAAGCATTAACAAAGGAAACCGTCGGCATTCCGTCTTAATTGTAAGACGGAATGCCGACGGTTTGGGGTGTATATTATTTTAAATTTTATCCACAAATTTAAATAAATTAAAAACCCGTATACAGTCGGAATACCGTCCCATTTGAAAGACGGAATTCCGACGGTGTCTGGTTTTCTATTCTTTTTAAAGTGTCGATAAATTAAAGTAAATTAAAAACCCCAAACCGTCGGAAAACTGTCTTACAAGTCAGACGGAAATCCGACGGTGTTTTGGATTTTTTATTGTAAAGTATATGTTTTGGTTTTGGTGTTGATTTTAAGGTTTTTAAAAATAATTATAAGAGTTTTTTAAATTAATTGATAATTTATGATTCAAAAATAACATGAATTCGAAGAATACTAGGTGCGTATAACCTTATACTATGTTTCAAAAAACTAAACAAATTTAACAGCATCGTCAAACCGGAAATTCTGTCTGAATTCACAAAGTGCATAAATTAAAAAACCACAGAATCCATGATTAAGAATAATTTCTATTAATTCCATTTTCTATAACTCCTAAAATCTCACACTCGTAAAATTTTGTATAGAAACAATTTATTTTGCTTGTAAATCAAAAAACTGTTAAGTTTTAAAAAATTTAAAACCCTTAAAATTTTGGAAATAAACAAAATATTTTGATGGGAAAATATGTACAAAAATGTACAAGTAATTAATTTAAATGAGTTACCGTCGGTTTTCCGTCTTAAATTCAGACGGTAGACCGACAGAAACCCTAATTTACCAGCCGCCAAAAAGACTTCGTAATCTTCGTCAAAGCGGGAAAACCGTCGGATTTACCGTCGGTTTTTTTAATTGCCGTCGGACTACCGTCTGATTGCCCTCGGACCCCTTGTTAAATCCACAGTCTTCGTCTTCCCCGATCTCAGATCTGTAAAAAAAAAAAAAAAATTCTCAAACTCTCCTCCGTTCCACCGCCGATTCTCCGCCGTTTGGACGCCGTTCCACCGCCGATTCTTCTCATCCCTCGTCAATCATCTCCATCTTTCACTAAAGCAAAAACTATGTAAGTTTTCCTTCAAAATTGTTCTTCATGATTTTTAATTGTTGTTCTGGATCCGAAATTGTTCATGGTGATTAATAGATCCGTAATTGTTCATGGTGCTTTATAGATCCGAAATTGTAGAATGTCAAGAAATTGTTCATGAGAATTAATAGATCCAAAATTGTTCTTTAGGAATTGTAGAGTGTTTAAAAATTTTTCTAAAATTAATTTTAAGAAATTTTTTAATGAATTAGGAATTAACAAATTAAGTAAATAATCATTTTAGGGTTTATGAATTTATTAAATTAGGTTTCTAGTGATTTTGTTATTAAATTTTTGAAATTTGATAATTTTTGGAGTTTACTAATTTTAATAATTAGATTTTCATTTGTGTTATGTGAGTTTTAGGGATTTTTTATAATTTAATATATAATTAATATATAAATTGTAATTTACTAAATATCTTATATAAAATATTTGAAGGTAATCTTTTTAAATCCGTATAATTTAAAATTTTTATAACATTAATAAAAGACTTTAAACCTTCATAATTTTATCATTATATAAAAATAAGTAAATTTAAAACTTTAAATCCTCTAAATTTAAAATTTGATAAATTTTAAAATGTATCAAATTTTTCTATTAATTTAAAATTTTAAATCCTCTAAATTTATATATATCCTATATATATATACAAAATTTTTTGAAAATCTATTAAAATTCTTACAATTTTAAATAACATTAATAAAACAAACTTTTACAAATTTAAATTTATACATATCAATTTCCCAACAAAACCTAATTCGAAGGTTTTTCGATTTCTGAATAAACAATATTTAAAAAAACCCCTACTTATTTCAATGACATAAAACACATAAATTCCATAAATCCCTAATCTCCAATATCCTTAAATACCATAATCTGAAAATTCCAATTAACTAAATTCCAAAATCTTCAACTCACAAAATCTTATACATTCCAAATTTCATAAATCCCAAAATATCTAAATCTTAAAAATATGGAAATCGTAGGGCAAATTATGGGGATTTTCATAACTCTAGAGGAGGTGCGAGTTCCAGTAGGGGACCCCATTCCCATCTCAGCCCATGCCTACAGCCCACTCAGCCCCCACCTCGTTGACCATCGAGCAGGTTGTGGCGCAACCTGGGCGTGATAGGTTGACGCGTCTGGATCCAGACTTGCCACCTAACACGACGTGGTAAGTCTTATTTTAATATGTTCTGGATTTAATAATTTTACATAAATATTTAATAAACAATTTAATAGGTTCCAATACTCACAAAACGATATTACGGGTTCCATCAACGAAATGATGAACTCCATGCTCAATAAACCTTACCCCACATACAACGATATGCCTCCAGAGGACCGGGACACTTGGTTCCGACAATTTGCGGTAAGAGTTTATTTTATTTGTTTCAATTGTATTTCCTATATGACGCTTAATTTAATTACTAATGCGGGAAAGTTTTTTTTTTTGCAGCAAGATTTTACGTGGGACTCAGTCCTCACATCCAGGGTCCGAAAGGAATTCGACAAAAAGGCGGCGAGGAAGTTCTCGTTGAAGATGAACGAGTGGAAAGACAAGTGGTACAAAGAGGGGAAGGTGGCTAAGGTTTTTAAATATAAACCCTCTGAGATGTGGACTGGACTTCTTCGACACTGGGAATTAGAGGCAACCAAGACGGACTCCGAGAAACACTCGACTAACCGCAACAGCAACCGGAAAGGGAAGGGAAAAGCGACCCACAACCTCGGCGCAATTAGCAAGGCTTCAGCTGCTCGGAAAATAGTAATTAATTAAATATTTCATAAAATTTTTGAATTCTGTAACGTAATTGTATATGGTAACAGATGGAGGAGACCGGTGTCTATCCTTCCAACCTCGATATGATCAAGTTTTCGCACACCAACAACAAGACCGGTGAAATTGAAGACCCGATTGCTCGTGAAATCGTGGAAGCTGTGCAGAGGAGGCAGGAGGAGTTCCTCCAATCGCAACCGATCGTGGAAGGAACTCCGGCGCCAACCGAAGTTCCATTCGAGATGACCAACCAGTTCACCTACGAGGTTAGTAACCGTCTCACATTTAATGGAATTTAGACATTACTTTTAATACAAGTTATGAAATTTAAAAAAAAAATTTTGTAGGTGACTCCCAAGACCAGAGGCCGTGTTTACGGCCTCCCTGAGGAGAGTAGCTCGTCTGTTTCGTCGGTTCGATATGCTCGTGATAGGAGGTTGGAGGCGGAAAACCGAGAGCTGCACGACCAGCTTAGGGAAATGGCGGAACAGAGGAAGAAGGATAAGGAGGAGGCCGAGGAGGCGAGAGCGAGAGATAAGGCGGAGGCCGATGCACGAATGAAAGCAATGGAACAGCAAATGCAGAGATTCTTCGGTACCGGGCCGCCTAGACCGGAATAGGATTTGGAGAGTTTTAAATTTGATTGTAAAACTTTAAAATACATTTTAATTTTATTAGTTTGTATTTAAATTTTAATATATTTTATTTTTATTAGTTTTTACTTTTCATTTTTATTAAAAATATTAATATATTATATTATTAAATTAAATAATTTTAAATTTTTTTAAAAAAATTATTTAAACCGTCGGAATTCCGTCTGTTATGGCCAGAAAACGGGAACCGTCGGAATTCCGTCTGTTATGGCCGGAAAACGGAAACCGTCGGAATACCGTCTTTTATGGCCGGCAAACAGAAACCGTCGGAATTCCGTCTTTCATCGCCGGAATTCATCAACCGTCGGAATTCCGTCTTTCATCGCCGGAAAACCAACGACCGTCGGAATTCCGTCTTTCATCGCCGGAAACCCAAAACCCGTCGAAATTCCGTCTCCTTTGGGTCTCCGACATAAATCCGTCCGAATTACGTCGAAAAAAGCGACGGATTCCCGACGGTTTCTGTTTTTCCGACGTGATAGGAACGACGGCCTGTTCCCGTCGGAATACGTCCTTTTCCGACGGCTTACGGACGGTTTTGGCCGTCGGAATGCGCCCTGTTTTCTTGTAGTGTACTGACATGCATTGTTTACCAAAATATAAATCAGTTTTTTTTTATTCTATTGAAACGAAATAAATATAGAAAGATCCAACATGTTTTTGCTTCTGCATTTTAGTCCACCTCACGAATTGCAACACCTTTAACCACAAGCCCTGTCTTCCGGATGGTGTCATCATATTGACACATTGTGAACTCGATCCTCGCTGGTGCGTCCTGCGTTGGTGCCATGAAATCTCCGGCCTTAACTTCGGCCCATTCGTCACCTATACAGTCGTCCAAATAACATGTCTGCTCTTGTAGATTAATCTCGCTTTTATCGCGCTTGACCAGCTTCAGATTCAACTTCACTGGCGCCTCATCCCATCCAGTTGCAGTGTCCTCTAACTTCACCACGAACACCACTTTGTACTTAGTTTCTGGTGTCAGTTTCCTAGTATAAGAACTTCCCCGTATGTCCATCCAGTAAACTTCATTCATTGTTGCAGTATCAATGGGTGCTTGGCTGAAATGTTTTTGAAAATGTGACTTTTTAATTAAAAAATAATAATAGTATGTACGAAATAAGCTTAATATTTTGGTTATCTACTAAATTATTAATTTTTCTAATGAAGCAATAGAGAAAAGCAAAGTCAATTCTAATAGGCCTATATATTGAATTTAAACCAAAAGAGTCTTATTTTGGAGCCTCTTGAATTGAGCTCCAAGTCCAATTTTTGGGTTTCTCCGAATGTTCGATCTCCATTTTCCTTGCATAGATCATGGGCCTCTCTGTGTTTCGTTCCATTGGGATATTGTCCAGCACTGTCTTAATCCTCTTGACGATTGAGTTTATGAACTTTCTATCGGACTTGTCACTGTCATACGGTTAGAGTGAGAGAAATCAAGAAACAGTTGCAGAATTCTGGCTCAATTGACAATTCTATTTTGGACTTTTAATATATAATATCTTGATTTTATATATAGTTCTTTATCTAAATTTTTTTTTCATATATAATAAATGTGGTTTGAAGAATTTATGTTTGTTTCATAAAAATACGTGTTATATTTTTCTTGTAGACGTTTTTACAATTCGTCATTTATACCTATTGTTCCAAGTTATATGTTAAACAAAAATAAATAACTATAAGTGTATAAACTAACGGTATAATAAAAAAATTTAAAAGAAAAAAATATGTGAAAACTTTTAGAACGATATTTATAAAAAAAGTAGATACCCTCAGATACAGAGTAAAACAATATTTATAAAGAGTAGATACCCTCACACACAGAGTTACTATTCTGAAAATTTTCTTATATATCACTTTTGACATGCCAATTTATTTATGTCATCGTTTGAAAATTTTTGCAAGAATGTCATTTTTTTTTTAACTTAAATTTTTAAATTTTTTAGATTTGGGTTAACTATTTGATATTTAGGGTGTAGTTTTTAGGGTAGAGTTTAATGTTTGGGTTTTGAGAAAAATGTTTTTTTAATGATTTTGTTTCTTTCTATAAAAAATGTCATGTTTGCAATAAATTTTCATGAGTGACATATTTGAAATAAATATTTTTAAAGATGACATGTTTGTAATTCTCAAGGTATTCTCTACTTGGTCGGGAGATAACATGAATGATGAACCGGTTCAGTTACGTATACATACTGTTAGGTTTTGAGTTACATTCCCATCAAATGAAAACCGATTATTAAATTTCATAATTAAACCGAGACTAGATTTGGACCCGCGTCAAACGCGGAATTATAAATTTTATTCTTTAATTATATATTTAGATTTGCATAGAATATAGAACCAACACATGAATTGAGAAAATAATTTTATGAAAAAATTTCAAAATTTATCGTTAAATGTTAAATAAATATGGTATGCAACTTATTTAGTTTAAATTAATTTGACATTATGATTTGTGTGTAATATTCAAAACATTTATATACACCCGAGTTAATAACATTTACATCTATTTTGACTAAAATATGAATAAATAATCAATATTTAAATTTATTTTAAGTTTATTGAGTTAGTTCGGCCAAACCATATCAAAATTTTCATCTTTAAACGTATAAGTACAAAATTGTAGTAGTACCAAAAAACTAAACAAAGAAAAAGTTACAGATCATTATCTATTTCTCTTTGATCGACAAATCATGTTTTTTTTTCTAATGCCTTTAGAATTAATAGGAAAGTTAGAGATTTTGTGTAATTAATTATCACAATATTTGTTACCTTCTATAGACATTTAACGGATTTTGTAGAATGTGTATATTAAAAGTCATTATGATTTTTGGAAAGTGATATAAATGTTATTTTTCGGAATGTTAAGGAAAATGAATGCAAAATTTTAGGAATGCATTTTTTATTTGTTGCCATGTTTATAAGTTTTAAAATGTTTTTTAAAATTATTTTAATAAAATGATAATTGTCTCCTAAAACTCTCTTTTGATGACACTTAGAATTTTTAAGTTTTAATATCTCCTAAAGGCCTCTTTAAGTGACACCTAGGATTTTAAACTTTTAGTGTCTCCTCAATTATTATATATATGATATTTAGGGAAGTAGTGATGGTAGTCTTATTTTAGGTTTGAAAAAGAAGGAAAATTATATAATAATTTTGCATATCTAGAGTTAAAAATTTGCATTAATTTTAAGAAAAAATCCGATTATTTCCTAGTTTGTGGTAAGTAGCATAGTAATAAATAGTATTAACCATGATTAGCACGTATCACGATTTAACCATGCACAACACGTATCACGTATCACGTTTTGTCTTGAGTTAGTTGTCTAGTGCTCTCTTTGCAGCACGTATCACGTATAAAATGTATATTGCAAAATTTTAAGAAATTTTAAGAATGTTTGGTAATATTGATAAATTTAGAAATGTGTTATTATTTCAAATTTTTAATAAGATGATAATTAGCCTTTAAAACACTTTTGTCATGACACATAAGATTTTTTAAGTTAGAATATCTCTTAGCATGACACATTGGATTTTTAAAAGTTATAATGTCTCATAAAAATCTCAATGAGTGACACCTATGATTTTAAACTTTTAGTCTTTCCTCAATTAATAAATGTGGGATATTATGCATTCATATACAATTTTGTTTAAAGCTTCCCAAGTTTTCTTTTATGAGTTCTATGAAGGACTATATGGAAATCAAAACTAGTCCCAAGATATGTTAAAATCTAGTGTTTTATCTTTGCTTTTGACGACAAAAATAAAAATAAAAAAAATCTTTGCTTTCATGTGTCCTTTATTTTTTTGGCATGTACCAATTGACTAGTTTGTTAATCACTTTGTAAAGCCTAAATATATCATTCTAAATGATATCTATATTCTTAGCAAAAAAATAAAGATATGTAAAAAAATCTAGGCTATTCTACCGCATACAGATATACGCAGTGATGAAACCACAATAGAGAGCGAGAAAACCACCATGCAAGTTTTTTATTGGGTACTTTCAGTTAGAAATAAGATCGAGAAAGAGAAAGGATTTAGAAAAACCTTTCTTCTGACAAGAGCATTCCTTTTGTTTGCGGAAAAGACGTTAAAGCTTTCTCCCAATTCTCGGTTTTTACGAGATCGTGCCTATTATTGCGTTTCAATGTCCTGAAATTATCACCAAATGGTCCTTCGAGATTGCTCAGGACTGAAGTCTTCAGTTTGTAGAAGATGGGGATCCCTATAATACTGCCTTTTTCCATACATTCATTGATCTTCACCAGCTCGTCCAAGCACCACTTCGAAGTAGTGTACTCTTTTGAGAAGATCGCCAGCGCGACCTTTGACTGTTCAATCTTAACGAACAGGTCCTCTAATTTTGCACCGGGGAGCAAGTGGTCGTCTATGAAGACGTTAATTTTTGCTTCCTCCAAAGCAATCTCGAGATAGTCCACGAAGCCTTTGCGCAGCTCTTCTCCGCGGAAGTTGATGAACACTTGAGGGCCGTTTGAGGTATGTCCTCCACCAGAAGAAGAAGAAGAAGCCATGGTAAAGTTTTTCTTTTCTCAGGCAAGAGAGTGTTTGGTTGATTGTTGTCTGACACTTTGTTGTTGTTGATATGACTTAAACCATAATGTATTAATAGACGTATATATGTCCTTGTGATAATTTTGATTAGTTTACAATTTGTGGTAATCTTATTATATAAAAGAGAATTCTTATAATTGTAACTCACGAGATCGCGACACGTGTTATGTAGTCAATTAGATTGTGACACGTGTCAATTATTTAAATATGTAAGTTTTTCATTATCAAAATTGTTAATTATCTTAAAAAGAAGAAGTTAAAATAGATATTTATATAAGATATTTTATAAATTGTTAATTTTACAAATTGCACAAAACCTCTATATGAATATTTATATAAGATATTTAGTTGAAAATAATTAATAAAGATAAATTTAACATAAAACAAAAATTAGAAAAAGTAAAATAGCAAACTATGTAATTAAAAATATAAACGACCAAGTTTCTATCGTTATATATAAGTAGAGGTTTACCATATGTATATATATCTATGGGAAACACAAAATAATGGACCTTAGATAAAAGAAGAACTATATCAAGAAGAACAAACAAAAATAAAGAAAATTTAGTTAGTGGTATTTTTTCAAATTGTAAACATGTAAATATGCAAACATGTCTAAACATGTAAAAATGATTTAATTATTATATCAAAAAGTTTAATGATTCAAACCATATTTACATATATCAAACGTATATACTTTATTGATTTCAAATTCTTCAAATTATATGAGACTATATTTTTCTAAATTACAGATAAAATTCTAACTTTAATCACTTCATTTTCTAAGTTGGGGTTTGAATTAAGAATATAATATACTTTTCCTCTAAACATTTTTTAAACATAAATATTTACTATAAATTAAACAATCCTCGCATCACGAGGGTCTTATTCTAGTTCATTAATTAACCAACATAACGTATTTTGAATTGGTCTTTAACTTATTCGACAAGTTCATTGTTCGGGTGGCCCTCTACTTAATTAATTTAGGGACAATTCTTAAAAATATTACATTATAAAGTTTTGTTTTCGAAACTATCACCACTAATTTATTTTCAAAAAAATACTATTAAAAGTTTATGTTTCTCATAAATATCACAAAAATAAAATTACACTGTTGAATCTACAAAACTAAATCATGAACCTAACATTATTAATCCAAATACAAAAAAATAAATTTTAAAATTTTAAAAGTCATTTGTAAATGTTTAAAAACTGGTAATTTTGCAAAATAAAATTAATGGTGGTACTTTTAGTGAAAATTTTCAAATTATGTATTTGTAATAGTTATGTAGATTCAAATCGGCTTGCAGTGAAAATCTCCACGCATACTTTCCCATGTTCTCTCTCTCACACTAATTCTTCGAGCTTCAAACTTGAGGGCCGATCACTTAACTTTTTAGCTAGATCTAGATCAGTCCTCTTTTTTATATGTTATCAACTTACCTTTACATTGGATAGCCAATAGTATGAACTTTCTATAATTACTAATGTTTTGTTGACAAAAAAGAAAAGAATTTTTCAGTAGTTGGTTTACATGCTCCACCCTCCCCACTCCGTGGTTCATTCACCTATGACTGAGCCTATGAGTTAACCATCTATTATGTTATACTTATGTCTCTTTATAACAAACACCAACTACTTATTTAGTGTTTCCATTATATTAATATTACTCAGTTCCTGTTTCTTTTGATTTTGCTAAATGATTAACCTATTTTATAAGAAATGTTGAATAACTTTGCTATCATACATATAGAAAAAAAGAGTTGGTTTGACAAAATTTGTTTACGATCAATTTGATCAAAGAGTTCATAGAAAAATAATTTATTTTTGCCATATATTTATTTTTGGTTAACATTTTAGATTTTCTTGTTGGTTTTAGACTTTTTTTATCATTGCTTTTCAATTAATTTATTTTATGGTTTAAAATTACTGTTAAAAATATTATTGAAAAGACCCCATTTTTTAGTTCGCCTCGGGCCTCTACAAATCTTGGCACGGCACTGTGTATGCGCGTACTCATGAACATTTGAAAAGTCTTAAGTATCTTCTTATATGTACATTGCAAGAAGAGAACAATTCATGAAGAAGAATAAGTCAAAGGTTTACTTTTTCTCCCTTGTAGAAAAGGAAAAAAAAACCAATGGACTTTCTTTTCATCTAATGTATTTGTAAGAAAAATGGAGTGGCTATTAATCGGAGGAGGATTTGGGGTTTATAAAATTACACGTGGATTCTTGAAACTTGAAAAATGTGGATTCGAGATTATGACGAATTTGAGAAAGATGTTTTAATTTTCAATTATAGAGTTAAAGAAAACGTTTGGCTCAAAAACTTTCACATCTACAATAATGATAATATTTGTGGCCAATGCACAACACATCAATTTGTTTTTTAAGAACCAGATATTTAAGTTTTCAATTCGAATCCTGTAGCACTAAAAATTTCTTAATATGTTGAGCTAACCGTGCGGGTATGAGTTTTTACTCCAGATATCTTTTACTCAACTAGTGTTTTCCAGAAAGTTTCTTGCTAGAGTTGTACTATTGCAATAACCACAAAACTGTTGATAGTATTGTAATAAAGTTTGTGCATATTAGTGCTGCTGTGTTGTTTGTGCATTACACCGTCTTATGAAGTGACATAGAGTTTATACTATTGCTAGAGTTGTACTATTGCAATAAAGTTTTATTTTTGTGTATTACACCGTCTAATGAAGCGATATTGAGACTACAGAAGAACCGTACGTTAGTTAAAATAATGAGATATTCTATATATATTAATTGAGGAGACACTAAGAGTTTAAAATTCTAGATGTCACTCATAGAGACATTCTAAGTAAAAAAATTATATGTGTCATCCTAAGAGTGTTTTAAAGGTTAATTAGCATTCTATTAAAAATTAAATATAATAACACATTTCTATATTAATATTGAAAACTTTATTTTGTTATATACTTTTACCAAATATAAACTAATTACTTGGCAGGAACAATGCTTCCCATAAATTTCCTTAGAACAATACTTGCTAACTATAATAATATTTTCCATATAATATTTTCGGAAAGCATATGATCCCATATAATATTTTCGTACAGAAATTCTAACATAATATTTATATCTAACTTTCCTTTTTCCAAACCTAACATGACACTACCATCAACATTTCCCTATATGGAAGCTAACAAACAAAATAACACATATCTAACAAACACTTTTTTTTACGGTATGAGAACTTTTTTCTCTTTGTTTTTGATGTGTTAATATTGTTTTTGATAAATATTAATCTACTATCTTACATGTGATTATAGGAAAAGTTATATCATTGCCACTATGGAAAAGTCAAATGATCTTAAAGATTGTGGTTCTACGATCAACAATGGTGTGTGTAAGTAATTGTTCAAATTAGATTATCTTATTTATAATCACATGAATTGATTAATCATATGTCAAGAATGTATTAATTTTTTTCTCCATCTCTTATTGTAGATATGTGCGACCAAACCGATGCTATAAAGTACTTATTTGATTATATTCAAAAAGGACAAGATCGAGTAATACCCACAACCGAGAAAAATAAGATTGCTAAAGATGACAAACACGATGAAAAGGATGTTCAAGCTAAAGGCCACAAGTCTTTGGCTCCACGATTGTACGTGGCACTATCAAGAGTAAAGTCTAAGGAGGGATTAAAGATTTTGATCACAGACAAGTATGATAATCCACAGAAGAAGACTATGAATGTTGTTTTAAGGAGATTTACTAAAAAAATTAAGTAATCATGAAGTATAAGCAGGCCTGCAGTTGAAGGAAGGGAAACACGAGATGCACTAGATCAAAACTTTGAATCAAAGAGTTCACACAAGTTTTTTGCCTTTTAATTAATTTTGCTTTAATTTGTTGGTTTTTGGTGTTGGTTTTTTAGTTATTATTGAACCTATCTTAGTTACACATTTGATTATTTCTTTTCAATAGACGGTTCAAGGACAAAGCTTTGAAACTATTTATTGTCTACATATTTTAGATCAAAAATCATATATATTTTTATCTACTATATATCTAATATAATCCCGCACTTGGTGCGGATCAAAATCCAGTACTCCTTTAATTTCACATAGAGTGTATTCTACATATATTTCACATATTTATCAAAAGTTCTGCTTTATCTTTTATTATTACACTAAATAAATTTTATTTCTACTTAAAACAGGAGAATAGTAGAGTCACAGAAAATGTTGTTTTACACATATTAAGAAAAATATAAAAAAATATACTTTACACTAAATAAGTTTTTTTCATAACTAAAACATTAAAAAAAAGTATAGTTTTTTTTTAATCGTCTGAGAATTTTATTACTTTCGAAACCAAGAGATCAATACTCCAACCAACAATTCCAGTAAACAAGAGCAAGAAAAACTAAAACATCAAAACTCCAAAAAAAGAGCAAAAGACGTTAAAACAAAGCTTCTCTAGCGATGAGATCGTGTAGCCACGACGGGCCCCCATATGCTAAATAAGAATTAAATCTTCCATCCCGAGTGATATTCGTTGCTATCGCTCGTGCCGTTGAGTTCGCACGCAATGACTCTAACTCAAAGGAGCATAATGTAAAAAAAGTATAGTTAAACTAGACTTTTATTTAAAATTTTGTACTCAAAATATAAAACAACATTCTTTATGAAACTAAAATAAAATAGTAAAATGAACTCTTTCTGAAATTAAAAATGTATAGTCAGTGTCAAGAATAAATTTAACAAGGACAAATTAGACAAGTCCATGGACTTTTGTGTAATTTTATAAGATAGATTACGTAGATCTCTTTGACCAATGATAGTTGTTCCGAGCAAACACGTACTCCATGGCTAATAAATCACTATAAATGATCAAACCTCTAAAGATTCATTTTCATATGCAAAAGAGAGAAATCAACAAGAGAGAGATCACAAAAATGGGTTTGAGTGTTCATCATCTTCTACACAATTTCACTCTTTTGTCTTTTCTTCTTCTTCGTATGTTTTCAGTTGTTATGTCAGCTTCTTTTTCTTTGAATACAGACAGAGACGCTTTGATCTCGTTTAGGTCCCAAATTAGCCCAAACCCACAAACACTTTCTTTCTCTTGGGACCAAAACATATCTCCTTGTAATTGGACTGGCGTGACTTGCAACACACGCAACGGAAGAGTGACTTCCATCGACCTCTCTGGTCATGGTCTCACCGGTTCTATAAGCCCAAGTGTTGGTAATCTCTCTTTTCTCACATCTCTTCAACTTCAAAATAACCAACTTCGAGGACCAATTCCAAAAGAGATCACAAATCTTTTACGTCTAAAGGTTCTTAATTTAAGCTCTAACAGCTTAGAAGGATCCTTACCTTCCAACCTAAGCAAGTTACTCGAACTCCGAAGCCTTGATCTAACCTCAAACACGATCACGGGTCTAGTTCCAACCCAACTTGGTGATCTCAAGAACCTTAATATCTTAAACTTGGGAAAAAATCTATTATATGGACCAATTCCACCATCTATTTCAAACCTTTCATCACTCTCCGTTTTAAGCCTTGGCACAAACTCTCTTAGTGGTCAAATTCCTTACGAATTGGGTCGTCTTCAAAGGCTACAAGCCCTTGATCTCACCATAAACAACCTCACTGGAACAATCCCTCCTTCTATTTACAACATCTCTTCTCTAGTCTCTTTGGTTCTTGCTTCAAACAACTTATGGGGTCAATTTCCAAGAAACATAGGAGACACACTTCCAAATCTCTTGGTTTTCAACATTTGTTTCAATAAGTTCACCGGAGAGATTCCAGCTTCTCTACATAACCTCACAAATATTAGGGCGATTCGCGCTGCGCACAACCTTTTAGAAGGGACCATACCATCAGGACTAGGCAATCTCCCACTCCTAGAAATGTACAACGTTGGATTCAACAAGATAGTTTTGGATGGTGATCAAAATCTTGATAATTTCATCAAGTCTTTGAGTAACAACTCCCAACTTAATTTCCTTGCTTTTGATGGAAATCTATTGGAGGGTGTTATTCCGGTATCTATTGGCAATTTCTCGAAGCATCTTTCAAAATTGTACATGGGAGGAAACCGCTTCACGGGTAATATCCCTGAATCTATTGGCTATCTGACAGGCTTGACCCTTCTTAACATGAGTGACAACTCACTCACTGGTGAAATCCCTCGAGAGATTGGAAATCTGAAAAGGTTGCAAGTGCTAGAAATCGCCGGAAATCAACTTGTTGGAAGAATCCCGGATTCTTTTGGCGATCTTGGTGCGTTAAATGAGATCAACCTATCGCAGAACAAACTAGAAGGTGTGGTCCCGTCATCATTTGGAAACTTCAAGAATGTGTTATCCATGGACTTATCCAACAATAGGCTAAATGGAAGCATACCAAATGGAATTCTTAACCTACCTAGCTTGAGTGCCATCTTGAATCTATCTAGAAACCTATTTGTTGGCCCTATTCCTCAAGATATAAGTCGCTTGGAAAGCCTTGTAAGCCTAGATCTATCAGATAACAAGTTATCTGGTGGCATTCCTTCATCTATCAAAAGTTGTCAGAGCTTGGAGAAGCTTAACATGGCTAGGAATCATCTTTTCGGACCAATACCGGAATCATTAGCAGAATTGAAAGGTTTAGAGCTTCTAGATCTTTCTTCAAACCAATTTTCCGGTGTAATTCCTCCGAAACTTCAAGATTTAAATGCTTTGAGGTTCTTGAATCTTTCATTCAATAATCTTGATGGACAGATTCCAAGTGGTGGGATTTTCAAGGATATATCTAAAGCATATCTGGAGGGAAATCCAAGGCTATGCATCCACACCAGATGTGGAAAAACTCGGACGCATGGAAAAGTTTTGAAAGTAAGCATTATTACATGCGTTGTAGGTGTAATTGCGATATGCATGATAACTTTCTTGGTTTTGAAAAGAAAAGCAAAAAATTCTACCACATCAACATCATCATCATCAAGTTCACTTCGCAAGCAACCATTCATGAAGGTCTCATACGATGAGCTCAAGAGAGCTACTGAGGATTTCAAACCTACAAATCTTCTCGGTGTTGGAAGCTTTGGATCGGTATTCAAAGGGGTACTAGAAGGAGTTGATATCGCGGTAAAAGTTATTGATCTCAAAGCAAACGGATACTATAAAGGCTTTATCGCAGAGTGTGATGCTTTAAGGAATGTAAGGCACCGGAATCTTGTGAAACTAATAACTTCTTGCTCAAGTATAGACTTCAAAAACACAGAGTTTCTTGCTTTGGTGTATGAGTTTTTAAGCAATGGAAGTTTAGAAGAATGGATAAAAGGTCGGAAGATAAAGTCTGATGGGAGTAGTGGGTTAAGCCTTGAAGAAAGAGTTAATGTAGCCATTGACATTGCATCAGCATTGGATTATTTGCATAATGATTGTGAAGCACCTGTGGTTCATTGTGATCTTAAACCAAGCAATATTCTTCTAAACGAAGAAATGGTTGCAAAGGTTGGCGATTTCGGGCTGGCTCGTGTGTTATTTGATGCATCTGATGATCGTCATCACGCTTCTATAAGTTCCACACATGTCTTGAAAGGCTCCATTGGTTATATTCCTCCAGGTTAGTTACCCTTTCTAAATCTTGTAAGCAACTTGTATATAAATTTAAATGTGGTAAATTTTGTAACAAAACTTTAAAAATATCTTTGTAAATTTCATAACTAAACCAAAAATTTATATTCTCTAGCTAATTTTATAGACTATGTATTATTGTATGCAGAGTATGGGCTTGGAGAAAAACCATCACAAGCAGGAGATGTCTATAGCTTTGGAGTCATGTTGTTGGAGCTAATTAGTGGGAAAAGCCCTATGGACGAGAGCTTCGAAGGAGATCGAAATCTAATAAAATGGATAAGTTATGAGTTTGAAAATAATGCAATCATGGAAGTGATTGATCCTAAACTTAAGGGACTCATTGATATTTCTGGTGCACAACTTCATACAAAACTTGATTGTCTTGGAAAAATTGTGGAAGTTGGCTTGACTTGCACTGCCTATGCAGCTGGTGAACGGATCAACATGAGAGATGTGTTACGCTTATTGAAAGAGGCTAAAGACATACTTGTCAAAGGAAATTAATTAGTTGTTTAATCTTATACATCTCTATTTTTATTTGGTGAGTTATGTTGCAATGCTCTATATTACTAAAGAATGTTGATGGTGATTACAGTATTTAAATCAATGAATTTTTTTCATCTAAACAATGCTTTATATCCGTAACATTTATTTGGGTTTGAAGCATGACAAAACCAATTCTACTTGCACTGCACTAGCGATTTTTAAGTTTACATCTATTTATTTATCTGTATAATTGTTAATAAATCATAGGGTTAATTAGGTGTATAATAGTTTTAGAGATCATAATTAGATGTATAACATGACCTAAATAGAATTTAGGTAACTAACGCCCACTTAAATAGAATTGACTAAAATACCCTTAATGATCTAATTAGTTATAAATAGTTGGCTATTATGTTGCTTAAAATAGTTGACTATATGTTAATTAAAATAGTTGACTATGTAAAACATTGTCTAAGTAAACGTGTGTTTGCTATTTTAATTATAATATAATTCACTTTGTGATTAATTCACTATGCTTATAGTTGACTATTTATGCATGTATAGTCAACTATTCGGTTCTTTTTAACATTTATCAACAAATGTCAACTATCATTTCAAAACATAGATGACTATGTAAAACATTGTTTATGTAAAAGAGTGTGCTATTCTAATTATAATATAGTTCACTTTGTGATTAATTCACTATGATTATAGTTAGTTACTTATGCATATATAGTTAGCTATCCAATTTTTTTTTCCAATATTTATTTGCGAATAGCCAACTATCAGAGATCAAAATATAGTTGACTATTTATGTTGTAACCGAAAATAAGGTTAAAATGGTCATTTTAGATATGATCCATGTTATTTACCTAATTATAATTTAGGTTATGTTAGATATTTAATTATTGGTGCAATGAGTATTATTAATGTTAATTTCCCTAAATCATATTATTTAAAAACCAATTTTATGATGTTTTTACATGGCTAGTTTTATAAAGAAAAAATGATTCTTAGCTACACGAAGTATTGGGTAATATGTTGTAAACCATCCGAAGTATAGAAATGCTTTCAAAACTACACAAACTATTATGTAACACATGGTGACATACACCAAGTATATGTAAATATGCTATAAACTACAAATTGGTGCTTTTTGAAAAATATTATCAATTTACAAATTGGTGCTTTTTAAAATAGAAAATTTTAAAAATATAAATTTAAATAAATTGAAACACCAAATACAATTACAAATTTTTTTAAAAAAACTATAATGAAAATTTTCGATTAAAAACTAAATTATAGTTTCATTTTTATAATATATTAAATTATTTTTGTTAAATTCAAAAATTGTTAAAAATTTGTAACTTCAAAAAGTTCTTAGTTTCTAAAAAGTAATTGAAAATGTAAGGTATATAGGGATCAAAATATATGTATTTTAAAACCAATTAAATTTATCAAATAAATGTTTTTTAAATGTTGGTCGACAAATATATTTAAAATTCTGTTGAATAAATTTCAATAGTTTAGAATAAAATACATAAATGACATATATTGCACTTTTGTATGAGAATTGTTTTGTAAAATTGGGTCACAAATAAAAGACTCATTAGCCTAGCCCAAAAAAAAAAATTATTCTCATTATAAAACTTAGAAAATTACATTGCAATTCGCTGTTTAATGTTGGGATATGAGTAAAAAAAAACTAGTTATAATTTTCCATACAAAAAGTGTAATTTTTTTGTTGTAAAAAAAAAAAGAGTCTAATTTTTTTTAAAAGGGCTAGGCTAATGAGTCTTTTATTTGTGACCCAATGTTACAAAAACAATTTTCATACAAAAATGTAATATATGTAATTTATGTGTTTTATTCTAAACTATTGAAATTTATTCAACAGAATTTTAAATATACTTGTCGACCAACATTTAAAAAACTTTTATTTGATAAATTTAATTGGTTTTAAAATACATGTATTTAGATCTCTATATACCTTACATTTTCAATTACTTTTTAGAAACTAAGAACTTTTTGAAGTTACAAATTTTTAACAATTTTTGAATTTAACAAAAATAATTTAATATATTTTAAAACTGAAACTATAATTTAGTTTTTAATCGAAAATTTTCATTATTATTTTGTCTTAAATTTTTGTAATTGTATTTGGTGTTTCAATTTTTTTAAATTTCTAATTTTAAGTATTTATTTTGTACGAAATTAATTACAGATTGATCCCTAAATTGATAATATTTTTCAAAAAACACCAATTTGTAGTTTTTAACATGTTTATATATACTTGGTGTATGTCACCATGTGTTACATAATAGTTTGTGTAGTTTAGAAGACATTTCTATACTTTGAATGGTTTGCAACATATTAGTCAATACTTCGTGTAGCTAAGAATCATTTTTCCATTTATAAAAATGTGCAAATTATACAAATACTCTTTTTATTATTGGTTTTGCCCAATCTAGTGTACCAAACCAAACCGGTTATTAAAACGCCGAAGAAAAAGAAGCCGAAACGCGAATTTCAACTTCATCTATCTTCTCCACACTTGCAAGAGATGATGAGTCTTCTCTCTTCTGCCTCTCCTCGCACCTGCAACCTGTTTTGTTCTTCCGACAAGGTTCTTTCTCTGTCTCTCTCTTCACGTTTTGGTTGATATAGTTTAATTGGATCATATTATTCGAAAGGGCAATGCAAGAGAATGGAAATACCCAATTCCTCTTCCTACAAAGCATAAAGATTTCGAATTTCTGATTAAGAAGTTAGCTCCGCCGCTCACGGCGGTTCTACTCTCCGTGTCTCCGATCTGTTACCCACCAGGTAACACTAATTTCCTTCCTCCAACCCCAAAGACTCCATTTTTAAGAATGTATTTCATTTTGGTTTAGACACATTTCATTTATAAGTCTGAATCCGGAATGTAATCAACGTATTGTCGAGCCGCACGGATCGGAATCAAGTGAATATTAAGAGAAAGGAATTCTTGAATGTGTTCTTGAAAGTTTTCTTGCTTTTGTTGGTACTGTGATGTAGAATCTCTTGGGCAAACTGTGGATATACAAAGAGGAGCAACACTGTTTAATAGAGCTTGTATCGGGTGTCACGATACAGGTGGAAACATTATTCAACCTGTGAGTTTATCACTTCATCAAGAATAGTATCAATGAACCATTTCTCTTCTCGTGTCGTTTTTCATTTGCCGTGAGAGTCAATTAGCTCATATGCTTTCTCTTTGCAGGGCGCAATGCTTTTCACAAGTGACCTCCAGAGGTAAAAACATCCAATGCTCTCTGCGCCTCAAGAGATTTCTTGTGTGCATCCAATACTATAGATCTTTGTCTCTTAAGATTGCAATGGTTTTTTACCTTTACAAGAAATGGTGTTGACACTGAGGAAGAGATATTCCGTGTTACCTACTACGGAAAGGGAAGAATGCCGGTGAGATCTCCTTCATGAGCTTCTTTGTTAAAAAAAACAAGAATTTGAACCGATATATTTCTTATAGTTTACTTACTTCAGGGATTTGGCGAGAAATGCACTCCGAGAGGACAATGTACCTTTGGACCGCGGTTGCAGGACGAAGAAATCAAGCTTCTGTCTGAATTTGTTAAGTTTCAGGCTGACCAAGGTTGGCCAAATGTATCCACCAACTAGCAAGTCGCAACAAAGATTAGTTTAACTGAATTCGGTTAATCGAGTACGAGTTTTCAACATCAGTCTGATGTTTCCTTGTACCTATTATGTGACTTATGTCTATAACTTGATGAATGGTGTCAAATAGTGTAACAAGATACAAGATGAAATTGATTTGCCCGATTGGGAGGCATCATTGCAACTGCTTATGCTTCAAGTTGTTCTAGAGATACAACAAAATTATAGGTGTTCATAATCCACCAATACATATTTGTTCATAACTTTTGACTATCCTTGACATTGGCCATCACAAATATACTACTACAAATATTTTCCCTCCGTAGAAAAATGCAGAGGAAAAAAAGAATACTGATGTTACTGTGGGAGCAAGTATAACCTTTGCTCTTTCAAGATTCTCGAGAACCATCCGGTGAATCAGTTTGTTCTCTTTTCTTTGCATCTGACTCACCTAATTGCAAAGAAAAGCCAATCTCATCACCCAAGCTACTAACCTTCAGCGAAGATAGGTTCTTGGATTCAAATTTCTAATCAATGAGGGATACAGCGAAAACTTCCTTGTGCCTGCTTTGAACAACGCAAATATCAACATCAATGTCTTTATTTGCCTAGTCAGAATGGTGCTTGGACGAAGATCAATGAATGTGTGGACAAAGGCCTTAGTGGAGACTTCGGCGATCGATACAAAAATCCTTAGTGGACGTCCGTTCGGTTAAAACTTAAAAGCCTTATCTTCTACAAGGTGGACATCCGTTCGGTTAAAAGCCTTAGTGGAGATTTCGGCGATCGATACAAAAATCGAAGCACATATATAAAGTAAAATATCCAAAAAGAGTATAGAAACGGGAAAGCATTGGTATCCAATCCCACATATTTTGCCATGTTGATGTCAATATTCATGTATTCTTTGTTTCCTGCTTTATTTAAAGTATAACTCAAAACTAAACACAAAGCTTTCTTAGTTCTTAGATGATGTATGAAGGTCACAACTCAACCTCATACTTATAGCATTAGATTTCCTTTTCTAATCCTAATGAATAATGGAAAACACACTTTTCCTATTCTAAGAATAACTAGTAACTTTCCTTTTAGCCTCTCTTATCATTAACCAACTTGTTAATGATATCTTGGGCCTTAAGCTATTGAAGCTTACCCAACATTCACCCCCTTAAGCTTCAACTCATTCTTGTTTAAGTCTTGAACTCCAATCAAGCTTCTCATCTCGTTGAACTTGATCCATGCTAGGGCCTTAGTCAAAATATCCGTCTTTTGCTTAACTCCAATTTGATCAATTTTAATGCGAGCCACCGGTGCAAATACTTTGTCAAAATCTATGTCAGATTCTTGTACGTACCCTTTAGCTACAAGCCGCGCCTTGTGTTTGTTGATAGTACCATCTGCATACTTCTTGATTTTGAAAATCCACTTGAGACCTATAACTCTTATCTCACTTGGTTTATCAACTAAGAACCATGTCTTGTTATTATTGATTGAATCGATCTCTTCTAGACACGCCTTTGTCCATTCAATAGAGTCTTTCACTTCTTCATAACTCACCGGTTGATGGCTTGATCTTCTTAGCTGAAATTGGATATGTGGTAGCTCAACTCCGAGCTGAGGTAGCTCACCTCCTTCTCGAGGTTGGAGCTGAGGTTGGTGCTGAGGTAACTCACCTCCGTCTCGTGATAACTTACCTCTGTCTCGTTCTGCATCATCAACATCTTCATGTTCATCATTGAGATGCTCGTGATTATTGCCTCCGGTTTCTCCATGATCCTTGACTTGATCATCGTTAATTACCGCAGGTCCGTCTCCTGCATCTATCACTTCTCCCCATCTCATGAAGAACATTCCTGGATCCCTTCTCGGTCCGTCTTGTGTATCCTCGCGATTCTCCTCATCAAGAATTCGCTCTTCATAGGACTTGAGTCTTCCTATGATATTTGTTGTGTTGTCTCCCATGGCTCGGTCACGACAACTCTCCGCTCGTATCCTCTTCACAGGTTACAGGATCGAAACGCTCTGATACCAAATAAATGATCATGGCCAATGTCATGTCAAGTTGTTATATGCATTTTGAGAGTAGGTTGGGTGATAAGCAAAAGTATTGTTATAGAAATAACATGGAACTAGTGAAGTAGAAGAACATGCCTACATTTGATCCTTAGTTGATTTATTTCATTTGTATCAGTTGCATGTCCGATAAAGAGTTAGTAGAGAAGATATTTGATATACTCCATAGTTTACCTATATTACTATCTATTTTAATGCATTTTCTAAGTATTTTAATAAGGTTTTACACTGAGAGGTAGTTTTTCCTCATATTTGTAATTTTAGAGTCTTAACATGGAAAATCATCAAATAAGAGCAAAAAAAGCTTAAAGAGGTGTATTCTAAGGTACAACAAGTTTATCAAGCCAAAGACTTAGTCCAAATCAATAATTTCTCAAGATATCACAATTCACCAAGTTGGACAGAAGCAAAAAGTCTGAAGTTTTGCTACAGAAGGAAGATCAAATCAACTTGGATTCTTATGAGACTTGGCTACATTTCAAGGTCTTTGAGTGAGCTTTCTAATGAAGTTGTAATTATCTTATTTGGAGTTGTGAGCACGAAGATACACTCGATTTACTCAGTGTCGTGCTCAGCTTTATGGGGGTCCTAGGCGAAATAACAAATGAAATCTTATTAAAATTTATTTTTAAAACTAACAAAAATATTCAAAACAAAACCGTAAAGAATAATTTAAAATTTATAAGATGTAATCTTTTTTCTTTTTTCAATAAAGTTTTTCACCATAAGTCCATATTTTAAGTTCTTGGCTAATTTTTTTAGATATAATAACCACACCATTTAGTGTGGACAAATTACGATTTTGTTGACATATTTATAACTCCAAATAAATTAAAATAAAAAATGTATCAAATCATTACTAGTAAAACATTCATCCACATCTATTGTGATATTATTGTTTATCCTTGTAGTCTAGTGTTCGCTAATGTTTAAAATAAAATAAAAAGTATAATGAAAATTAAATATCAATTGAAGATAGAGATAATATATGGAGAAAGAAGGAATGATGCCGGTAAAAAAGAAGAATAAGTTTTTAACTAATTGAATCTTTGTAAATTGTTTGATTTACTTATGATTGATTTTTTTTAGGTTTAGTATCTACTATCTAGATTTCCTTTTTTATTAAATTGAAATGTTGATTAAGTGTAAAGTTTTTAAAAAAATTTAAAAAAGAAAAAGACACATTCCCACTAAATGGGACTTGAACCTTGGTTGATACATAGAACCAACTCACAATTCACCACTAGACTACAACATATAATCTGTAACTGGGGCCCCCTAAATATGTATATAATTCGGGGACCTTAGGCAAAAGCCTAATTAAATGTGTATATAGCATGGCTCTGGATTTATTGAAGACATGTCAAACTGCCTCGAAGATGAAGAAGGTGCAGAATGAAGTCAAACGTTGATGGACTTTAAGGCCGAAGTTAGTGACCATTCTCAGCCCAATTTGGAGCCTTTTTTGAAGCCCATCACGAGCCTTGGAGAGGAGGTCGGTTGGAGTTATAAAGATATGACAGTTTTGACTGAAAAGACGTCTTTGCCCAAACTTAAGCCCTATAAGACTCTAGTCCTATAAATACTTGTTTTTAGCCTTTTGTCTAGAGTGTGCCGAAAATAACAAACAATTTTATTAATAGAGAACAGCCTCCACGTTTCCCCTTGAGGGATTGAGATCATAGATCTTGTTTTAGGAGTTTTTAGTGGAGGATCTCGCTTTGTACTTCGATATAAAGAAGAATCTTCTTATCCCTACTCTTTTAATAAAGTTTCTTTGTCATGATTTCAATACCTCTTTGCTGTTTTTCGTGCACCATGCTTGAGTAATTCAATTGTTAGGTTTTAGGTTTTCAATGAGTTTCATAGTTCGATAATTGATTGATGATTGTTTATATCAATAAAGTCTTCATCTTTACGTGCACTCAATGCATAATTATTAAACAGGTCATTTAGCAATTTGATCCTAGGTTAATATAGATTCCAAAAGCTTTTGTATTGCCTGAACTAGTATTTGATGAGCCAGGCGTCTTAACAATTCGAAAGGTTACTTAAGGAGTTCCGTGAACAATATCATAACTTGAACTTTTATTGCATGTTTTAGCCTTGTAATAACCATCGAAAGTTGAGTCTATTAGGGAGAATGAACATAGTGGTCGGAGCCATGAAAGTGGAAAGACTATACCTTCGTGTTATGAGTTCTAGATAGTTCGGTATATTTTAAATCCCTAGATTTAATCAGTCATTATTGTTGCATGATTCTCTGCGAATTACCTAAGTCCTAACGCTTTTCTCTTATTGATTTACATTTAATTTTACTTTCTTTGTTTTCCAAACCAAAAACCTAATCATATTTTGTCTTAGCTTAATTTGCATCTCATCTTTACAGTCCTTTGTGGTTCGACCCCTAAATACTACTGCGTTTTCCTGTGCACTTGCAGCTTATCTAGGGTTATAAATTTAAAGCTTTCATAAATAAACCCTATCAATATTCAAGGAGGTTAAGCGCACGCTGGATGCTGGAGATCGCTAACTAGTGTCTCCATGAGGGGAAGCATAGAAAGAGATGCATATCGCAAGTGTTTCATGGCCTCTGCAAAGTAGCCTAACTCAAGATTAGTTATTCGGATAAGCCCAAACGTTGGACATGGAGTTTTATCGATGAGGCACCAAAGAAGACTTTTTGTCGATGGAAAATAAGTAAATAACATTTGTTGGGGAAAGTCGCCTATTATATACTTGAGGTATGGGACTATGTTCTATACATACCTGAATTTTACTACGGTGCAAAAACATACCTCGGTTAAAGAAAATTTTGAATTTCATACCCAAACTTAGTTTTTTGTGCGGATTCATATATGAGCAATAATTTTTTTTAATTAAATTTTTTTTTTCATTTTATTTTATTTTAGTTATAAGTTTTTAGTCAAAATGTTTGATTAAACTAATGAAATAGTAAAAATTTTCTATATAAAATATTTTAAAATTATAAAACGCAAAAATATTTAGACCAAAACGCTTAAATTTGCTACAATTGTGTTAGTATCTATAATTTAGTTTTATTTTGCTATTGATTTTTTTTTCAAAGGTTTGAAATAATTGAAATGTTTTATTTGATATTTTGATATTTGGTCTTATATTTTTTTATTTATTAAGGGAAGGTGTTGGAGATTAGTAGAAGCTCTCTCAAGATAAGCTCTGAATCGGAATTGAAAGGCTTGAATGGAAACATTTCAAACCTAAAAAAAAAATAGAAAACAAATATAAGACCAAATATCAAAGGGGCAATTGCAAATATGTCAATGTTCACAAAAATTAATCAAATATGTCACTGTTCACAAAATCATTACGAGCGTGTCACTGTTCACTGACTTAAAGAAAAAAAAAATTCTCACTTTCTCTCTCATCTCTCTCACGCCCAGATCCAAATTTTTTTCTCTCACAAAAATCTCTTCTTTGAAATTGCAAATCGGATTTGGGTTATGGATCTAGGATTTTCGATTCTCTTTCGTCCATGTAAATCTATGTAAATTCCTTCAATCGATTTTGATTTTCTGAATTGGAAGAAGAGGAAGAAGAAGAAGACGACGACGAAGAAGGAAGAAGAAGAACAAGTTTAATCCATGAATTTTGTTTTTTTGAATTTGATTTTGGTTATAAATTTGAGTTCTTGATTGGATTTTGGTCACGAATCTAAAATTTTTATTCGATTTGAGTTACAAATTTGAGCTTTTGATTCGATTTTCGTTCAGATCTGGGTTTTGGTTATTTTTTGGTCAGATCTGAGTTTTGGTTGGTCAAATCTGGGTTTTGGTTATTTTTAGGGTTTTCCCGTTATTATAAAGTTTTTAAACAGTTTATAAGACTTTTTTACATGTCATTAAAAACTAAACAGTTAAATAATTTATAAGGTTTTTAAAAGGTTTATAAGGTTTTTAAAAGGTTTATAAGATTTTTATAAGGTCTGTAAAGTTTTTAAAAGGTTTATAAGATTGTTTAAAAACCTTATTAAACTGTTTAAAAACCTTATAAAACTTTACAAAAACCTTATAAAATTTTACAAAAATCTTATAAATAGTTTTACACGGTTTTTAAATAGTTTTATAAGGTTTTTTAACAGTTTTACTAAACCTTTTAAAAACATTATAATTTTTTTAACAGTTTTATAAGATTTTTTTAAAAGTTTTATAATGTAAAGGCAAAACCCTACCCCCATCTCACCCCCCAAATCTATACCCTAAATGCATAATAGTTAACCCAAACTCGAAAATTTACAGTCGTTTGTGTTTGAATTTGCTTCTTCTTCTTCTTCTTCTTCTTCTTCTTCTTCTTCTTCTTCTTCTTCTTCTTCTTCTTCTTCTTCTTCTTCTTCTTCTTCTTCTTCTTCTTCTTCTTCTTCTTCTTCTTCCTCCTCCTCCTAAATCTGCTCGAATCTTAGCGGAAATCTTCTCAAATCTTCTTAGCGAAAATCACGACAGAGATCAGAGATAGTGAAATTAGAGATGGAGAGAATCGAATTCAGTGATAGTAAAATCCGATCTCATGATGGCGATCTGGTAGAGAAAAAGAAAAAACAAAATTTGGATGAGAGAAAAAAATTTGGATCTGGGAGATGAGCGTGAGGGAGATGAGAGAAAAAAAGATATTTGTTTTTTTTTTCATTTAAGTGAACAGTGGCACTCTGGTAAAAATTTAAAACAGTGGCATAATTGAAAAGTGACATGCCAATAGTGGCATAACTCAAAATTTCTCAATATCAAATATCAAATAAAATATTTCAATTACCTCAACTTCAACTTCATCTTTGCCTTAGGCTCCCAAGTCTCTTCCTCCGTACGTACCAGCACAATCCTACACAACTCTCAACAGTGGAATCTTCTTCCGACGCAACTCCTTGACTCTCCTCTCGAGAATCCTCAACGGCCTTGCCGCCACAGACAAGTCAGGCTGAAGATCCTATGGAATCTTAGCCACTAACTCCTCTGAAGCATGCATGCACTTCCTCAACATCGACACATGAAACACCTTATGAAATGCATTCATGATCAGAGGTAACTCTAACCGGTACGCCACAGGTCCAACTTGCTCCACTACCGGAAACAGATCCATAAATCTCGGACTCAGCTTGTTCTCCGAAATCGATCTGTTAGGACCTTGCAACATGGCCATCTTGAGATACACTCTATCTCCGACCACAAACTCTAACTCTCTCCTCCTCGTATTGGCATAACTCTTCTGTCGATCCTGAGTCTCCTTCATGTTCAGCCTCAAGACACGGATCTTCTCCGTCGCCTCTTGAACAAAACTCGCACCAAATATACTCATATCCCCTACTTGGGTCCAACAAAGAGGTGTCCTACACGGTCTCCCATACAACGTCTCATATGGAGCCATCCCGATACTCGCCTGAAAACTGATATTACACGCAATGCCTCATAATAATTATTGGTAATTTTAGTATTCTTCAAATTTTATAAATATTCAGTTTGTAAGTTATATATCAAAAAATTTATATATAAGTTATTGGTTTTCTTGTTTAAGTTAGTATATGAATAATGACTTTTCAAATTCTTTTCATAATATTAAAATCAAGGGTTTCATGCTAAAAAACCCTCCAAGTGATTACTGTTTGCTATTTTATCCCAGAAGTAAAAAAAATGCAGGTCAATCCTTCATCTTTCGGTCAACCCGCTATATAACCCTCGGCTATATCGCCCACGTGGCAATGTTTAACGACGTTGAAAATGTTAACGGAGAGTAAAACGCACCGTTTTCCAGCCTGAAAACAACATGGAGTTTGCTAAATTGTGTCGTTTTCGTTGTTGCAAAACGACACACATGTAAAATACTTAAACATATTTGGAGAAAATAAAAAAAATATATTTTAGGGTTATTTCAATTTTTCTTTCAATTTGTGCGTAGATGTCGATTTGAAGGAGAAGATCGATTTAGGTTTTCTTAATTTGGGGGAAATCAAATTGGGTTTTTGATAAGGATTTGGTCCCTAGGGATTTAGAAGGAGAAAATCGATTTCCTTTATGGTTAATCGATTTAGGGTTACTGAATTTGGGAGAAATAGATTTGGGAATTCAAATTGGGGAATTGTTTTGATTTGGTCTCTGAGGATTTTGGGGTTAATCGATTCGACCTCTGAAAATCGAACTGGAATTGTTTTGATTTGGTCTCTGAGGATTTTATGGTTAATCGAATTAGGGTTTTCTTAATTTGGGTTTTCGATTTGGGACTTAGGGCTAAATCGATTTCGTGGTAGATTTGTCTCTGGATTTGTTATTCGAAGATAAATCTAAGTCGAAGAGTTCTTCTGGGTTTGTTCTTCATTCCGTCAATGGAGGATCCATTGGGGTATGTTTATGAAATTCTTATTACTACAATTAAAATTTATCTTGATATGTTTTGTCATGTTAGTAACCATTGGTCGATGGAGGAACATATTAGTAACCATTGGTCGAAGAGTTCTACTGGGTTTGTTCATCATTTTATCGTATTACTGACCAATTTTTTTTATCTTTTGCAGTTTCGATTTGTTCATGTATGTAGGCGAATATTGGTTCAAAGACGAGAGATATTCCGGTGGAGAGGTACGTCAAGTAGGGAAGATGGTTGTTCAATCATTTTCTTGCAATTTCGTGTGTACAATTATACAAGAAGTGATGGGTTATGATGTGAACATGAGGAAAATGTCCTGGTTTCCACCAAATAATGATAAGAAAGAGGATATTGATGAATTAGTAATGAGCAAGGTAGTGGAGAATGCTGCTAAAACCGGGGCTATGACTTTATATGTTGTTAGGGAAGATGATCCATATATAGGTAGACATAAAGTTGCTAAACTAGGTATAGGAAAGCTCAATTCTAATGATGAGAGTCTGAGTTCAGAATCTGTTGATAGTGATAGTGATGAGGGATGAGGGTATTGATGGTCATTAGGAGGTTGGTAATGATGATGATGAGGAGCAAGTTGAGGAGCCTATTATGCAGGAAGTTGAGGAGCCTGTTCAAGAGCAGGTTGAGGAGCCTGTTGAAAAGCAGGATGATGATGATGATGATGATGCTATTGTTGGTGAGTTTGTGGAGCCTCAGGAAAGTAGCAGTGAAGATGCTAATGATGTGGCTGATGTGTTAGATGAGAGAAACTTTTGGAAATTCAAGCTGGGCCAACATTATATGTCTATACAGTCTTTTAAAACAGCTATAACTCGATATGCTGTTAAGAAGAGGAGAGACATCAAGTTTGAGAAGTCAGATAGTACTAGAGTGGTTGCTATTTGCTCAGAGAAGAAATGCCCTTGGAGAATTTCTGCATCTATCAACAGTAGTTCAGTTAGAGTGGTTGTAAGGGCCTTGAATGATGAACGCAATTGTACGTGGCAAGGAAAGGTGTCACTTCTCACCAATGCTCGCCTAGCTGAGCTTTACATTGAGGAGTTAAGATTAAACCCTGATATCTCTGCAAGACAGTTACAGAAGAAGTTGTTGAGACGCAACATTAATGTGGCAGAAACCATATGTGAGAGGACACAACTAAGGTGTCTCAAAACATTTGATGAGGAGCAGGCAGAGTCATTTGCTAGGTTATTTGATTATGTTGCTATTTTGAAGAAAACAAATCCTGGATCCACAGTAGAATGTGAGGTGAGGCAGGGTACATTCCTTAGGTTTTATGTTGCTTTTCATGCTCTCAAGGATGGTTGGAAGGCAGCATGTAAGAAAATAATCCACATTGATGGCACATTTTTGAAATGGAGAATGAGTGGGAAGCTTTTAGTGGCTTGTGGAAGAGATCCCAATGATCAAATGTTCCCAATAGCATGGGGCATAGTGAATTCTGAGAATACTCCCAATTTGTCCTGGTTTTTTGAGCATTTGGCTTCAGATCTTGATCTTGACACAAGGAATGGGTTAACTCTAGCTAATGACCAGTGTAAAGGTCTGATTGCAGCTGTGAGGCAAGTACTTCCATACGCTGAGCATAGGTTATGTGCTAGGCATGTTCATGCCAATTGGAAGAAGAAATATTCTGCAGCAGAATATGAAGACTTGTTCTGGGGTGCTGCTGATGCTTACTACCCAGCTGCCTTTGACAGAAAGATGGAAGAGTTGAAGGAGCTATCTCCTGCTGCATTTAGTGATCTGAAGATCAACATTCTCTCCCCTTGGTCAAGGTAAATGTCTCATATAAATTTGGTTACAGTTTTCTAAGTTTTTATGTGATATGGTAAGTGTTATCTCATACTTATTCTATACTTGTCATACAAGGCCTATTTTACAGAGTTTGCTAAGTGTGATGCTGTTGAAAACAACCTGGGAGAGTCCTTCAATGCAGCTATTCGGATTGCTAGAACCAAACCAGTAGTTGAGATGCTTGAAGAGATTAGGATGTGTGTGATTTCAGGAAATGAAAAGAAACGGTCAGAGGCAGAAAAAGAAAAATGGCTCTACACTCCTAAATCAGTAGCTTTGTTAGAGGAACAAATTGAAAAGACGAAGAACTGTACTCCATTGAGCTGTGGTAGAGGTGACTATGAAGTTGGATACTTCAATGATAGGTCTGTTTTTGTCCTTATAACACTTCAATCTTGTTTCCATTCGTATAACACTTTATTATTGCTTCTTATAGGTATGTGGTGCAAATGAGAGATGGAGTACAGTGCAGTTGTAGGAAGTAAAGGACCTTGGATGGATGATAACAATGACCTTAATCCTTGTTGGCCAACTTAGTATGTGTAGTAAATTTGAATCAATATAAATGGTGTATTAAATTTGAAATTTATAAAATAAAAAATAAAATGTGATATGGCAATGATGTGGATGATGAAGTGTCTTCATGAGAAGAGAGTAAATGTCTTTTATATATATATATATATAGATTATTTATTTTCAAAATAGGAATTGTATAAAACTTACCATCGATCTTTCTAACTTAAAAGTTGAAATAATCATACAAGATTTGTGCATAATATATGTGCAATTTGGTTACAAATTGTTGCCATATAAAAGAATCAGATGGTAGTCATGCTTGTGTGTCTGATCCCTGTGTGCATGAAATTATTTAGTAAAAATTACAACAAAAAAATAAAAAAACAACAAACACCCTCATATATGTAAATCATCTATAAACACTGTCAATCATCTATAAACTCGCTCGTTTGAAAATCTCGTTTGAAACGCTCGTTTTTACCAAATAATCACATTTAAATCATCGTTTATAATCGCTCGTTCGTTTAGTAACCATGCAGCGATTCAACCGCCGCATATGTTGAACCGCTGCAACCAATCTGACCCATTACCATCACCCCTTCTGGATTTTTGCTTCTTCTTTGGTCATCCTTCATCACTTCTTGGATTTTTATTTCTCTTTGCCCCTCCATCACCCCGTGGTTAAGTACTTGAGAGCTCACTTCAGCAGGCATGTCATATTTTGCCTCATGAGTACTACTTTCGTTTTTATCTTTTGCGTACACCAAACTCAAACCGCACTTCAACACCGTGAAATTCCCTATCCCAATTGTCCCACCCGTCACAGTAAACTGAAGGGAGGCTTGAGTAAAATTGCATTTATCAGAGTTATCGTCTTCGAGATACCTGATGGTGTGTGGGCAACTAGTGTAGCCTATGAAAACATGATCCGACTCAATCTTGTCTTTCTTGGCTCCCTCTCTAGTCCACCTTCCTATTGGGCAAGTCAAAGGGATCCAAGACTTGTCTTTAACTTTTATGTCAAAGGTGCATGTCACCGAGAAGCAGCTGATTTGATCTTCGCCGTCAGAAAATTTGACTACAGCACATAGAGCTATTCCAGAAAGGCTCTTGTCATGCCAATGTGGGAGTAGTTTGGGCTGCAACAGAGATCCAACTGCTTCATGACAAAACCACGAAGGCACCTCACATCCAGGAAAGCAAGTGCTGAACAAAGCCTCTGAAACAAGACCCTGCAGAGTTATAAATAAGGAGATTTGTAAAAGTTTCCTCGAAATATAAGAATCAGAGAGAGGGATATAGAGAGCCACAAATAGATAGAGTTAGATATATAGAGATACCCCATTGTAGTGTTTACAAGCATGTGATAGTAACTGGCCTTTCCTTTGAGCATACGATGTGATTTCTTCCTTTGCAGCTTGCTCCAGATTCCCACAGTTGGTTAAATTGAAAGTGCAATGGTTCTGCACGGTCGGCATGATACGGGCCAGCGGTTTCGCAACTGTCTTCAGTGAGCTACATCCATGTGCATCTAAGTACTGAAGATTTGGTGGCAACTCTGGAACAGATGTAAGACTCGTACAATACTTCAAATCCAGCCATGTTAGTTGAGAAAGTTGATTGATCCTAGCTGGGAGGTAGCTAATCAAATCCAGGAGTGAAATGATTAGAGAGCTCGTGTTGATGATGTCTGGAAATTCCTTGAGCTTTGATAACCCTGACAAGTTGCTTAACTTACTTGAGTGATTGAGATCAACCCACTTTAAGACCCGTGTATCCTGTGACAACAAAACATTTAGCCAACAATTAGAGAAACTAGGAAGGTTCAAAACGTAGAAATCGTTGGTTCGAGTGGCACTTAGGAGGGACCATATAAATGGTCCCCAATGTGAGGGATCTAGACCTCTTAGTTTCTAAAAGGAAGAAGAATACAACTAGCCAGACTAATTTAACGCAGATAGGCTACAAAACTTTTTACTGAGAGACACACCTTTTCACCATCCCAAAGTTTTTCAATATCACTATAGGGCATGCTTAGGTCGACAAGACTAGTCGGTTCGAAATCGTTTGGAAGTTTGTCCAATGGAAATTTTAGCCAGTGGAGGCATCGGACCTCTTTCAATGGGAGCTTAAGTCCGTCAGGGATATTTATCTTATTGTTGGTTTTACATTCCTGAGGACAATGCGAATTGTAGAACTTGAGATAACGGAGATTACACATTTTTCTGAAATGTTCACTGTCTAAGCTCGTTTCGCCCTTCACTTCAGACAAATCTAGGAAAATGCCTCTGACATGGGGAGCAATCTGGTAATGAATAACAACAATAGCAAAAATGACATGAGTGACGAGAAAAAAATGTAAGCTTTTACCAATAAAAAAGCTAAGGGGAGCTTCTTTGGCTCACCATCTGATTTTGCAGTACATTAACTTCGCCTCCCTTGACTATGTCTTGATGGAGCCAGAGCCTCCGTTCTTTTCTCCCAGTGGCTGATGCCTTAGGATCAAGTTCCCTAGAAAATGTATAGAGTAGATCATGCATCTCCACACGCCCATCACAAGTATTAATCAGGAACTTATCCTTGAGAGCTTTTACTACACTTATTGCTGTTTCAGATACAGAGTCAGGGAAGCCAGTAAACTTTCTACATAATCCATGTCTTGCGATCTGAAACAGGCTATGTCTAGAAATGCATCTTTCTGCTCGGGACTCAATGCATCATAACTCACTTGCAAGACACTTACAACATTACAGTTGGGATTCTGTGCAAGTTCCATTAGTTTTTCTTTCCAATGCGTTAAATCTGTTTTCCCATGAAGATCTTTACCGAATATTACGAGAGCTAGTGGATGGCCTCTTGCATAATGAACAAACTCTGTTGATAGCTTCATGAAATCTTCCTTGAGAGG
The DNA here is from genome assembly GCA_963576765.1 of Draba incana. Classification (NCBI taxonomy): domain Eukaryota; kingdom Viridiplantae; phylum Streptophyta; class Magnoliopsida; order Brassicales; family Brassicaceae; genus Draba; species Draba incana. Next base: position 9,209,090 of record OY755211.1, on the reverse strand, counting down.
ATTGGCTTGATCATCATCATCAAAGGCATGATGGCGAAAAAGTTCTAAGCTGTTACTGTGGTTCAATTGCCGGACCACGTAAGTATCATGAGCCAGACCATCTAATAAGGACATGTCGTTTGTTGCAATGACAAACCTGCTTCCTTCACTAATCCAGTCTTGTCTCTCGAATAGAGCGTCTATCTGTTCCCTTTTACTAACATCGTCAAGAATGACAAGAACTTTGCGTTGGAGGAGTTGGCCCTTGTACCACTCGTATTTGTCTTCAACATATTCTATATGGGGATCACCAATCGCTAGTAACTCTACTAAAAGCAATGTGGGCAAGCGTTCCAACTCCATGCGGTTGATTTGATTGATAAATGCACGCTTAGTAAACTTAGGCTGCCATTTCTTAAAGAGCTCTTTCAGCAGTGTGCTTTTACCAATTCCAGGCATGCCAACAACTCCAATGATACGAGTTCCCTTGTTTGTCTTTTGATCCAACTTCTCTTCCAATTCCTTCAAGCTTTGTTCTATTCCAAAAAAAATCTGTTCCTTTTCTCCGCCTGAGTAACTTCCAGTGTCTCTATCTTCTGAAAGATCCACAGAGGCCTTTTGGCTTCCGTCCAACTGGATGTTCTTTAGAACTTTCTCAACTTCCGCCACAATTTCAGTGATTTTTTTGCTCTCGACGCTGCAATACGAGCGACGGAAAATAACTAAGAGGAGTTAGCTCCACTAACCATGCTTATTAAAGATTAAACAAGTAACCAAGTCATTGAGATAATGCCCACTGTATCCCTACTTTTGAGTAGAACAAGTTGGGAAGAAGACAATGATGTGGCCTAGAAAGATAGAGAGAATGCACATACTTATAAAATTAAGTTTACTTTTCATTATTTATGCTTTTATTTATTATGTATAAACTAAATTAACCTTCTGATTATATTATATACGAAAATAAATTTTATTTTGTTATATGATGTAATTTGAGTTTTGAAAAACATACAAACTTTTTTTGTCATTTATGAACTAATTCGCATTTGCAACAATTATTTAAATTTTATACAAAATTCGACATATATTTTTTTAAACTAGATGACTTCTCGCGTTATACAAAGAAATAATTTCTCAAAAACAAACTCAAACCAAATTAATATTATGCGTTAAATTATTTTAAAACATTAATAATTTTCTAAAATATGTGTTATCATATCATAGTCTTAATGTATCAAATTATTTGACTTTTCGGAGGATTTTATTTTTAAAATGTTAAATTAGTTGTTTTCATAATTTTGAAGTACAAAAATAATATATTTCATCTTTGTGACTACTCAAATATTTTGTGGTTGGTTCAATTATTTTTATTTAAATAATAATTGATTATTAAGCGTAAAAAGTACATAAAATGTCTATTATTTATGTTTTTATAACATGTATGCAACATTCTTAAATATCACCTACTGGCTACTGTAGTACTAAATGTTTTTTATGCATCTCGTACCTAATCGTAAATAATTATTTTATAATAAAACAGCTTAATATGTGTCTTAGAATTCAGAAAACATGTTTAGCAAAATAAAAAAAGAATTCAAAAAACATTATTTAATATATATTGTCATTATTTCTTAATCATTTTTCTACGTTTTAAACTTTTATTCTTCTTCATGTTTTTTTTTACAACCTGTTTGGATTTGTTTTTCCAAATACTTCTTGCAACTATTTTTTAAGAAAGATATATTAATGGTGAAAAAATTTAAATTATTTTTTTGTTGTTGGACATTTTGAATTAATTAGTTAATACAGTTTACCAATAAAATTTATACTTGAATTTGACAATGCAAAAATATTATAAAACTAATACTTTAAAGCATGACATTAAAAACCATCGATGTTATCAAATTGCATTCATCTTTTCGGTCACACATCCTAAGAATACTCCAAAGTTAAACGTGGGTAAAGACATGTGACCTATTGCGAAATTATTTTCAGTATCATGTGAGAGAAAACACTCGAAAACATCATGTGATGATTTTCAGGGTCAGTAACGCACGAACAGAGACGGTTGGTGTGTTACATTATATAATTCAGTACTACATTGCATGGAAACTCTATTTGTTGACGTTTCACGTTCCGGAATCGGAATCGGAATCGGAATCTCTTGGAAGCGTCGTGGAATCGTGATTCCAAAAATTACCAATTTGGAAGATGTTTGGAATCGTCCGATTCCATTTTGGAATCGCGATGGAAGCATATATTTTGTTTTAGAAACGTGTAAAAGTAAATATTAGGAAGCTTTAGGATTATTTTGAAATTTTTATAACTTAAAAAGAATAAAAAAACCCTAAAAAAATACGAATCATTGAAATCGAACAAGGAGATGATGATCAAAATCCTTGATTTTTAACAATGTGGTTTGTTTTTTTTTTTCTAATTAAGTTACTTAATACTTTATGAATTGGATTTGTGTTCTAAATTTCAAACGATGTTTTTCGGTTTAATCTTTGATGTTTTTAAAATAAGGCTTAATTATAAATATTTTATAATTGATACTAAATAAATATATATATATATATATGTATATACACGTACATATAATTATACGCTTCCAAAACGTACCCGATTTCTATTTTTTTCAAAAAAATCGCTTCTGCGTTTCCGAGCGTTTCGCTTCCACGTATCCGATTCCGATTCCGATTCCGATTCCATGCAATATAGATTCAGTATGAGTTTGCATGGTGAGTTTGGATTTGGTTCATTTTGATTCATGTATTTTTTTTAATCCTTTAATGAAACACATTCGTATAAAAAAAAAAAATTACAAATTCGAATACATGCAATTAGATGTTGGTTTTTGTTTAATAATTTCTACAATAACTCCAATTATTTTTAACTAAAATTACACTAATTTTGTTATTCTAGTATTTAATTAATTCATAAACAGTATCAAAATATTTTTCATTTATAAGATATTCATGTCTGCACATGGGAAAATACAGCAAAACCTCTATAAATTAATAATGTAGGGACTTTAAAAATTTATTAATTTAGTGAGATATTAATGAATCGATAAATTAATAAATATTTGTTTTTAGATCATTATCCTGTAAACTTTTTGTTGGAAATGTTATTATTAAAAAAATTAAATGAATTCACCTATAAAAATAACATACATGAACTTGGAGTTATGATGGATAATCTCTATCATCACAATAGAATAAATGTTAATAACATACTTCTCTATCTATCTATCTAGATAAAAATGAAACATGCTTAGAAGTTCCAAACTTGTTAAAAATTATGATTACTACCAATATTATTGCTAAATTTGAAGATGATACCACAATACATTTGAAAGTGATTACGTCAAAAAAAAAATCAACTATCGCTTGTAGAAGTTTTCGTTATATTTTAATGCATATTAAGAAGTTAACAATAAAAAAAATTAAGTTGATACGTAAATTAAAGATGAGCACCAAATTTTGCATTCTTAAGAAAAAAATACAACATAAATATATTGATATATTGTTTACGTGTAAATATATTTTTCATTATATACATATATATATATGTACAATTTTATGTCATTATTAATTTATATTATTATTGGGACCATATCTTACAAATCTATCTTTACATTGGCCTAACTCGGGACCGGAAAAATTTATTAATTTATAGTGATTATTAATTTATCGAGTATTAATTTATAGAGGTTTTACTGTAATCATTGAATTTGTATATTTAAATATGGTAACAATCAGCCTTAACTAAGAAAAGATTAACGTTGATGGTGACTTGTTTTTAGTCTAATATTTTGAAGTCAACACAAACTTGAGTAATAAAAAGTTGGAGAATTAATGTGCAAAACTTCAAGAGTTTAGAATTTAAATTTTTGGGTTTGGGTTAACAATTGTACTATTAGGCTATAGTTTTAGGGGGTAGAGTTTTGGTTTAGGGTTTAGTTTTGGATATTTAAAGTTAATTCTAATTTTATGGTATTTTTAGAACTTTTGAAAAAGTGGTATTTTTGAAACTTTTGAAAATTGGTGGTAGTTTTGGAAATAAAACTTAAAAATGTGATATTTTTGGAAATTGCCCTAAAACAAACTACATTTTGAATATAGAAAATATTATAAAATTATATATTTAAAAAATTGGTGTTTTATTTCAAGGGGAATTAACATAGATAACCAATAAAAAAACTTTAACCTAAAACTTAACCAAATACCCTAAACCTAATGACTATTATTTGGCCACATGGTTCAATTTTAGTTAGATGCTTAATTATTATTTTATTTTATTGGTTATTGAGCAAATTCACCCTTATTTCAAATGATCATTTAGTTCTCCAATTTTTGCAATTTTGCTGATTAATTCCCCATTATTGTACTAACTTTTACAGATGTTTTAGAACTTTTTGAAAAAGTGGTATTTTTGGAAATTGTGGTTTGGAATATAATTCCTCTATAAACTCTTATCAGTTATCACTATTATGAAACTCTAGAATAAATGGAAATTGTCGAGCTTTTGGTAAATTCTCACACACTTGGGGCAAAATGAGTTACCTTCTCTCGTCCAACGTGATGCCCATTAGATTAGTTATCGACGTCAAAGCTTCTTTCAAATCCTTCTTCCTCTTATAACATTTGGTCAGGTCACCAAACTCTCGTTTAATCCCACTCACGGTGGATGGATCAACTTTGTAGAAGATTGGAATAGCGATGATTTTCCCTTCCCTTTCACGTTCCATGATCTTGGCCAGCTCTCTCAAACACCAAATTGATTCGGTGTACCTTCTAGAGAAGATCACAAGAGCCATTGTTGACTCCTCGATCCTCTCCAATAATATCTCTAGATTTTTGTCCCTGTCTTCGTAGGCGTCGATGTAGACCTTAATGTTATGGATTTTCAAGGCAGTGACGAGATGGCTGACGAATCCAAGGCGCAACTCAACCCCACGAAAATTGATGAACACTTGATGTTGCGGTGGCACTTCTTCCACTGTCGAAGATCTCGCCATAGCGAAAAACGAAATTTCCGATCTGGTCGGAGAAAACGTTAGAGCTCAAAGCCCGATGTTTACAAGTTGACTTTCGTCTAATACAGAATTTCAAGCACTACCTTTGTTTCGAAATGTAAACTAGGTGTGGATGTGAACGTTATTTGGTAACTGTGAATAATTTCAATATTAAAAGATATTATAAACTAGAGATTCCCCAAACGTTGCGTGAGTTTAAAATTAACATGTCAGATAGACAATAATTTCTAATTTATTAACTAGAGGTGTGTCGATCGACACCAAGATTCAGAACCGGTTTGTGCTTCGATTTTAATTGCGATTGTGGCCCGGTTTAGCGGTGTTAAACCTGGATTATCTTATAAATACGTGGGGCATTAGGTTTGGTTGCGTTTAGGAGAAAAGAAAATCAGTTTTTAGAGGTTTTTGTGAGAGAGAAGAGAAAGTGATTGACAGTTTTTTGGGGATTTGTGAGATCGATTGTAGCGGTGATTTCGTGTGTTCGAGGCTGAAATCCGTGTGATTGTCGCTGTTCGTCGCTGTCTCGTTCTCGTTTCCGTTCAATCCTCTTTTCAATCCGTATTCGAGGTGACTGTGTGATCGTGGTTATTGGAATAGAATGTTAGGTTATTGATTGTGTGATTTGGGATGAATTTGTATAATATGGTTGCTGTTTCTGTGAATTTCGTGTATGATTAGTCGTGAAATTGGCTCGCGAGATGAAACGGAATCGAGTCGCGAAAGGATTTGACTCGGTTTAGGTTTCTGCGAGGAGTGTCGATCGACACCATGGTGGTGTGTCGATCGACACTCACTTTTATGTCGCGATAACTGTTTCGGTGATAGGTGTGTCGATCGACATCCTGTGGGGGTATCGATCGACACCCAGTTATGAAATTGTGCATTTCGGATCGTAGCGTCGATCGACACCATGGTGGTGTATCGATCGACACCACTTATTGCATTGCTGATTTTTGGAATATTGTTGATTGTTGGTTGATCGCGTAGAAATTGACATTCTTTTTATCTCTTATTATGTAACCGGTAGACGGGATGACCGCCTCACTGAGTATTTGTGATAATACTCACGCAACTCTTATTTCCATATGTTGCAGATAAATGCAAAATGTGATCGCAGAATCATGGCAATAGGAGGAGGATGATAGGATGTTTATTTTATGTTGCATTTTAGTAGAACGTGTTAAGTTGCTAGAAATGCTAGTTGAATTGTGGATTTGGTTTATTGGTTTAATTGTTGAATTCTGGAATTGAGTTAGTTGGTTATTTAAATTAAAATTATTTTGTTGGATGATTTGTTTATGTTGTTCCGCTGTTATTGGTATTTACTGGTTTAGCCGTTGACGATTTATTATTTATGGAAATAATAAATCTGGGTTAAACATTTTTTTTATAAAAATGTTGGTTGTTTCATTTGGGTATTAGAGCGAGCCCTGACAACTGTGTGAGTCAGCTTGTCGGGGTAACGATCTTGATATGCGCAACGAAGACGTTGCGATCTGTTAGTGGAGGTGATTGTGACACCCCGGTTTCAGGGCATATATGGTATATGCGGTATATGCGGAGAGGCTTAAAAGAATTGATTTAGCTACCTATATCACCAAAGTGCACTTATTTTTTCGGTCACAGGTCTTGAGAGAACTCTAGAGTTAAGCGTGCTTGGGCTGGAGTAGTTTCAGGATGGGTGACCTACTGGAAAGTCATTTCCAATACCGTGTGAGTGAGGTCAAAACACAAGAAAAGATCGCGTGGTGATTTGCAGGGTAAGTAAACATGAATTCCGAGCCTCCCGGACTAACGCACCGACCGTCGGGGAGAGTGGGCTCACGGGCCGAGAGTGGACCGCTCATATAAAAGACAGAAGATGTGTATGAAATTGTAGTACATATACAATGTTTTATGAAAAAATAAAAACCGCTCATAAAATTATATCATGTAAAAGACATATTTTTGGCACAAATCCCTAACTTTTATATCTTTATCAATATCTACTACGGTTCTCTAAAGAAAAATGATTGGTCGTCTTTTTCTTTCTATTAAACACATATGTAAAAACATTGATTGATTAATGAATTTGTAATATCATTTTGATTCTACCAAAATATATGCATCTTCTCAAATATTTGTATTTATATTTTTTTGTCATATTCTCTTTATCATTTTTCTATATTTTTTCCTCTTTAACGTCGATACATTGATAAAGTGATTATGTTTTTTGAGATCTGTGGTGGACTAAAACTTTTTTTTGAGCATCGTGGTTACAAGTGTTGTCTACAACAAATTATATAAATTGCATTAGGGGGTCATTGTGAAACTGGTTTTTGAAGTTATGACGACTTTTAAAAACAAAAACATTAATTTTAAATTTCTCCAATCATACTTTAATATTTTAACACTATTAAAAGTCTTAAAATCATTTTAATTTTTTTTCGGTTCATGTTACAATTTTTTTAAAGATTTTTTTTCTTGGGACTTTTCCAAAAAACAAATTCACAATTACCTATATAAGAAACTAAAATGTCAAACGTTTTTTTTGTATATTGTATTGTTGAATAGTAAATAAAACATATGTTGATCCAAAGATACGAGTTCCCTTGTATTTTTTTTTGATCGAACTTCTCTTCCAATTCCTTCAAGCGTTGATCGATTCCAAAAGTCTTGTTTTTTTCTTTGCTTGAGTAAGCTCCAACCTCGCTACTTTCTGAAGTAACCACAATGGATTTTTGGCTTTTCTCTGTCGGAATTTTTAGCAGAATTTTCTTAACCGCCGTCACAATTTTAGCGACTTTTTCAAATCCAACTGGTTATCATCCATCATTTAAAAATCTATTTACCAATAACCCCTTATGGAAGATAGATTCCGCATTAGAAATGCCAATAAATCTAACTAAACTCGACTGGAAATAATGAAATTAGATTTATATTGATATGTGAATCGAATATACAAAAAGATTTAGCTAAAATAGTTGATTGAGCTAAAATAGTGCTAAAAGTTTAAGTGTATGGAACAAGTTGATTATTTCGATTCTATCTCTTCGTATATATAGTCCTCCTGAGCTAACCGTTCAGCTCCGCGTATCTCTTCTCACCTCCAGAGGTGGCTGAAGGTTTATATTTTGTCAAGACTCGTGGGCAAATGACTAAGGGCAAGAAATACAAACGCCGTACACAGAAGTCTGATCTCGAGTCAACCAACGACGAGAATTGATATCACTACCAGCCCTTCAACCCATATCAATGACGTCTGAGTCGTTGATCCAGTTGAACCAAATGGATCCAGGACTTTGGTCAATGATCAGCCTCGATCAAGTTAGAACCCTGCAGCTCCGGTTCATATTACTCCGGTGAGCGCAACAACAACATATCTGACCATTCCAGTCGGATCCAGTCCGCCTCTGATCACTAGATCTGCGCCGATGGTACCACATAGTGTTTGGCAACGCCAAACGACCACCGCAGTAACCATCCTCGCTAAAACTGATATATCATGGTTTTATGGTTTTTAACCATGATATAAGTCCATTTTTATAGAGTCTTTTCGGTGTTTTTTTAGTCTTTTGTGTTCTTTGCAGTTTAATGGATGTTTGGAGCTTAATTGGAGATTATGGAGCATTTGGAGGCATTAATGGATGTTTGGAGCTTAATTGGAGATTAGTCTTTTGTGTTCTTTCTTATTTATAGTTTTTCTAGGCCATTGTTAGGCCATATCTTATTATCTTTAAGACCTAGAGAGAGAGAGATTGTTTTAGAGAGCTTAGGGGAGACAAATATGTACTTCGTTCTTGAGCGATTTCAAACCCCATTTTATCTTTCTCTTTCTTTATGCAATTTATTTATTTTATGATGTTTTCTTCATCTATGTCTGAGTAATTTTCTTATTAGATTTAGGGTTATTCAAAGGCTGATGATAAATTGTTAGAATCTAATTACTGTTGGTATTTAATATATTTAATTTGTTCTTCATCTTGATATCTTTAACTCTAATTTAGGCCTGAATTAGATATCATAGGTTGTTTAATAGATACGACAACATTATTAGATTATTGGAACCAAATCATAGGTGAGCAAAGATTCGATTCGCAACAATAGTTGGCTTTAAGATCTTTGTGAACAAATTGAACCTAATTTTAATGCTTGTTTAGATCAATTTGAATACGCAACGACAGTTGGCTTTCTAGGGTTTAGACATAGATAACATTTGGAACGACAGTTATTTATTTTATATTAGTGTTTCGAGTTCTAGAACTGCACTTAATAAATATCCCGACAGTAGTTTCATTCTTCGATTTAGAATCATGCCTATATATCTCCTGATGCCTAACGTTTGTCTCTATTGAATTTTAAGAACCTTAATCACCATCTCTGCTAGCTTTGTACTTGTTTATACTATTAATTCTATTGCTCTTAGCTTAGTTCGAACCTTAAAATCTATTGTGTGAATTGATTCTCTGTGGAATTCGATCCCTAAGTACTACTACGATCTCTTAATTTGAAAAAATAGCTCAGGGCAAATTTGAGCATATCAAATTTTGGCGCCGTTACCTGGGAATCAATACCATTATATTTTTATTACTAGAATTGTGTCTAAGTTTTCTTTTTATATTTGATTACTAAACTAGCTTTAATCTTTTTGGGTTCAGGTGCATTTCAATTCGTAGCACTATAAACAATCAAGAGAACGAGTTAGTTGAATACGATCTTCTGGAACTAAAGAGGCTAAGATGGCTGATAGACTAAGAACACTCGTTCTTGTTCAAGGAGAGGAAGGTTTGCTGCGTGATTCGGATGGATTGAGGTACAACATAGATGGACAAAGATTAGATGATGATGGTAATGTGATTGTCATAGAGCATGTTGAGCGATTGGATGATGAGGTTGCTCGACACGAAGAGGAGATGCGTGTCGCTCCACACGAAGAGGAGATGCATGTCGCTCGACATGATGAAGTCGATGGACAGAACCCAGATGGTCGTGTCGCGCGATATGAAGATGGCGTCGCTCGATAGAGGATGGTTAACAATCCACCGGCTTTGCTATGGAATGTGAATGTTAAGCATCAGCACACTTTAAGAGATTACAACAGACCAGATCAGTTCTACGCTGATAGGTCTGTGATTCGTCCACCACTGTTTCAGAGAAATGATTTTTGAAGTCTGCTTACTTTACTCTGGTAGCTTAACACCCTTATTACGGTCTTCCTCCCAATGGACCATATTGAGAGGTTTGAGGATTTGGCGTCTAGCATTAAAGCTAATGGAGTCTCAGACGACTACATCTTCTGTAAGCTTTTCCCTTATTCTCTTCATGGAGAGGCAAGCCACTGGTTGAAGATACTACCTCTGGGATCGCTTACTACTTGGGAGGATACCAAGAATGCCTTCTTGATTCACTTATTTGATGATGCCAAGTCTGAGGAACTTAGGTTAAAGATTGCTACTTTCAGACAGGGAGATTACGAGGCATTCAAAGTTGCATAGCATAAATTCAGAGGTTATCAGAGAGATTGTCCTCATCACAACTTTACAAATGTTCAATTGCTAAATATTTTCCTCAGAGAGATCGAGTTAAGGTCTTTTGTGACTCAAGATGCTGCAAGTAAAGGGAACTACAACACTAATTCTCCAGAGGTTGCCTTTGTGCTCATAGAAAACTTGGCTAATAACAATAGTACCAAGAATGTTGATTTCGAGAGGAGCCAGTTTGGTTAGAACGTCAATGCTAATCAGCTCGCAAAGTTTACTAGGAAGTTGGATTCAATGCACAGTATGCTAGTTGGGAAGAAGTCGGTTCAGTTTGCTAAAGAGGTTGAGACTTTTGATCCAGTGGAGAGGAACAAATAAAAGGATGTTAACTACATCAATGGAACTGGATTTCAGAGTCAAAAGTTTGGTAAATATCAGAGCAATAACTACATAAGGAACTATGACTTCTCCACTTATCAAACACCACTTGCTCAGTCTTCGGGCAGTAAGATAGAGTCCATGATTGAACAACTCTTGGAAGGTCAGCAAAGGATTACTTTAGACTTCAATGGGAAGTACCATGCTATGTACACAGATTTGAATGGAAAATTCGAGACCTTGAACACTCATGTCAAAAAGTTGGATACTCAAGTTGCTCAAACAAGTGACTTGGTAAAGAGACATCACTCTAATTCGATCACTTTGAGGACTGGAATAGAGAGGAAACTTATCACAAAGCAAATTGACGAGCTTGACAAAGTTGAAAAAGGTGGAGATTTTTTTGTCGCAGAGCTCGTCTCGCTCGACAGGACACCGTGTGTCGGTCAATAGGATTAAGATTATCTTGTCGATCGACAGGACATGTACGTCGCTCGACAGGAGCTACAGAAGAACCCAAATTTTCCTAAAGCTAGGGTTAGTGCAGTTGAGAGAGTTTACAAGCCTAAAGTTCCATATCCAAAGCCTCCTATGAAGTCTTGCCCATTAGCTAATGACCGTGAGAGTGAAAAAACACCAAAGACAATAGAGAAACCAGCTCAACCATCGCTAAGGAAGTTGCATAAGATATTGAATACATATATGGCAGTTTGTTGCTCCATGTTCAATCAAAGGAATATAGTTAGAAGATTCTCTCTGTCACACTTGAGCTAATGTGAACATCATATCTCGTGTTGTTGCAAAGAAGCTAGGGATTTTCGATCTACAACCTTCAAAGACATATGTCGAGCTCATTGACGCTTCTTTGGTAATTCCTGCATGCTTCATTTCTGATCTAATGCTTTAAGTGGGAGATTGTCTTGTTACTGCAGATTTTCATGTCATGGATAATGATAAGCCGATGATTCTTGGTTCATCATTTCTTGCTATTGTGGGTACGATTGTGGATTTTCCTAATCAACGCATCTCTTTCTCCAAGATCAACAAGAAGGTCTTTTACCCTGCATTTCTTATCAAGGAGACTTCTTGTTTGACAGTCAATGAGGGAGATAAGCTGACTTTTGAGCCTAGAGATAACACGAAGAAGGTTCAAAATATTCCGATATTACTCCTTCGATTACACATCATTAAGTTCTCAAACTGACAAGTTTCAAGGATAAAAGACCCCATTTAAAGTTTGGTTATGCCACTAAAGGAGTGTAAAAAAGAGGTGAATCATGTCAAGGTGAAGCTCAAGAAAACTTCAAAACCTTTCTCCTAGTTCAGAATTGTCATCCCTTTAGAGTTCAAGGAGAAAAGAAAAGAAGTTGTTCAAGTTATGATGGAGAATACAGTGAAGCTTTTTCCTGGTATTGTTCCTTGGAAGTCTACTGAGGTAATTAGAGCTGCGAGTTTCTTAAAGGATAAGGGAGGTACAACGCTTCTCGCAGATCCACCAAACGCCTGAATCCTGACACAGTCAAACTAATGACTGAAAACAAGCGCTTAATGGGAGGCAACCCACTTTTAAGTCTAAATATTTATTTTGTTTTGGTTTTCTTTTGCAATTTTATGTTTGGTTTTGTTTTGGTTTTGATTGTTAGACGAACGAGATATGAGACGAGCACCATGGTCACTTTCGAAAGGTGAGTCGTTATTCAGACTAAGTTGTCGATCGACAGAGGCCGTGTTGCTCGACACGACCACCAGTAAGCACTTCTCAGTCATTCTTTCACTTGGTTCGTTTCTGATTGTTTCTTTGTCTACTCTGGATTTAAGCACACTGGGGACAATGTCGTTTAAGTCTGGGAGAGGTGGTTTCTAACATTGTTTTCTGTTTTGAGTTTTTATTGAGTCAGTCCAGTTTCTTGTTTTTATTCGGGTCAAAGTTTCCCATATGCTTGCTTTGAACAACACTCAACAGACCATTACCAATGCAAGTTAGTTGGTTTTACTAGGTGGGTAGCTGCTAGTGGATTAGTTTAACGGAGCGAGTTGAGGCTTCTGGAGAACGCCAGAAAGGAAGTAGCTAACCCCGCCCCTAATGAATTCTAATTTCTCGTCTTGGGGTTTGGTAATTGCAAGATTTGATTCCTCTTTCAGCACTAGGAAGTTAGCAAGGACTCGTCTTGAAACTTCTTCCTTGTGATGGTACAACTGTCCTAGATTTAATGGCGCTCCTAGAAAGGAACATCAATAGTGAGGCCTTATGACCCCGTCTCCTGGAAAGAACAATAGTAATGAGCGATGGTCTAGTGTACACATAGAGATGCCAAGAAAAAATAAAAAAGTATGCAGAAAAGTGCAGTTCGAATAAAAAAAAAAAGAGAAGAAGAATAAAATGCAGAAAAGTGCATGCATCTCTATGATGTCTTTAATTGGACTAACAGTTAATGGAGAGAAGAGAAGAGGGTGAATAACATAAAGATGCATAGAGGAAAGGAAAAAATCAACAAAGTCATGCGATCAATACTCCTTCGACGAGACCGCACTTAATTAAATGAAAGGGGTTGGCAACAGAAATCCTGAGATTCTCTAAGGGGTTTGGAATCAATCTAGAAGACTGCTAAGCTTCTAATGATACATCGAAGTACTACTGGATATTGACTTTGCGGTATGTGGATCCAAAAGGAGTGATTACATATGTTTGGCTTAGGGACAAGCAAAAAGCTAAGTATGGGGCAGTTGATATATCATGATTTTTAGCCATGATATAAGTCCATTTTTATAGAGTCTTTTTGGTGTTTTTTTGAGTCTTTTGTGTTCTTTGCACTTTAATGGACAGTTGGAGCTAGCTTAATTGGAGATTATAGAGCATTTGGAAGCATTGTGAAACAAGCAGTCGTGAAGTTGGAACGAAAAATATGAAGCCATGTCAAGCGACGGACACTCTGTGTCGCTCGACGTGAAGAAAAATCTACATTATGAAGATTTGTATTTTTGCCCCAAAAATTCCAGAATTTGCAATTCTGCCCCATAACGTTCTTCTTTCTTATTTATAGTTTTTGTAGGCCATTGTTAGGCCATATCCTATTATCTTTGAGACCTAGAGAGAGAGAGTTTAGGGGAGTTTAGGGGAGACAAATATATACTCTGTTCTTGAGCGATTTCGAACCCCAGTTTTTTTTTCTCTTTCTTTATGCAAATTATTTATTCTATGATGTTTTCTTCATCTATGTCTGAATAATTTGCTTGTTAGATTTAGGGTTATTCAAAGGCTGACAATAAATGTTAGGCACTAATTACTGTTGGTATTTAATCTATTTGTTCACATCTTGATTGTTTTAACTCTAATTTAATTTATGCCTGAATTAGATATCATATGTTGTTTAATAGATGTGACAACATTATTAGATTACTGGAACCAAATTAAAGGTGAGCAAAGATTCGATTCACAATGACAGTTGGCTTTGGATCTTTGTGAACAAATCAAACATGATTTTAATGCTTGTTTAGATCAATTTGAATACGCAATGACAATTGGCTTTCTAGGGTTTAGACATAGATAATGTTTGCGACGACAGTTGATTTATTTTACATTAGTGTTACGAGTTCTAGAATTGCGCTTAAAAAATATCCCGATAATAGTTTCATTCTTCGATTTGGAATCATGTCTGCTAATCTCCCGATGCCTAACGTTTGTCTCTATTGGATTTTAAGAACCTTAATCACCATCTTTTCTAGCTTTGTTGCTTGTTTTTACTATTAATTATATTGCTCTTAGCTTAATTCGAACCTTAAAATCTATTGTGTGAATTGGTTCTCTGTGGAATTCGACCCCTAATACTACTACGATCTCTTAATTTGAGAGAGTAGCTCAGGTCAAATTTGAGCATATCTATAACTAGTAGTCCTTCCTCTGGTATCCTTCCTCCACGTCCACCAGGACAGATAGAACACCCCCAGGATGGGTAGAACACCCCCAGGACGATCTATCACAAATGCGACGAATTTTCACTCCCATGGTCGAAGGGACACAAGGTCAGAACTCAACCGTCCGGATCGTAGTGGCTCGTCTTGATCAACAAGTGTGAGATTTTATGACACATCTTTGAGAGATATCCCAATCGGTATCTCGAGGTTTTGCCACACGACAGGTGTCCCATGATGAGATATCTCACGTAAGGGACACAACCTGAAACAACCAACATTTTTTTTTAAATTAATTAACCCAAATTTAGTATCCTATAATTACTAGATCCTAAACGGCTAATTCAAAAGATAACACACTCTGCGGAAAACGAAATGATCAAATCTAATATTTCAGATCAAGAACCAAAACAACTCGATTCTGGTTTCAACAATTAAAGTCATAAATCTAGAAACCTAAAATCAATGTATCACTAGACAAAACAATAAAACACAATTCCCTTATCATCCTCCTCCTAATGCCTTGATTCTGTAATCACATTTTCCTTTTACCTACAACACATGGGAATAAGAGTTGCGTAAGTATTTCATAAATACTTAGCGAGTTAGTCATACCACCTACCGGCATAACAAGCAGGCTCAGGTAACAACCAATATCAATATAATCCAATTCATAATACCACACATATCATTACAATTACTCAACCATGCATTTTTAAACACATTTCCAAAACATCACAGATCGTGTCGAGCGACACCTGACTGGTGTCGATCGACACGCTAAAGCATTTGTATCGCTCGACACCTCTCTGTGTTGCATCAGAATCGCGTTTCTCTTCTCTCAACGCGATTCCGAGAAACAAGAGTCACAAACCTGCACAAAAAGATACAATACCTTCCACGAATACACAGCAAAAATAACCAATGATTTCACACAAAATCATTCACAAATTCATCACAAAAACACCAAACCACCATCATAGATTAGAAACCGTGGTCACAACTCACCTCGATAAGATGAAAGACCATGCTAAGGACACAAAACCAGCGACTCGAGATCCTCGCAGCCCTGATCTCACATGCAAACACCAAAGAACACCTCCTCTATCACCTAAGACTCACAATTAGGGTTTTCCCTAAACCAAAATCAGCTTTCCACAAAAACAGAATGACTTATTGACTTAAAACGATCACACAGATCGGAGCTTACCTCCGAATACAGATTCGAAACCCAATCTAAAACTAGACCGGAAGGGCTTTCTAACGGTACCTATCTCGTCTCCTAATTCCTTACCAAACGCTGGAAGAACGCTTTTCAAGATGATTGATTGAATCCCAAAATTGCAAAGACCACTCACGAGAAAACAATCATAACTCATTATCTACATTCGGAACAACGATACGATTTTTTCTATAGATATCTAAGAGACAGAAGAACATACCTACCAAAAATCACACTGATCAGGCACGGTATGATCAACCGATCCTCCTCTCTACCGAGATAGATAAATCTGTCTTCTTATTCCTCTCAATCTCCTCACACAACATCTCTTTCTGTCTCTCTCAAAACATTTTTTTCTTTTCTCCCAAACCGGCTGCAACATGAAAAGGGGAGTTTTATACGAAGACTAGAGTTTCAAACCCTAAATCGCACCATAACCGACCAATGAAAAAATAAACCGTCCCGACTTGAAAATAACAAGTGTCGATCGACGCCACTCCTTGGTGAAATTCTAAAATTCCGGTTCGCGGTCGTTACACAACCTCACAGGCGCGGCTGGATTTTTTGAGAGTCCAAGTGACCCTCACAAGCGCCATTAGCTTTCAGGCGTTCAAATCTAATCCAAGGATGAGTTATTTGACTACCACCTTCTAGGTCCGAGCTCACAGAATACCTCAACTCTAGTGAACGAGTAGATCCTACCGCCTCCTCCTCCAGTAGATAAAACTGAACCTGCCCTAGATATGTAGGTACAAGCAAGGCCACTAATGGGAAATCTCCCGATTACCCCGACACAAACTCAAACAGGCAGGAGTGAGGAACCACGCCACCAAATCCATATGATTACCGAGAACGTCATAGATCAGGATTCCTTCCACATATACGCTAAGCAAACCCATGCAGAACTTTGATATATAAGATCATGTGTTCACAGAGCCATAAGCTAAGATTCAGATATCGATCGAGCATTCGAAGAAACCCGAAGGACTCCATTTTTAGATAGGATAGCTAAAGCTCCTAACAGAGAGATAGGGAAGATTAGATTTCCAAAATTCTCTGTAAATAGCAATCCTAATGCCCATGTAAGAGCATTTTGACTAGCTGTAGCGCTAGCTCACCTAGCCGATAACAAAAGGGAAGCTGGACACTGCAGGCTATTCGCGGAAAGTTTAACCAGAGCTGCCCTGGAATGGATTGCCGAATTGGACAGCTGCTCGATCGATAGCTTCGATTACCTGATCTTGCTTTTTCTGAAGCAATATCCGTTTTTGTTGAGGCAAGAGCCTCGGAAGCCAGGCGTTGGGAGCTCACCCAAGGACCAACGGAACCCCTCATGCATTATATTAAAAAGTTTAAAGCAATCAAATCAAGGATATCCAATTTAAAAGAGCTTGTCGCGCTGGGAGCGTTGAAGAAAGGATTGTGGCAAAAGTCCAAGTTCATAGAGGAATTGACGGTCAATCCCACTATGACTCTTGATGATGCGCTGAATCGTGCCACCTTCCATGCAATCCTAGAAGAGGAAACAACTATCCTGGAGGAGAAATATAAAAATATGTCAAACCCAGTTGGGAAGCAGCCTCTAAGGAAATTCAACAAGAATTTGCAAAATGTCAGCAGTCGTATGCCATCGACCATGCAGAATAAGATAAGAAGTCCGAGTATGATGGAACAAGTATTGTACCCATCATGGTAAAAGAGGACACTCGACAGAGGAGTGCCGCTTCCTAACTAGCCAAAAGGGAAAATCCAAAAAGCCTATTGAGCCAGTGATGGGGTGTAAAGTTTTACCATAAATTAAATATCAAAGACCGCAAGTGCATAGTCAAATCAATCGTAGTACTTAGGGATTGAATCCACATAGACTTATGGTTGCACTATAGGAATACGGGAGTCAAGTAGAGCTAGGACAAATATGGGGTTTTTTGGTTCTGATGATGATTTAAGCAACGATAAAAACTAATGGGAACAAATGTTGGGCTTTAAGGGCTATGGTTCGAATTATTCATGAACTCCTAGGAATCTTAAAGATTATTTCCTAGAACATGAGTACGAATACAAGCTATTCCTAACTTTCGTGGTAATAACTTCTATGATTTAGCAACCTATTAATCAACTATCGCAGTCAATAAGAAACAAACCAAGCATGAAATGATTAAACTCAATTGTTCATCCAATTCTATAACTCAACTATCGCAAGCTAAGGAATAAGACTTATCGAAGATCACTAATCACGACAATAAATGGAACGGATAGAAGCCGGTTATCACCTAGGTTCAGTTTCAAGTTGATCAAGCGAGAAACATGCATTAACGAGCAGAACAAGATAAAGGAAGTCCCTAGAAATCAATCATATCTATCGAACCATAGTTTTCCCTTATAACCCAACAATCAAACTACTCAATTATATTAGTGAAGATCATAACAAGAGTAGAATGAATAAATAGCATTAAAAAGAGGGTTTAGAAAGTTTCTCTATGCTGGTACAAAGATTGGAAATCCTTTTTCTTAAATATCTTGATTTTCTCCTTTTTAGGCCCAAAATGCTTCAAGTTACTAGAAAGGCTCTCAAATCCACAAAAACACTAAAAGAGACTTATTAAGCCCAAACCCATTTATTTATTATATAAAGACATAATTAAAATATAAATAAAAAGTGCTAAAATATGAGGTATATCAGTCAGCTCAGCAGAAGAAAGTGGAGGAGAAAGAAATGGAAGCACCACCTCCAGAACAACCAAAGAAAAAGAAATCCAAGGAGAAGTGGGAAAGACCCGCAGAAGAGGCAGGTGATGGGAGTAAAGTATTACCCTAAATTTAAAATAAAATAAACTGTAAGTGCATAGTAATCAATTGTAGTACTTAGGGATCGAATCCACATAAATTGATGGTACCGATATAGGTATCCGGGAAAACACTCAAGCTAAAAAAAAAGATGGAGTTTTGGTTTGCAATGAAACAAATTTGATAATAAAAGCGGTTTTAATCAATAAAGGAAAGCGTTGGGCTCGAGAAATCTCAGGGCTTATAGGCCGAATTATCCAGGTGTTCATATGATGCTTTTCCTAACTTGAAAGTTCTTAATAATACAACCAACCAACTATAGCAATGAAGATTAATATACCTCGACAAACTACTTACTCAACTATCGTAATAGTAATTAGAATGGATAAGTATGCATAAATGATCAAGATTCAATATGTTAACATAAATCATTAACTCAACCATCGCAGGTTAAGACTCTAAGCTCATCTAAACACTTAATCAAATTTCAATCAAAGATGTCAATTTGGATCAAACCACAAGTCAACTATCGCAATACAAGTGATAAGCGTTAAAACTAAAGTGTAGATGAAGACAAACTAGATCCTATGCATGAACAATTCCTATTTCACGACCCATGAAAAACCCCTCAAAGATCCATTTAACCCAACAAAAGAACTACTCACTCATGAAGAACACAACCAAAAAAGAGATTGAATAAAGTTATTTCATATAATAAAAGGGTTTAGAAATCTTCTCTATGTGATACAAAGATGGAAAATCCTCTCCCTAAACAAAGATGAAATAAGAACTTGATGGAAACTCCTCCTTGGCTTTTGTTTCTTCTTCTCGGAAACTTCGAACAACGAACTAAGAACTTTGTGATTGATGGAAGTGAAGATGATATTGAGTTGTGTGTGAAGGTGGTGTCGTGGTGTGTCCTTCTTGGTGGCTACTCTATTCTCTTATATAGGTGGGTGAAAGTTTAGCAAATCCTATGAGAATTATGATGAATAAGGAATATTCACTATTTTCCGTACTGAGACGTTCGGTCGAACGTGTAATATGTTCGATCGATCGTCGAGTCTGCCTCAAAAATCACCTAGTGTTCGATCGAACGCGTAGGTCGTTCGGTTGAACGTCTTGGTCGATCTCTAGATCTTCTTTATTTGCTTGACACACCCGCAGATTTTATTAAATTGAACATATCTTCAAATCTTACGGGTAGATTTAGGCAAGTGAATATTCAAAATGAAGCTAAGATCTTCCTCTGTCCTGAGTCAAAATAATAGAGCAATCCAATAGTGTAAACTTGTTCGTAAGGAGTGAAAGATCTGCCGGCCAAAATCGTCCGTTTTCCAAAAGGCTTGATTTCACTCCTTTTAAGCCCAAAATCCATAGTTTTCTGAAAAGACTCTCAAATCCACAAAAGCACTATTTATCTAACCCATTGGATTTAGGCAAGTGAATATTCAAAATGAAGCTAAGATCTTCCTTTGTCTTGAGTCAAAATAATAGAGCAATCCAACAGTGGAAACTTGTTTGTCTGAAGTGAAAGATCAGACGGCGAGAAATCGTCCATTTTCCAAAAGGCTTGATTTCACTCTTTTTAAGCCCAAAATCCATTAGTTTCCTGAAAAGATTCTCAAATCCACAAAAACATTAAAAGAGAATTATTAAGCCCAAAACCATTTATTAATTACTTTAAAACATAATATATATATATATATAAGTGTTAAAATATGAGATATATCAACTCCCCAGACTTTAACATTTGTTTGTCCTTAAGCAAACAAAGTAGCCTTAAATAGGAA
Organism: Draba incana; assembly: GCA_963576765.1. NCBI lineage: Eukaryota > Viridiplantae > Streptophyta > Magnoliopsida > Brassicales > Brassicaceae > Draba > Draba incana. The sequence goes on along the minus strand of OY755211.1, from coordinate 9,188,525 downwards.
AGAGGTTTGAAAATACAGGAATTCACATATCCTTGAGATCATAGTGTTGAGATCTAAACCAATAGGATCAGATCATGAACACTCTCATCTTCTTCCATCACGAATTCGAAATGATTTATGTCCATACAAAAGTTTCAACTTCAACGCAACCAGCCTTTTTACCTTATTAGATTTTATGCGATCTTTCACCAAGATCTTAAAACGGCTTTTTAAGTGTTTAGTAGAGTTAAAGTGTTTAGGGTTACCAGACGCTCTGGAGGATGTAGATATTATGCAAAATCGCAAGAGAGATTCGGTCCAGTTGAAGTCCACAACCCTTCAATCACATAAATGCATCTCTCCCAAAATTAGAAACGTTGTCCAGATACTCCATAAGTAACTCCATATCTCATATAGAAATCATAAATACATCCTCGTCAAATAGGAACTCATACATTTAAGTAAATACTCCATCTCTCCAAATAGTATGTATCATTCCTTGGGATTTTTATTAGCCCAGAAACTCATAAGTATGATCAATTTCCTTCCCTTTTTATTAATTTTTGATTTTTTTTTTTTGATTGAAAGGGGGAAATTGATCAATGGCACAAAAATTACCATGAAAGGAAGAAACCAAGCTCTCAATATATCTCCATGTACTCCTCCTTGTAACCTTTGTCTTCGCATTTTAGTGATGAAGAATTGTATCGGTCCTCTTTTTCTCCGACGATTATACACATATCTACACATATGACAATGAAAAAAAGAATATGTGAGGTTTGAAAGAAGGTAAGGGTTAAGGTAGGGTACCAACTAAAAATGAGATGGCCATTCATGATCAACAGAGAGTGGTAAAAAGGGATAAGAAGTCATGAATGTTGATATGGTTCCTATGTTGTGGCGTCCAGCTAAATATCAGAATCATATAGTAATCCAAATGAAAGCCAGTATAATTACATGGAACTGAATCATGTATTTTGGTGACGAAATCTAAGCATTGTTCCTAGAAAAGAATCATCATTTCCAACTTATTTCGACTCAATAAAATCGTTTCAAAGAGAAAAATTTAAGAGTAAACCAAAAGAAAGAAAACATAGTTAGATAAGTAGTGACTGCTTCGCTATAATTTCCTAAGAAAACCAAAAGGGTTTGTTACAACAAAGTAGACAATTGATGGTCCACAAAGAGAATGCGACAATAATAGATGAATATCTCACTTGGCTGGACAGCGAAATCTCAGCTAGGATCCGCGCAAATTCTTCCCAAAAGAAACTGATGCATTAGAAACCTTGAAGAAGTATTTCTTATGCCAGTCTGTGTCCTTCAGGTGAGTGTTAGAAATTACCCCTTGTGAGGAGCGAGGGGACATGTATACTTTCCCGGCTGGATTGTCGCAACGACGAGCAAGGAAGAGCTAAAAGAATTGTTTGACGGTCAGGTCCATATCGTCCTCATAACTCCGAACGTAAACGCCGATGGCGATTCAAAGAAAGTTTAGGGCCAGGGGAAAGCTATGCTCAAGGCTTTCAGAAGCTTGATAAGGAAGAGGGGAATAGGAAACGTCAAACCGCAAGTCTGGAAATACACCAGATAGGCGCAATACCAGCCCTTCTCCACCGTTTTAGGAGTATCTCTCCCAGTTGGTATGCGGAGCTCCACTGAGGAGGGAACCCCAAATTCTTCATGAAGAGAGACGAGCTCCTCACTTTTAACTTTACACGCCTCGTATGACCCCCAGTAATCTCTCGCCGCATCTTCGACCATATTCTTTGATTGGTGAATAAGGGGAAAGGAAATCGAGAAAATAAAAGGAAGAGAAAGAAAAAGAGCACCGGATCGGAAGCGTTGTGAGGAAGTGAATCGGAACTCGAAGTGAGAAGGTGAAATAAGATGATTTTTTTCTCTTTTTTCTTGGAGATAAGAACGAGGTGAGCTTATCTCAGAGGGGCGGGGACCACCATAGTTAAATCAATCACGTCAGCGCCGGTTACGTTCTCTGATTTTCGTTCGTAGAATTCGACTGTTGTGATCCAGATCGTTGGATCAGAACTGGCAAAAGTATGCAGCCGTACGATCCGAGATCTTGAAGAGTCAACAAGATCTCATCATTACTTTACCTAGGGTAAACTGTATCTTTACTCGAGTTCACTAGGAGAAGTAACCGCTCATTAAGTCTCCCCGCTCGAGTACTTAATGAGTTAGGGGGCAACTGGTTGAGCTTGATTTCACCCCAGAAATCCGGCCCACGAAGCCTGCTAAGAATTAGAAGAAGAATTGGGCCAGAAAGCCTAATTCCCTGCCAAACACAGAATAAAGGCCGAGAATGTTATTAACATTATTGGGCCCGAGTCTTCGGCCCAACGGTCTAGACGAGCTTATACTTTTAGCCGCTTCAGTCAACGAAGCTGGAACAAGTCAGCGGAGAACCAGCGTCCCTGATACAATCCCGATATTTCTGATCACCGAATATGAACGTGCCTGAGATATGTGGAGGCGAGGAGGGATACGTGGAGTTGAATGGTTAGCTCAAGAGGGCTATATATACGAAGAGATAGAGTCAAAAACCCCAAATTTTTCCATACGCTTAACACTAACAAAACTTTAGCTCAATCAACTGTCCCATGTAAAGTTCTTTGTATACTTGATCGGTATATCAATATAAACCAATTTCTGTTTATCTTAGTCGAGTTATTCAAATTTATTGGCATTTTTTAGGACTATAGTTTCAACTCCAAATTCACATACAAATTCTTATTGCGGAATTCATCTTCCACAGTGACCATCAATAAATACCAATAGATCACCAAACTTTCAAAATATTTTTTTTTGGTAAAACATTGTGTCAGCCATTTTCAGAAAACGATAATAATGTTAAGTATGACACAAGAATTATTAGTTTGAATCTTGCAAAAAAGAATTTTTTTTTTATTAGTTTGTATTAGTGATATTGCTGTAGCACTTCCCGATTTCAATACAAAGTACATACATAACCGTTTTGAGCTAGTGATATCATACCATCGTTTTTCAAATTTAAATGCGTATATTGCATTTTTGTCTTAAAAATATATATATAACTGACAAATTGTTGTGAATCAAGAGAACGAATGGGGAAGATTGTGTTTATTCATTAATCATAAGATCCTTTATATAGGATTATTACAAGAGAGAAAAAGGAAAATTCTAATTCAACTAGGATTCATTAAACCGGCCTAAAGACTAAGTGTTAATGGGCCGTAAACGGACCAGAACTAGTTATGACAATCCACTATGATTTATAACACTCCCCCTTGGATGTCATAACTCTAATGGGCTTGTAATACGCTTTGGATGTTGCCTCATTAAAACCTTACCAAGTAAAACCCATTTTGGGACAAAACCGTGGTGAAGGAAAAAGAGTACAACACGTATTACTCCCCCTGTTCTGAACCTCACTGCAAGTCTTTCAAACGACGCATTCCAATCTGATAAGTAAGTTTCTTGAACGTTGAGGTTGGAAGTGACTTGGTGAATAGGTCTGCTGAATTCTCACTTGATCGTACTTGCTGCACTTGAATTTCTCCATCTTTCTGTAGATCGGATGTGAAGAAGAATTTTGGCAGAATGTGCTTCGTCCTATCACCTTTGATGTATCCATCCTTAAGTTGAGCTATACACGCTGCATTGTCCTCGAACAAGACCGTCGATTCCTGCTTACCTTCGGCCATTCCACAATCCACTCTTATGTGCTGGGTCATCAGCCTTAACCAAACACACTCACGACTAGCCTCATGAATTGCCAATATCTCTGAATGATTAGAAGATGTAGCTGCAATGGCCTGCTTCATTGACCGCCAAGATATTGCAGTTCCTCCATGAGTAAACACATAACCTGTCTGGGACCGTGCATTATGAGGATCTGAAAGATAACCTGCATCAGCAAAACCAACTAAACCGTCCTTAGATTGGTTAGTATAAAATAGACCCAAGTCTTTCGTTCCTTGTAGGTAACGAAGAATATGTTTTATCCCGTCCCAGTGCCTTTGGGTCGGACATGAGCTAAATCTTGATAATAAATTCACGGCAAAACATATATCTGGCCTAGTGTGGCTAGCCAGATACATTAAAGCTCCTATGGCACTGAGATATGGCACTTCGGGACCAAGGACTTCTTCAGAGTCTCTCTTAGGACCAAACGGATCCTTTTCTAGATCAAGAGATCTCACCACCATTGGGCTGGACAATGGGTGACATTGATCCATATTAAAACGCTTGAGTACCTTTTCAGTATATGCCATTTGATGCACAAGGATTCCATCATTTATGTACTCAAGATGCAATCCCAAACAGAACTTAGTTTTGCCTAGGTCTTTCATCTCAAATTCTTTCTTGAGGCATTCAACTGTTTGGACGATTTCACCAGGGGTTCCAAGGATGTTCAAATCATCCACGTAAACTGCTATGATAACAAACCCTTTGTTTGCAAACTTTTTTATAAAAATACATGGACTGATGGGATCATTCTTATAGCCTTCTTTGACTAAGTACTCACTCAATCTATTGTACCACATACGCCCACTTTGCTTCAGTCCATAAAGGGATTTGTTCAGCCTTATGCAGTGTTGTTCTCGAGAACCTTTCTTATCTTTGAGCTCAATACCCTCTGGTAATCTCATATAAATCTCATTATCCAGTGGACCATATAAGTATGCAGTTACAACATCCATTAACCGCATATCCAACTTTTCTCTTATAGCCAGACTTATCAAAAATCTAAAAGTTGTAGCATCCACCACAGGGGAGTATGTCTCCTCATAATCTATTCCTGGTCTCTGTGAGAATCCTTGTGCAACAAGCCGTGCTTTATATCTCACGATTTCACCATGTTCATTTCTTTTCCTCACAAAGACCCATTTATGTCCAACTGGTTTAATCTCATAGGGTGTCCGAATTATTGGACCAAAGACATCCCTTTTCCTTAAAGAATTCAACTCCACGTTTATAGCTTCTTTCCATTTAGTCCAATTTTCACTCTGAGTGCACTCATATATCGACGTGGGTTCTAGATCCTCCATAAGTTCAAGTGCTACCTTAAAAGCAAATATATCATCGATTTCCACACACTTTCTATTCCATTGTATTCCAGACATAACATAATTCATTGAGATCTCATTATTTTCAGGAACGTCAGAACCATGAAACTCGGCGTCCCGAGTCTCATTGCTTGGAACTATCGGTTCAGTTATGTCTGGGGTTCCATCAGATTCCTCAACCACGATTTCAGCACCTTTCTTTCTTTTTCGAGGATTCTTATCTTTGGAACCTATTGGCCGGCCACGTTTTGAGTGTGGTTTAGATTCTGTAGCAACTTGATTGTGTCCCTCTTGAACATCAATTCTAATCGGTGCATTAACAGCTGGTATGTAAGACTTAGTTACTCTTTTCGGGTCAGCAAAGGAATCTGGCAATTGATTAGCTAGCTTTTGTAAATGTATAATCTTTTGGACTTCTAATTCACATTCTTGAGTACGAGGATCTTGCCATTTTAAGGACGTTTGATTCCATATAATTTCCTTTACCAGTCTGTTATCTCCTCCTAATGTTGGATAGACAGATTCGTCAAAATGACAATCTGCGTACCTGGCCTTAAACAAATCACCCGTGGTTGGCTCAAGGTACTTAATGATAGTAGGAGAATCATATCCAACATATATCCCCATCCTTCTTTGAGGTCCCATCTTTGTTCTCTGTGGTGGTGCAATAGGCACATAAACGGAACATCCGAATGTTTTAAGATGGGATATGTCTGGCTCTTGACCCGTTATTAACTGTGATGGGGAATATTTATGTTCACTAGATGGCCTGATACGAATTAGCTCTGCTGCATGTAAAACTGCATGTCCCCAAGCTGAGACCGGGAGTTTTGATCTCATTAGCAACGGTCTAGCAATCAACTGTATGCGTTTAATAAACAATTCAGCCAAACCGTTTTGTGTATGTACATGTGCTTCAGAATATTCAACACTTACCCCCATGGACATACAATAATCGTTAAACGCTTGGGACGTAAATTCACCAGCATTGTCAAGACGTATAGTCTTTAAAGGAAAATCTGGAAAGTGTGCTCTTAAACGTATGAGCTGGGCAAGCAATCTTGCAAATGCCACATTTCTAGTTGATAATAGGCAGACATGTGACCATCTCGTGGATGCATCAATAAGGACCATAAAATATCTAAACGTCCCACAAGGTGGGTGTATTGGTCCGCATATGTCTCCTTGAATTCTTTCCAGAAAATTTATTGTTTCCTTAGTTACTTTGATTGGTGATGGCCTAGTAATGAGTTTCCCTAGTGAACATGCTTCACACGTGAGATTCTTTGGGATAACTCTCCTTTTTTTTCAAGGTGTGTCCATTAGTACTGGCTAATATCTTTCGCATCATGTTAGCACCGGGATGGCCAAGCCGGTTATGCCAAAAAGTGAAATTCTCAGTAAACTCTTTGTTTACCATAGCATTTTCTTCTATCATTCCGATCTTAGCACAATAAAGGCCCACAGAAATGGCAGGTATAGTCTCTAGGACTTTCTTATAGCCATGGACGGTTTCAAAGATTTGAAGGAATTCTTTGTTATTCTCGTCCTTAGTTTCAACATGAAGACCATTCATTCGAATGTCTTTAAAGCTCAATAGACTTCTTTTTGAACTAGGTGAATATAACGCATTAGAAATTTCTAGATGCGTGCCCTTAGGTAATAAAATATGGGCTTGACCGTGGCCTTCAATTAAATTTGCTATACCCGCAATTGTGGTTACATTTGCCTTTTTAAGTGTAAGATCAATGAAGTATCTCTTATCTCTTAATATCGAGTGGCTTGATCCACTATCCACAATGAACACATCCATATCGTTTATACTTCAAAAGAGATAACAATAGATACTTTTAAATAACACTCTTTCATTCCATAAAGTTTAATAGAAAGCAATAACACAAAACCAAAGTATAAAGTGTAAAACGTAAAACAAGCAAAACACAAAACACCAAAACAGAAAATCAAAATCAATCACTTAAGTATATCTGAGGTTTCAAAATTCATCAAGTCATCTTGCTCATGATCGAAATCTCCTTCATTATCATGCTGGATCATATGAGTTTCTGGATTCTTCCCTTTAAGGCTCTCTTGATAGAGTTCAACCAGATGTTTGGGAGTCCTACATGTCTTAGCCCAATGATTACTCATTCCACATCGATGGCAAACTGATTTTGGGTTTGATTCTCGTGGTTGAGAAGTAATACCACGGTTATTACGATCATAGTCAGTTCGGTATCCGCGTCCTCGTCCTCGCCCGCGGTTAGAATGATCGTTATGGAATCCGTGGCCTCGGCCCTGACCTCGGCCGTATGGATTAAAATGGCCACGGCCACGTCCTTGCCATCTACCCCCACGTCCACGACCACGATGTCTATAATCACTTTGGACGTGGTTAATTTCTTTCTTTTCATCTATGGCCACATTCGCTTCAGGAAGTGGGGCTGATCCAGGAGGTCTCATCTCACTGTTTCTCATTAGCAGTGTATTATTCTCCTCGGCTAGTAATAGACATGCTATAAGCTTTGAGTATGTCTCAAAACCTCTTTCACGGTATTGCTGTTGAAGCAACACGTTATTAGTGTGAAAGGTGGAGAAGGTCTTTTCCAACATGTCTTTCTCAGTTACCTTCTCACCACATAGTCTCAATTGAGAAACTATTCTGAACATAGCCGAGTTATATTCTTCCACGGACTTGAAGTCCTGGAACCTGAGATTCCTCCAATCATAATTGGCCTTTGGTAACAACACCGTTCTATGGTGGTCATATCTTATCTTTAATTCTTTCCAAAGGTCCAAAGGGTTCTCAATGGTTAGGTATTGATCCTTGAGACCCTCAACAAGATGATGACGAATGATCGATATCGTTCTGTATCGATTCCTTTCATTCTCATTATTATCCTCAATGATACATTCGCCAAGTCCTTTAGACTTTAGATTTATCTTAGTATCCAACGCCCACTGTAAGTAATTGTCTCCAGAGAGATTGAGGGCAGCATAATCCAAATTGTTGATTTTCGACATCTGAAAACATTCATCCTATTCTCTAAGAACTATAAGATTTTAAAGTTTATGCATATGATGCAAAATAGGTCATGGGTGCTTATATAAACGGGTACGGATGCATGATGCTTATGAAACCAGATTTTTATGTTTAACAACCTAACATAATGTTTTTATATGCTCATGATGCAAGCCTAGTATTCAAATTCTAAACCGTATGATGATATGACCGGATTTTAATCAAGCATGTTATGTCTATATGATGCAATCAGTTTCAGTTTCATGTTTATCAATCAACGAATCAATCCAAACAAGCAAACAAACAAACGAGTTCAAATAAATATGCAACCAAATTTGGACAGAGTGTTTACTGTCGATCGACGGGTGATTTGTGTCGATCGACACAGTTTAATTCAAACAACAAATTCAGGCAGAAGTTTACGTGTCGATCGACATAAAACTAGTGTCGATCGACACGGGTACAGATCATGCAATCGGTTTGGATTTTAATTGAATTAGGTTAGGGTTTCAAGTTAGGGTTTCTAGTGATTACGAATCATGAATCAATAAACACAATCAAGCAAGCAATAACAATAACAAGCATGATTTAGATTAGGGTTTCTAAGATTATCATGAATCTAGGTTCTTTAGATTAGGGTTTCTTATTGTTTACCTTAACCTCCGTGAGTCTTCTAGTTCGCCGTAACCGTTGATAGGCTGTATGAACTTTCTTCTAGTTCGCCGTAACCTTAAAGGCTGTATGAACTATGATTTGAACAGTAACGCCGGATGAACAGTAATCGTCGATGAACAGTGCACGATGAATAGTGCGCGATGAACAGTACGCGATGAACAGTACGATGAATAGTAACGATGAACAGTAATCGCGTTTTTTGTGTTTTTAGGGTTTAGGGAGCAACTCGTGCTGATAACGTGTTGTGAATCAAGAGAACGAATGGGGAAGATTGTGTTTATTCATTAATCATAAGATCCTTTATATAGGATTATTACAAGAGAGAAAAAGGAAAATTCCTTTTCCTAATGGGAAAAGGAAAGTACATAAAAGGAAAATCCTAATTCAACTAGGATTCATTAAACCGGCCTAAAGACTAAGTGTTAATGGGCCGTAAACGGACCAGAACTAGTTATGACAATCCACTATGATTTATAACACAAATCACTTTTTGATTTTTGTAAATTTCTTGATAGTGGACTTTATTTACTTACTAGAATATAATCTGTTTTAATATTTTAATACGCATGTAAGCATACTAAAGATTATTAACCTACATATTTAAGTAGGGGTAGGCAAAATATCCTAATGTTATTTATTTTTCGGATTAATTGAATTTAAAATAAATCAAACGAACAAAATTTGGAAAAAAATTACGTAATTATGAGTATTTCGGGTAACTGAATCCGAAACCGAAACCGACAGTAACTGAACCAAAACAGAACCAAACTTTTTAAATACCCGAATGGGTATTATAATCCTAAACCCGATAACCGAATTAACCAAACCGAAATCCGAATGGTTACCCGAATGCCCACCCAAATAATTTAAGTTTAAATTAGTAACCCACTCATTATTAAAATATTTTAAATATTATCTAAATATATAGGTTTTAAATCATAAAAAAAAATATCACTTTATATATTGATTCTCATATTCTATTTCATATTATATAGAACCAAATATATATATATAACCGTAATGCAAATCATATTTTTAATGACAAACAAATAAGTTATATTCTTACCGATTATAAATATATATATATTATAATATTGTTAAACATCACATATAAATCCATAATCATAAATATATACCATTGATATCAGTTTTTATGATGGAAATCTATATTCGACAATTTAAAACATTCTTGATTCCTCCTAATACTGTCATAGCACAAATATTATCACTTCTTTTGTGATATTCCAGAATTTTTTTATATCTTTGTTTATTTAGTTTGGCTATGCATATCTTATATTTTGAAATTGGTATTTTCATATTTTTTTTATTTTTTGTTTAATATTTTATATCATCCTTTATTTTTCTACGAGTCCATTTTTTCAAATAAATCTAATATCCACTTTGTTTCTCTAATTAAATGGACGATTCTAATTTTTATTTTTTTCTAACAGTTTTGGATTATTAGATTTTTTATTATTATTTAGTTAGTTATTTGATAAACATTTTATAATTTTTTTAATAATTTTTTTTTTCTTAATTAAATATAATTTTTAACACATGTTATTATATGATAAGAATTAGATATAATTTACGATTTCGTTAATTGGAATTGTTTTTTACGTGTTACGCTTTCATCGAACTCATTTTGTATATATAATAAGATTGCATTCAACTACTGCTGAGTAGGCTGGGCAAAAATAACCGGAATCGAAAACCAGAACCGAAACCGACCCGAAATTATCCAAACTGAAACCGAATCGAATTTTAAAGAATACCCGATGGGTTTTTTATGTCTAAAAACAAAAAACCGGAATCAAACCGATACCGAACCGAGAATCGAATGGATATCCGAAATACCTGAAACATAAATTAATCCATAAATATGTATGCATAGTTTGAGTATATTATACAATTTTTCTTTGTTATATTTACAATTAATTCGGTTAGTTTAAATATTGTTATGTATTAGTAGGTAGTTCAGATAAAAATAGCTAATGTAAGTGTATTGTTTTATTTTTTATTAAAAACAAATACTATCTTCGAATAATTTAGGGTAGTTTGGATAAAAAATACTCGGAATCAAACTGAAAATACTATTTGAAGACTTGTTTCATTACAACGTCTGTCATTCTTTTAAGACTTTTGTGTTTCACAACTTATTTCATTATTTTCGTATTTTGAATGTTTGAGTTGAAACTTATAAAGTTTATCACTTTGAATAGGTTCAAACTCTTTAATTTTGTTTATTTTGTATCATTTTGTCTCGTAAACTCTCAGATCTTGTGTTATTTCAAGAAATAGAATATCTCTCTAGATTTATTCAAAGTTGAAACCATAGTACTACTAATTAACCAAAACCAACCCGATACCGATTAGAACCGATCCGAAACTCTAACGGTTCTATATGTACAAAATCCCAATATCCAAAATACTCGGAACCAAATGGAACCGAACCGTATATCCGATTGCCGAGGCCTACTGCTGAGTAAATCTAATGTTTGAAGCGGAGTAACTCCAACCATCAACCATGATTGTTAAAAAAATCTCGATCACAACTATTAATTATCAGTATTGGCATTAATAATTGATGAAAAACTAAAAATATCGGTCAGCTGTAAACTCGGACGTCATTGCTAGCCACATATATTAATGTTGAGTGGGATGCGTGTCGTTGCAAGTAACCAATTGATGACAAAATCTTTATTAAACAACTGTTGCCATTATAATTCTTTTATTTTTGGAATAACTCCAACCATGATTGTTAAGAATCACACCTATTGATTATAAAGGACAATTATATGGGTAAATCCAACTCATTCACCCCTCTTCATTAGCTAATAAGAATTTGACATGTGTTATTTTAATTAAACAATAAGCTTTTTCATTAAAAATAAATCAAAACTCAATTAAAGGTGGGGACCACAATATTTTCTAATAGTAAATTACCAATATTTTTGAAAAACTTAAAAGTCATTAATAGAAAATAAAACGTAATAATTTAATTAAAATTTTCACAAAACCCTAGAACCCAAATTTATACCCTAATTTGGAAATATTTAATCCAAAATAAATTCTAAACCCCAAACTTAAACCCTAAACCTCAAAACTTTACCCTAATTTGAGAATAATTAACCTAAAATAAATTCTAAATCCCAAACTCAAATCATAAACCCCAAAATTATACCTTAATTTGGGAATAATTAACCCAAACCTAAAAAATTAAACTACAAATTTATTGAAAATCAATTTTTGGAGTTTAAATTTTTGGGTTTGGGTTGATTATTCCCAAATTAGGGTATAGTTTTGGGGTTTTGGGTTTGAGTTTAGGGTTTAATATTTAGAGTTTAGGAAATTTTTCTAATATTAATTATTTTTATTTGTTTAATTAGATAATAAGGTATTAATTGTTTTAATTTGTTTGATATAGAAAATGATTTAATTAAATTGGTGGTCCCTACAACTTAATTTTGATTGATTAATAAGGAGGGGTGAATGAGTTGTGTTCACCACTAGGGGTGAACCCAAGAATTGTCCGATTATAAATATCCTTTATATATTAAAGGAGAAACATTTTGGGATAAATTTGTTTAGGTATCACTCCCACAATTTTTCTCATTTTTTTACTTAATAAATTAATCCTGCTATACTACTATCCAAACTGTAACACCGAATTTTTTTTTTTTTAAAAGCGGAAATTTTCATAAAATAAATCCATAAACGTTAAATAAATAAACTAACAAATGAATCCAAATTCCAAAGTAATAATAAAATCTAGCAACCTAACCGGGTTCACTAGAACTTAGCAAAACAGGAAAAACCAACAACAATCCTAATCATCCTCTCCCTAAAGCCATGATCCCGTGGTCACACTTTTCCTTTTCCTTTACCTGCAACACAATTGGGAAAAACGAGTTGCGTAAGTATTTAATAAATACTTAGTGGAGCGGTCATCCCGTCTACCGTATATATAATAAGAGTTAAATTATCAATTCTACGCGAGCAATCAACAGTTAACCACAATTAAACAAATTCAATAAATTAACAGAGGGTGTCGATCGACACCCCACTTGGTGTCGATCGATGCTTCACAAAGCAGACAATCCTCACGATCACATCACAGTGGTGTCGATCGACACTACCTCTAGGTGTCGATCGACACCTCTCGGGAGAACCTGAACCGAGTCTGATCCTCTCGCGACTCGAGTTCCGTTCTATCACCCGATCAATACGATTCCAGAACACAAAAATCACACAGATTCAACACAGAAACCAATTCAAAACCTCACGAATAATCAATCAAATCCTAATAACCTAATTCCTTTACCCACGATCACGCACTCACCTCGATTAAGCGGTTCGAGGAAAGAACGGCTAAGAACACGAAATCAGCGACCTCGCAGCCTCTGATCTCAACCAAAAACACCGAGGAACCCTACCTCAATTACCTAGAACACAAAAACTTGGATTTCCCAAAACCCTAAATCCGACTTCCAGAAAACAGAACGACGCACTGGACTAAAACGATCATAGGGATCGGAGATTACCTCCACATTAAGATCTGAAACCCAATCTGGAAACTAGACCGACGGGGCTTTCCAACGATACCTAGATTGTCCTCTGATTCCTTCTGAAACGCTGGGAAAACACTTCCCAAGGAGACTGATTGAATCCCGAAACTGCACAGACCACCTATGGGAAAACGATCATAACTCACAAACCACAACTCCAAAAGGAAAACGGCTTCCTCCTGAAGCTAGCTAAGAGGAAGAAGAACATAACTATGAAAAATCACGCCGATCAGACTCGATTAGACCGACCGTTCCTCGATTCTACAATGACAGTCGAACCTGTCTTCTCTTCTTCTCAATCTTCTCTCTCTCAAGGCTCTTCTCCTTCACACAAAGCCACGAAATTCTCTTTTCTTTTTGCCCCACGTGGCTACAAACCCCAAAGAGCTTATATAGGTGAGCCTTAGGGTTCCGCACCCTTAACCGAGCCAAACCGGCAATTTAAAATAAACCGGCTGAACTGACCAACATTGGTGTCGATCGACACCAACACACGGTGTCGATCGACACCATAACCAAAAATCCCTAATTTGGTTTTGGGTCGTTACAATTCTCCCCCACTACAAATGGATACGACCTCAAATCCGAACTCACTGGTCACCAAGACCCCAACTTCATGATGCACTGCCGTCTATCCTGTCTATCTCCGACTATACTCCTGATCCAAATCATGATCATTCACCCGTGAGACCATCACTCGCACCTCTCGGACCATCAATCCCATCCCAATGCTTGACCCAACCTGGTCAGCATCACTGACAATTACCATTCGTCTCCACATCGTCTACCAAAGACTAACTCCTGACCCAAACCCGGTCATCAGTACCCAAGATTGTCACGCTTGATCTCCGAGGCTTACAACCCGTCTCACTAAGGTTAACATCTCCGTCCCAAAACCCGACCAAATTCGCCTGGATCGTGTCGCTTGATTGGTCGCACAACAATCAAACAAGAACATGCATGACCAAAAATGCTACATTCATTACCAGGATCATCTGACTTGAAGTTCTAAACGTAATATCAACCCTAGCTTTGACTTCCACAACACATCTCTAACCACAACCGGACAAACCTCGTCCCTCTGGAGAAATCCTTATCTCCCAATCGCCATTCAGGAATAATCCTCATACTCTGGAGAAATACCCATCTCGCACAACCATACTCAGGGAAATCTTCATCCCTCTGGAGAAATCATTATCTCCTAATCCCACTCAAGAACAGTCCTTATACTCTGGAGATTTACTCAACTCCCAAAACTATACTCAGGGAAATCCTCATCCCTCTGGAGAAATCCTAATCTCCCAAACAAGTATACCGGGAAATCCTCATCCCTCTGGAGAAATCCTCATCTCCCAAACAAGTATACCAGGAAATCCCCATCCCTCTGGAGAAATCCTCATCTCCTAAACAAGTATACTGGGAAATCCTCATCCCTCTGGAGAAATCCTCATCTCCTAAACAAGTACACCGGGAATTCCTCATCCCTCTGGAGAAATCCTCATCTCCCAAACTATACTCAGGGAAATCCTCATCCCAATAATTGTGCAGGGAAATCATCATCCCTCTAGAGAAATCTTCATCTCCTTAAACCGTACACAAGGAAATCATCATCCCTCTGGAGAAGTCATCCTTTCCTAAAACCATCCTCAGGGAAAATCATCATCCCTCTGGAGAAATCATCATCTCCTAAAGCCATCCTCAGGGAAAATCATCATCCCTATGGAGAAATCACCATCTCCTAAAACCATCCCCAGGGAAATCATCATCCCTCGAGAACCCTCTCGGGTCTTGTCGCCACCATAACTCGGGCTAAAGATCCTCCAGAATCATAGCCAACAACTCCTCCAAAGCACGCATGCCTTTCCTCAATCTCGGGATCACATCCTGACCCCATCCACATGTCAACCCCGAACAACCCCAAACGCACAGGGTGTTTTCTAGAATCTCTCGAACATAGGCAGTTATAATTCCTCATAAAAATCCTATTCTAGACTCTCGTCCAACTCACACAATACTCCACATCAAACAACCTCAAAAATAAATAAGAAATACTCATCTTATAAATTTTAAATATCATAACCGTTCAAACCCAACGGAAAAATACAAAATCCAGAACAACATGGCAAAAGCCCAAATTCTGAAAGTAAAACCAAATTAAAGCAACAGAAAAACAGCTCAATCCTCGAACTGCTCCTCTAGGCCCTCGACCGCTACAAGTGCCTCTACCAGTTCTGCCCTTGAGGCATACCTGGAAACCATGCAAGGCTTCTTCAGCCCGATCCGAAGTCCTGCCACGAACTTGCCCATTCGGGCTCGCTCCTCATCCATGCCGCTACTCGCATAGACCACTACCCTGCTGAACTCAGCATCATACCCACGCACTGATCGGTTGCCCTTAACCAGACTCTGGAACTGCAACTCTAACTGCTCCACAGCTTCTTGAGGAAAATATATGGCATTAAACTCGCCCACGAATTCTCCCCAAGACCACAATGTCCGCCTCCTCTGGGCCTGGACTCTTGTCCACCAAAGGCGAGCATTGCCTTCCAAGAACTCCACCGTTAGATCAACACATAACTCATCAGGACATCTGAGAACACTAAGCCTTCGCTCAATCTTCAATCTCCACTCATTGGCTTCCTCTGGCCTCCCTCTACCCGAGAAGGACAAGGGCCCCATGAGCAATAACTCATCAGACCACGTAAGATACTGCTCCCTCCGGGTCTCCACTGGAGTCCGCACTGGTACCACACCTGGTGACCACTCAAAAACCAAGGCGAGCGTCTTTGCCAAACGATCCTCAGGATCCTGAGCTCCACCTGCACCAACACCTGCACCTAGGTCTCTCGCCGTACCCGCAGCTCTGGCACTAACTCCAGTTCCAGCTGAACTAATTGATACACTGACGGTGCCCTCTGATAACTACTGATACGCTGGCGAATCGACCACCTGATCCGATGACTCGCTCCGAGTCTCCCACTCGAACAACTTAGCCACGCATCCCCGGCCTACACGGCCACGACTCCGGCCTCTACGGCCACCACAACCTCTTGGAACTCTAGCCATCGCACACAGCACTTACCAGAAGTGCAAACTAAGATACTAGGATACACATTCAAAATCACAAACAACAACTTACCGCGGAATCTCTTTAAAGGCTTGAAGAGGATGATTCTAAAACTCATAATTGACTAACTACTCATAATCAATTAACACATAGTCTCAAATCACACAGCCTAACGTCTTAAAACCGTATAGGCTCTGATACCAAAATGTAACACCTAAATTTTTTTTTTTTAAAAGCGGAAATTCTCATAAAATAAATCCATAAACGTTAAATAAATAAAATAACAAATGAATCCAAATTCCAAAGTAATAATAAAATCTAGCAACCTAACCGGGTTCACTAGAACTTAGCAAAACAGGAAAAAGCAACAACAATCCTAATCATCCTCTCCCTAAAGCCATGATCCCGCGGTCACACTTTTTCTTTTCCTTTACCTGCAACACAATTGGGAAAAAGGAGTTGCGTAAGTATTTAATAAATACTTAGTGGAGCGGTCATCCCGTCTACCGGATATATAATAGGAGTTAAATTATCAATTCTACGCGAGCAATCAACAGTTAACCACAATTAAACAAATTCAATAAATTAACAGAGGGTGTCGATCGACACCCCACTTGGTGTCGATCGACGCTTCACAAAGCAGACGATCATCTCGGGAGAACCTGAACCAAGTCTGATCCTCTCGCGACTCGAGTTTCGTTCTATCACCCGATCAATACGATTCCAGAAACCAAAAATCACACAGATTTAACACAGAAACCAATTCAAAACCTCACGAATAATCAATCAAATCCTAATAACCTAATTCCTTTACCCACGATCACGCACTCACCTTGATTAAGCGGTTCGAGGAAAGAACGGCTAAGAACACAAAATCAGCGACCTTGCAGCCTTTGATCTCAAACACAAACACCGAGGAACCCTTCCTCAATTACCTAGAACACAAAAACTTGGATTTCCCAAAACCCTAAATCAGACTTCCAGAAAACAGAACGACGCACTTGACTAAAACAATTATAGGGATCGGAGCTTATCTCCAAATTCAGATCGGAAACCCAATCTGAAAACTTGACCGACGGGGCTTTCCAACGATACCTAGATCGTCCTCTGATACTTTCTGAAACGCCAGGAAAACACTTCCCAAAGAGACTGGTTGAATCCCAAAACTGCACAGACCACCTATGGGAAAACGATCATAACTCACAAACCACAACTCCAAAAGGAAAACAGCTTCCTCATGAAGCTAGCTAAGAGGAAGAAGAACATACCTATGAAAAATCACGCCGATCAGACTCGATTAGACCGACCGTTCCTTGATTCTACAATGACAGTCGAACCTGTCTTCTCTTCTTCTTAATCTTCTCTCTCTCAAGGCTCTTCTCCTTCACACAAAGCCACGAAATTCTCTTTTCTTTTTGCCTCACGCGGCTACAAACCCAAAGAGCTTATATAGGCGAGCCTTAGGATTCCACACCCTTAACTGAGCCAAACCAACAATTTAAAATAAACCGGCTGAACTGACCAACATTGGTGTCGATCGACACCAACACACGGTGTCGATCGACACCATAACCAAAAATCCCTAATTTGGTTTTGGGTCGTTACACAAACAGTCTATTTACTACTCCTTCTGTTACTTTTTGTTTGATGTTCTAGAATTTTCATACTAATATAGAAAACACATTAATTCTTAGTTATAAATGTCTTATTTTTTGTATTAAACAATTTTCTATAACTTTTGCCTAATAGTAATCCAATAAAACCAATTAATGTGTCTTGAAATTTACAATTCATCATTACATTTTCATTAAAAATGCATTGACAATGTAAACAATCAATCTTTTAGAAATATTTTTTTTCCTAACAGCAATTAAAAGAGAACGGAGGGAGTACTATACTAATATGAAATTTTTTGAGATATGCCACTATTGGCATGCCACTTTTCAATTATGTCATTGTTTTAAAAGGATTACCAGCGTGCCAACTTTTCCTTTTCAGTATTCCAAAAATACCTATAATTGAAATTACCCTAATTTTTCTCTTCTACAGCAAAAACAAAATTTTCTGCCGTCGACTATCTCAATCTTCGTGAGAGAAACTTGAGATCTTATTCTGAATCGACGAGCTCGATCCCGTGAGAGCATCAATTATCGTCGATTTTAAACCCAGATTTGTGGATTTTCGTGGTCGATTATGTTAAACCTAGATTCGTCGATTTTGAGAGAGATGTAGAGATTTCGTCAGAGATGGAGGAGGAGGAGGAGGAGGAGGAGGAGGAGGAGGAGGAGGATGAGGAGGAGGAGGAGGAGAGATCTCAAAGAAAATTCAAACACAAACGACCGTAAATTTTTGAGTTTGGGTTAACTATTATGCATTTAGGGTATAGATTTTGGAGAGAGGAAGGGAGTAAGGTTTTGCCTTTACATTATAGAACTGTTAAAAAAATCTTATAAAATTGTTAAAAAAATTTATAATGTTTTCAAAAAATTCAGTAAAACTGTTAAAAAAACTTTATAAAACTATTTAAAAACCGTGTAAAACTGCTTATAATTGTAACGCCCCGACCGCCCTATCTATGGGCTCCACGTCTACTCTCGGCCCGTGAGCCCACACTCTCTGACGGTCGGTGCGATAGTCCGGGAGGCTCGGAAGTCATGTTTACTAACCCTGCAAATCACCACGCGATATTTTCCCGTGTTTTGACATCACTCACACGTACTGGAAATGACTTCCCAGTAGGTTGCTCATCCTGAAATTACTCGAGCTCAAGCACGCTTAACTCTGGAGTTCTCTTAAGACCTGTGACCGAAAATATAAGTGCACTTTGGTGATATAGGTAGCCAAATCAATCCTTTTAAGCCTCGCCGCATATACCATATATGCCCTGAAACCGTGGTGTCACAATCACCCCCACTAACAGATTGCAACGTCCTCGTTACACATAACAAGATCGTTACCCCAACAATCTGACTCTTCACAGATGTTAGGGTTCGCTCTGATACCACTTGTATCACCCCGACCGCCTTATCTATGGGCTCCATGTCTACTCTCGGCCCGTGAGCCCATACTATCCGACGGTCGGTGCGTTAGTCCGGGAGGCTCGGAAGTCATGTTTACTAACCCTGCAAATCACCACGCGATATTTTCCTGTGTTTTGACCTCACTAACACGGTACTAGAAATGACTTCCCAGTAGGTCACCTATCCTGAAACTACTCGAGCTCAAGCACGCTTAACTCTGGAGTTCTCTCAAGACCTGTGACCAAAAAGATAAGTGCACTTTGGTGATATAGGTAGCCAAATCAATCCTATTAAGCCTCGCCGCATATACCGCATATACCATATATGCCCTGAAACCGGGGTGTCACAATAATGTTTTTGAAAAGTTTTATAAGGTTTTTAAACAGTTTTATAAGTTTTTTAAACAATCTTATAGAATCTTATAAACTTTTTAAAAACTTTACAAACCTTATAAAAATCTATAAACCTTATAAATATCTTTTAAAACTTTAAAAAATCTTATAAATTATTTAACTGTTTAGTTTTTAATTACATGTAAAAAAGTCTTATAAAACTGTTTAATAACTTTATAAAAATGGGAAAACCCTAAAAATAACAAAAATCCAGATTTGACCAAAAAAACAACCAAAATCGAATCAAAAGATCAAATTTACAACCAAAATCGAATCAAAAGCTTAGATTCGTAATCAAATCCACATTTGCGAAACGTAAACACTCTAGATCGAAGAGATCGAATCAAAACTCATAGATCTAGATCTGCAGAAATCGTAAGAAGACGGAGTTTTTTCGTGATACCTACGTGAGTGCGGATTTCTGGATTTTTGGAAGAAGGCATTTGTGATGAGATTTCAGGTTTTTGGATTTCTAGGAGAAGAGATATGATTGCTCGATTTGGTGAAGACGAGAGAGACGAGAGGATTTTTTTCGATTTGGGAAAAAACGAGAGGAGAGAGAACGCAGAACAGTGAATCTGTTCTTTTTTAAATGAGAGACAAAATTGTCATTTGTCGTTGGAACAGTGGCACGCGCGTAAGACAATTTAGAACAGTGGCATAATTGATTAAATGTTGGCGGCATATTTGTAAATGCCCCTACTAATATTCAAACACTCTATAATGACCCAATTTTTTCTACTTAATAAATTTATTCGTATTATACTATTATCCAAACTCACCATACCAATTATATAAAATCTCACTATACTATTTTTAATAAAAATTAATTCACAAAACCATTCTTTAATATAAAAATCTAATTCACAAAACCCTTCTTCAAAGATGTAACAAACTTTGGCTTAATTTATTTTTAAACAACTCATGAACTTAAAACTCACATGATAAAATTATTAGTTCAACAATAATTCAATTACAAAAAATTACTATACTATTTTTTACCAATATTTAATGAAAAATCCTTCTTTAACTAAAAATCTATGAACAAAAACATACATACTATATCAAATTTTATTGGTTAACTATATATATAGTAAGTTAATAACTAACATAATCAATTACGATTCTAAATTTATTTTCAAATATTTATTACATTACTTATTTGTTAGTAGAGATCATTTCACAACTAACCCATTTCTTTTGGTCAAATGGAAAACTAACCCACTTTTTCCTCCTCTTTAATGTTCACCACTTTCTCACAAATCTTTCTTTCTCTTCTTCTCATATTCACGAAAATGCCATTATCTTTTCTTTATTTCTTTTTTTTTTCAAAATTAGAAACTTATCAAAAGACTAAAACACCAAAAACAACAACTTATTTACGAAAATGCCATCTTCTTCAGTTTTTCCAACCACCATGAACAACCAAATTGAAGCTCTAAATGCTACGTAAATGCATAATAAGTGAGCTCATAACTTAGACATCATTAATTTTCTCTCCAATTTCAACTAAATCTCTCTAATTTTCGTTCTTTCAAAATTTTCACTCAAAACTTCATGTTTTCTCGTAATTCTTCTAAATAAAACTGTTGGGGTTGTTTTTTTGGTGAAATTGATAGTTTCAATGGTTTAAGAACGTGAATACGAAGTCAAAAATTTCAGATCTGGTTCGTAAATGTAGACAGCATTTGAAGTCTACAAGTCAACTATGAGTTAGATTTGCATTTGACTATTATTTGTAAAAAAGGTAAAGTACACTGCATTTTAAGTCTACACAGTTTTCTTTCACAACAATAAAAAATATTGTAGACTTCGTGTGCAGGCAGCGGAAAAATCAGGTCACTTTTGCATTTGACCAAACCATTGACCGTAAAAAGTAGACTGCATTTGAATTCTACAAATGCAGTCTACAAACAAGTCACTTTAGTATTTGAACTTTTTTTTGTAGACTTCATTTGAAGTCTACTCTGAAAAGTGAGGTTAGTTTTGTGTTTGACCAATATGTCGAAAAATTGACCGAAAAGTACATATCTTTTGTAGACTTCATTTCCAGTCTACTCCAAAAAGTAGACTGGAAATGAAGTCTACAAAAAAAAGTACAGATTTTTTGGTCAAATGCAAAACTAACCCTACATTTTATGTAGACTTCATTTGCAGTCTACTTTGAAAAGTCAACATAAGTAAAATACAAAAGTAACCTGTTTTTTTTTGCGTAGACTGCAAATGAAGTCTACTTTCCTTATGTAGTCTACAAATGAAGTCTACTTTCTTATGTAGACTGCAAATGAAGTCTACTTTTTAAACAGTGATTATTTGATCAAATGCAAAAGTAACCTGCACTTTTATGTAGACTGCAAATGAAGTCTACACCCAAAAGTCAACGTTTTGGTCAAATGCAAAAGTAACCTTTGTAGACTGCATTTGAAGTCTACAACACTTGTAGACTTCATTTGCAGTCTACATACCGATTTTCCTTAATTGCAAAAATAACCTATTGTTGACTGCGTTTGAAGACTGCATTTGAAGTCTACTCGATGTAGACTGCATGTGAAGTCTTCTGTTGTAGTCTACAAATGTGATAGTTTTATAAAATCCATTTTTTGACATATTTACAATGTATTTTTTTGATTTTTTTGTTCTCACTTGTTTGTTAGTTGTATATCTACCCCCTGTAAGAGTTGGTCATATTTTAGAAAAATATTTGTGGGGCAAACTTGTTTTCTTGATTTGGTGACTAGTTAGCTCATATTGAGTAGACTGTTTTTGAAGTCTACTTTGAGTAGACTGCTTTTGAAGTCTACAAATGTGGCAGTTTTTTAAAATGCATGTTTTGACATATTTACAATGTATTTTTTGATTTTTTTGCTCTCACATTTTTGTTAGTTGTATATCTACCCCCTATAAGAGTTGGTCATGTTTAAGACAAATATTTGTGAGGCATACTTATTTTCTTGATTTGGTGACTAGTTAGCTCATATTGAGTAGACTGCTTTTGAAGTCTACTTTGAGTAGACTGCATTTGAAGTCTACAAATGTGATATTTTTTTAAAATGCATGTTTTTGACATATTTACAATGTATTGTTTTGATTTTTTTGCTCTCACGTGTTTGGTAGTTGTATATCTACCCCCTGTAAGAGTTGATCATGTTTAAGATAAATATTTGTGGGGCAAACTTATTTTCTTGATTTGGTGACTAGTTTGCTCATATTGAGTAGACTGCTTTTGAAGTCTACTTTGAGTAGACTGCATTTGAAGTCTACAAATGTGGCAGTTTTTTAAAATGCATGTTTTGACATATTTACAATGTATTTTTTTGATTTTTTTACTCTCACATGTTTGTTAGTTGTATATCTACCCCCTGTAAGAGTTGGTCATGTTTAAGATAAATATTTGTGGGCCAAACTTATTTTCTTGATTTGGTGACTAGTTAGCTCATATTGAGTAGACTGCTTTTGAAGTCTACTTTGAGTAGACTGCATTTGATGTCTACAAATGCGGCAGTTTGTTAAAATGCATTTTTTGACATATTTACAATGTATTTTTTTGATTTTTTTATTCTCACATGTTTGTTAGTTGTATATCTACCCCCCTATAAGAGTTGGTCATGTTTAAGACAAATATTTGTGGGCCAAATTTATTTTCTTGATTTGGTGACTAGTTAGCTCATATTGAGTAGACTGCTTTTGAAGTCTGTTTTCCAATTTGTACTAATGGCACATCCGTGTTTGTATTTTACAGATGATTGTTCAGTTACTTGTTGTTTATGGAGGTTGGATTATAGAAGATGGTATTTGGCGTTTTGAGGTTGGCAATCGACGAGGCGGGAGAATGGTTTTTTTGAGCGATGGTTTTAAACATGAGGAACTTGTTGAAATGGCACATGATGATTATGACATTGATAAAAAATCAGAGGTGGTGGAGCTCACTTACTCACTTCCTCCATCAATGTTGCAACAGATGGCTCGAGATTTGCCTCCTATGCACGTTAAAAATTACAGACAAGTCCAAAGTTTGATTGAGCTAAGTAGAACACATGTATTACGTCTTTGTGTATCGAGTCGGCCCGTGGTGGATGATGTTGGTTGTGAGGATGACTGTAGTAATGAAGATGTGGTAGAATCCAAGGATGAGGACGAGGATAATGATGTTGGAGATGAAGTTAGAGATGATGTTAAAGACGAGGCATTTGGTGGTGTGGATGGTCTTAAAGAAGAAGATGAACCCGGTAGTGACGACGACTACAGTGAGTATGGAAAAGTTAAAGACGAGGATGAAGAAGATACATTTTTTGGTGTGAATGCAAATTGGGGCGGTATAGGTAGTACAAATCCGACATGGTCTGATAACATATTCGTGAAATAGAGTTTTAGTACGAAGGATGAGCTACTAAAGGAATTACGTTTGACGGTTTTGATGCTAAGATTTACTTTCAAGGTGTATAAGTCTACGACAATGCTTTTTGTGGTGTTGTGTCGTGTGAAAGGGTGTGAGTGGAAAGTAAGAGCGAGTGTAAAGAACGAAGCAAACCGGTTTTGGGTGACAAAGTATGTGAACGTTCATACGTGTTCCACGGCAGATCGAGTGGCTCACCATAAACACTTCACTCTGAAATACGTTGGTCATCTATTTATAGAGCGAGTTGGAATCATTAACGGAATTACCTCGGAGCACATCAAGCATGCAATGAAAACGATGTTTGGGATGACTTTAGATTATACCACCGCATATAGAGCTTTGAAATATGCACAAATATTGGTTAGGGGGTCACCGGAAGATGGATATCGGCTTCTTCCATCATACTTGCATCACATCGCGAAAGCTAATCCGGGGACAGTGACCAGTCTTGAAATGGATGCTACAAATAGATTTAAATATCTATTCATAGCATTCGGAGCTTCAATAGCCGGATTTAAGTATCTCCGACGAGTAATTGTTATTGATGGGACACATTTGAGCGGGAAATACGAAGGGACTTTGTTAGTGGCAGCTGCACAAGAATTCTTAATAGTTTATGACGGGATAAGGAAGATATGAATTACTGAACCGACGTACTATCTCGGCTCGTAGAAGTCCAAGTGAGCCCAATTCCGAT
The DNA here is from genome assembly GCA_963576765.1 of Draba incana. Classification (NCBI taxonomy): domain Eukaryota; kingdom Viridiplantae; phylum Streptophyta; class Magnoliopsida; order Brassicales; family Brassicaceae; genus Draba; species Draba incana. The sequence continues at coordinate 9,163,643 of OY755211.1, read as the reverse complement.
TTTCTGTTCCATCTTGCCTTGTCTCGTCGTATATCTTGGCCGCAAACTTGTCCCTAGCTGCCTTGATATCAAAGTCTTTCATCATGCTAAATTGAATACCCAGAGCATGAGATTCAATGACTTTCAAACAAAACACTCCACAACTTGAACCGTCCTGTTGTTGCGGCACTTTCTGACGCTCGATCGTAAAAGGTTTACGATCCTACAAGGGCTTTTCATCCACAAGTCTCCCGAATAAGGTATGGCACGATTACGGCTATTGGCTCCACAAACTCTTTCATTTTTTTGACAGGGGTCATACCCTCATAACTATCCCACACAACAATCTTATGCTTTGGAATTGAAATCCACAGAGCAATCCAATGATTTCATATTGATGTTCATTGGCATGTAGATGTCATCCACTTGGTGCCCCCATATCTTGTTTGATCTACAATATGATGGTTCTTCACCTGTGTAGTAATCCCCGGCTCCAGGAGCTAACAACTTACCACCCCCATCGGCACATGCCGGGAAGAATTTAAAATCTTCGTATTTACCACAGCATGGGTAAGATTGTATCAATGAAAGAGTATATGTCGCTCCTAAACCAATCTGGATGGTTGTGGAAACGTAGCCTAAGTAGTTTTATTGCAGCATCCATATGCTGAAACAGGAAAAAAACAACAAATTAAGCATGCACTGTCAAGTGACGTCTACACCTGATGTGTACAAGTACAGTCTTCCAGGAATTGGAGATACTTACAGAGTCCTTGAGCCATACAGTTGGGGTTCTCCAGAGATGGAACCAATTGGCACGGGAGTTACGCACCAGCTCTTCTCCTTGGCCTATATACAATACAATCATACGTGAAATTTCAATTTGTGAATAATGGAAGTCATATTAGGAAGAGAGAACAATACTTACGGTTTATCTCTCAACAAATCCTCTAGCGCCTGCACCTTCTTCTGATCAACAGGAGCAATCCTTTTGCTATTGGAATGATGCCTGGAAATTCATTTGGAATGATCCTCTGTGCAATTGCGTCCCCTTTGTATGGCGTTTTCTGTGTGTTAGCAAGATTCCTCTTTCTTTGGACCTTATTCCGTGCCATAAGCAAAGCCGCATCATTCTTCTCAATTTGTCTATTTCTCTGTTTCTCCAACACCTCCTCTTTTGGCGTTTCAACAACCTGAACACTTGCCTCAGCCCCATTGACACTCTCACTTATCAGATCACTCTCATCTTGAAGTTCCTCCATCTCTACGTCTTGGTTGTTCTGAAACTTACTCTGCAAGTAATGGAGGAAGAAAGTTAAAAAAATTTGGTGTGTAAGCAAATTGTATGTAGAATTAAATAAGTATTATTTATGTAGTATAGCATAGTCTTTAAACAGCAACCAACCCCCAATGTATGTAACAACAATCTAAATAAAAAAACATTGTCTTCAAACGACAAGACAAACAATCAAACAGTCTGACAACACAACAACATATGATCTTAGATGCCTCTAAATTCATCACTTAGGCTTAGACTTAGGTTTCTTTGCTATGTCTGATATCCTCTTGCTAAAGCGTGTGGAATTCAAGGGTGCGTTACTAACCCCTACATCAGGAGTATCATGTTGTTGTGCATTCGGCTGAGGAGCTGCCTCTGTCACTGGCTTATTAGTTTGTACCCCTCCCTCAGCATGAGAAGTAGATCTCACCTCCTCCTTCCTTCCCTTTTTAGCAGCATAGTTGGACCCCTCAAGAGCAGAGACCATTTCTGATATCTTGTCAAACTTTTCATCCCACCTATTGAAACCATCGTCCATCTTGCTACTCAACTTGTTGTAGGATGCATCAATAAGACCTTGTAAGGTCTTCAGTAGCGTCATTTGGTCTTCTCCATCAACACTTTCACCCTCATGAAGCTTTCTCTTTTGGCTTGGACCTACATATTTCATAGGTTTACGTTCTGATTTCATTCTGGCAGCCTAATACTTCACAGGACCTGGTTAACACATCTAATGCAAGTTCAACATTTGAATGCAGACTGGAAATGAAGTATACAATGCAGACTGGAATTAAAGTCTACATTGAAGACTATAAATGAAGTCTACAAATACAGGCTGTAATTGAAGTCTACAATATAGACTGAAAATGAAGTCTACATTACCTGCAGCAACTTTTGCCGGTGATTCCAGAAAACCCGACACAAGCCAATGACGTGGCTGCCATTTCCAGTTGTCATCGTACAGAGCATGGAGAACATTGTCGATCAGTGGATCGTCACTGTCATTGTCCCACCTTTGGTACATTTCACTCATATCCTTTCTACCGAAATGTACGACATTGGTCTGCATAACAAACATGGTTAGTTAAAACAGTTAAGTAGATAGATAAACATATAAAAAGTAACAAGGTGAGAATCATGATGATACCTGCTTCATCATATTATGTTTGTAATTCTTGTGAGATGTGGTAGATCCTTTGTACATCAGCATAATTGGCTTTGGGGTTAGGGGATCAAATATCGGCTGCCCAAACTCAGCTGTAAAATCAGGTAAAGCATAGTACACCCACAATTGGAGAACTTGAATAAACCTTTCAATATAGTATGACTTCTTATACAGCTCTGCCTTCTTAACACTCTCCATGAGTTTCTTGAAAGCTAGTCTTCCATGGGGATACTTTAGAAAAGCATCTTTATCCATAACAAGCCTAGCCATCTGAAGGGAGCTTTTTGTTGAACCTGTTTTGCCTTCAACATAGGCAGCATAGATGGCAAGATAACCCAGCCTCATACGGTCCACTTTGTCCCAGTCGCCATAAACATTAAGAACAACAACTAAATCATCAAGAGAAGGAGCCTGATCAACACTCAGTCCAAGGAGGTTCCAGAAAGCGTCCATGGCTTTCGTATTCGCCGCCACGTCAGGCTAACCAAGATCTGTAACATAATCACAATTCAACCATGTGATATGTTGAAACTCATGGAGAGAGAACCTTATCGTGTTAACACCAATGAGACTCCATATTTCCTGTTCCTTCTCGCATTTGAGTTGTAAGGTTAGTAACCTCAGGAACAACCTCAACGACGACTTTCTGATATCCTCCAATTCGTCAGGATGGAAAACGTCAGGAGCCGTAATAGCATTCATGACTTTCGTATAACCGCTATAGTATCCAATGCTCTTATCCGGTTCGGGCTCAAGACCCTTGGTATAAAAACGTGGTGGGAATTCTTGTGTACCCATGCTGACCTCCCTGCAGATCAAATAACAACAATTAATCAAACAATATAGTTAATTACAAGTCTGACCAAGTAGTTTGCAAAAGATGTCTGCATATGAAACAAGTATTCTGAAAAATAAGTCTAACCTATATTTGTCTAATTAAGTCAAATAGTTCAGGGATCGAATCATCGAAAAGAATAATTATCAAATCAGGGTGAATATTTTTAATAGCCATGAAAAAATTATACTAAAAAAAGTAACAAAAGTTAACATGCTGATCTAAAGGTATAATTGTGTCACATATAGTGGTTTTGAATAGATTTGCAGTTATGTTTTTGAATAATGATTTAAACGACAAGATCTGTAAAAGAAATGAAACGACAAGATCTGAAAAATACAAACGCAAGGAAAACCGAGATTTAAAAAATATAAACGCAAGGAAAACGGAAGGACAGCCGAGACCAGATCTGGAATCCAAACAACATAACAGGGAAGACATTATTTCTGAGAGGAAGAGATTGCGGTAGCATTGAGAACAACTCCGAAAATAGTGAGACCCGAGCTCGAATCGAAGATAAGGAGAATTAATTACCTTCGATTCAAAAACTGTGGAATGGCAGTGGAAGTTTACTTCGGCGGCGTTCGTTTGAATCGTCGACAGAGAGGGTAGGGTTATCAGAACTTCTTACCAAACTAAACGAGATTTTTTACCCTTGAGTTTTTATATGTAGGTTAAATTAAGAGGTTAAGTAGACGGTTAGCTTCAAATGAATAGTTTTGCGGTTCTTTGTGCGGGTGAACCGGCGTAAATCAGTTTACAGGAGCCGATTCGACAATAGTGAACATTAAACGGTTAATGTAACTTCGAATACACTTCATTTGTAGACTTCCCTTACCATCAACTCTATGTAGATTGCAAATGAAGTCTACATAATGGAGTAGACTGCAAATGAAGTCTACAACCATATCTATAATTTCTAAATTTGTTGAACTTTTGATTAAAATTGTACTCGTTTCTTGGACTTTAATACTTTTATCTTAAAAATGGTAATACCACTGTTCATTTATCTTTTTGTTTATTTTCCCAAAACTTGTACTTTTACTTTTTTGGGAACATAAAAAACATTAAATATAGTACAGAAAATCAATCTTCTTTTAAAACACAAAGAAAAACTTAAATTCGGTCATCTTTGTTTTCCAAGGAAATTACTAATTAAATTAAACATATACACTAGTACTATAAAAAGAGAATCTTCGTCTTCTTTTCATATCAACAATTCATCTCTTTCATAGAGATTTTTCTCCTTCATTTCCACTAGAGCGATAACAGCTAAGGTAAGGTATTGGAAAAAGCCTCTGTCTTTCTTCTTACCAATAGCGTGTTCTTAATAACACATAAAACTTTATTAATAAGTCTATTTAGGTCTCAATTGACTTTTTATTTGCTTTCATTTAAGTTAATATTTTGTGGTACGAGTGGTAGTTGTTGCTGATTACAAATTTTTGTAAGTTTCTTTTAATACATTGTATGTTGTTTCTCTCGCAGCATAGTTGAAAATGAGTTCTAGGGCTCCTTCAGAAAATGATGGAGGATGGATGGTTGTTTCCAAAAACAACAAGAAGGAGGATATGGACAAAGTAATTGAGGAAGATGATGGTTTTGATGATTCTGACGAAGATCTTTTAAGTGATAGTTATGACTCAGATGTGAGTCAAAAAAGTCATGGGACAAGGAAGAATAATAGACGGTTGAGATGGTTTTTTGAGAGCTTCGATGGGTTATCCATTGAGAAAATAAATGAACAAGGCAGGCAGTGGCACTGCCCAGCTTGTCACGGCAAATCAGGTGGTATCAGATAGTTTTACTTGAACCCTCTATTAGCTCACTCGAGAACAACTCATCGTGTAAGAGTTAAGCTCCATAGGGAATTCGCTAAAGTTCTAGAGAAGGATCTGCAGATTCGAGGAGTATGTTCTTAAGTTTTCTCTCAATTGTTGTCGTCAATAAGTGGAGACTTTTAGTCTCCCTAGATAAAATAAGTTAATAAGTGGAGACTTTTAGCCTCCCTAGATCTGTGTTTTTCTTGTTTTTCAAACTATTTCCTTTTTTCTGTTTTTATTCCTATTTTCTTGTTCATCGATTGCTTAACTAAATAAAGACTTGTTTGGTAATGTTCTAAAAATATATATGAATACCAAATAAGAAACCCACTACAAGCAATTGAAGTCTACAAGGATAATGTAGACTTTAATTGATATCTGCGAATGAAGTCTACAACCATAACCATAAAATTCTTCAACTTTGATTGATTTATTCAACTTTTTGTTAATATATTAAACCTTTTATTACGAGAAAAAAAAAATTAAACCTTTTATTAACATTACTCGTGTAAAAATTATCATTCCATTCCTTTGATATTAGCTTTTTTTCTTAAACGTTTGGCAAATTTATGAATTAGTAGTCTATTGTAAAGATCTACTATAGAAGTCTACTATCCGAGTTGATGTGTCACTGTTACCTGACCGATTTTTCGTAAACGTTTGAAAAGTTATGAATTAGTAGTCACTTCTGTTCTTCTTTTTTTTTTTTAATTAGGGTGACGTCTCTTCAGTCTCTACAACACGTCTCTCCATCTCTACATCTTCCTTCATCCTCGTCTCTTCAGCTCTACATCTCTATAATCGTATAGGGACCTAATCGTATACTTCATCCAAACTACCCTAACAATGGATCAGAGTAAGCAAAGGAACATTCGACTTCGCTGTGATATGAAGGAGGTGAAGAAAGAATACCCTTTGATGAGGATCATTGACGAAAGTAAGTGTTCATGAATCTTTTAGGATTTTCCTAAACCCTAAACCATAATATGTTCTTCGATGATACAGATTACCATGTGGAGGTTCCTATCGATGGACCATCGGAGACTCCATATGATGGAGGGGTTTTTTGGATTTCCTACCGATGGCCAATTGATTATCCATATTCGTCGCCACATGTAAATTTCAAAACCAAAATCTACCACCCCAATGTAAGTGCGACATGAAGCATTGACCATGACATGTTAAGAGCCATGCGATGGTCTCCTGCGCTCCGCCCGACCATGGTTTTGAAGGAAAGTACCGCCCTCATGGCTTCACCAAACATGGATGATCCACTATCGGCACGCGTGACGATATTTACCAAAATCACATGGCCAAGTTCGAGGAAACTGCACGAATTTGGACGGAGGAGTATGCAATGGAGTGAGCCAGTGATTTAGAATAGAAGATAAAAAGATCCAATGTGTTATTCTTGTATTTAAAACTATGTCTATGTTTTTATTTCTGTTTTCTATTTTTTTACTCGACCTTTGACTTTGTTTTCTTTTGTCAATTTCTTAACCTAATGAAAACTTTCTTTTCTCAATTGCTTAAAATTATCCGTTTAGGTTAAAATTTTCGGTAAATGTAGATTTCAAATGAAGTCTTCATTCCGGAACCCTATAAACTAAATTGAAACCCTAAACACAATGTAGACTGCAACTAAAACCCTAAATTATAAAGTAGACTTCGATGGAAGTGTACAAGCCGAAACCCTAAATTGAAAATGAAGTCTACATTCCCGAACCCTAATTGTAGACTTCTGAAATTAGGTTAATTGTATTATACCTAATTGTTAACCCAAAAAAAAAGAAGGTATTATACCTAATTGGAGACTTTATTTTAAGTCTAAATTACGAAACCCTAATTGAATTTGAACTTGAGTTTGAGTTCGAATTTGTCTATCTTAACAACTTTTAAATTAAATAGGGTTTTCCTTGGGTTATATATGTAAGGGAAATTAGCTTAGTTAAATAAGAACAAATTGAACGGTTCGACAAGCGGAGTGGTACATTTCGAGAAGAAAAAAAACAAAAGTCTACAGCAAAGAAAAATTTAAATAAAAGATAATCAGAAAGTCTTAACACCATGAAATGACATTATTTGGAAGTCTTTAACAACCTCACTCAATTGGCATTGCATAATATAAATCGAAACCCTAACACTGTGTAGACTGCAAATGAAGTCTACAACTATGAAGTAGACTTCGATTGAAGTCTACAATCCGAAACCCTAAATTGATTATTTTCAATGGATTATTCAAATCCTTAAATAAAATTTTGTATCAAACATTCAAACATGTAATATATTCACAATTTATCAATTTTGTGCAAGACTTATGTTTTAAACGTTTTAATGTAGGAATTATGAACCTTAAATCAAACCCTACATTACAACTACAATTACACTAATTGTAGACTTCAATTTAAGTCTAAAATATGAAACCCTAATTGATTTTACACTTCAGTTTGCCTTAGAATTTATATTTTTTTAACCACTTTAAAATGAATTAGAGTTTTTTTCCTTGGATTATATATGTAGCATACTTATATAAGGAAAAAATAATAATTAGAAAAGTAGCACGAAAAATAAACATAAAAGAAAGATAAAAAGTCTACATCAAAGAAACAAGTCTACATCAAAGAAAACCAGTTTACATCAAATTAAAATAAACTTAAAAGAAAAATAAACATAAAATAAACATAAAAGAAAGATAAAAAGTAATTCTTCACGTCATATCACATTATTTGGATGTGTCTAAACAGTCTCACTCCATCGACATTGCATACTGAGCCGTCCAACTTCGTGCAGATGCATCTAACATGGACCTATGGGTCTTGTAAATATGCGCGATGTGAGGCAATAAAGGATCTTCCAAATTTGGGGACGTCAAGAGGTCGCGAATGATCATCACAACGTCGGACACCTTCAACAAAGGACTCGACTTTGCTGCTCTCAAGACGTCATGGTCTATGGCTCCATTTGCATTGATGTTT